>OX422208.1:192546508-193076508 GCA_949130495.1 Sambucus nigra
TTTCACAAAGAATGCTTCCAGTTAATTATTGTTTTGATTCAAGTTCATGCATTTCCCTTTGATAAGTCGGTACAAAGTTTGATCTTAACAAAGTTTATTTTGGGCTTTTATTTCAAGTTCATTATTATTTTGGTTCAAGTTCAAGTTCATTATTTTTTTTATGTTGGCCTTTTATTTTGTTCCCGGGCATTAATTGCGAAATAGATGACTCTCTAATTGCAATAGTGATTTGCTTGAGGTTTTAGTGGATGCTAAGGTGAAAGTCCTTTCTCAGATTTGATGTTAGTTGATCAATTACGTGTCGAGTCCGTATGATTTTCGTAGATACTAACATAAAACTTTTGTAAACAATCAAAGACCTGAATATTTGATTTCAAAATTCTATTTTCTGCAGGTATACTCTTTATTCTCTCTCCCTCGCTCTGGGTATTGTTATTCAACTCTCTATTTGTTTTTTTAAGGATTTTGCTTTATTATCTTAAGTTTTAGCTCTACCTTACATATAAAACTACGGTTTTGTTTTGCTTTTGGTTGTGCATTTGGTTAAAATCCACTCCCGATTTTTAATGATGTCTATTGTAGGCGAATGGAACATTTATGCAACGGAGCTTAGCATAAAAACACGTATGTTAGTCACGTCATCGCTAAAAACGAGTATGTTGATCAAGATCCTTTGAGAAGTTCATTTTATAATTTGGGTTCCATATGCTTATTTTCAATATCTAATTTAAATTAGATTGAACTTATAATTTTCCTTCATTAATTTAGGTGCATGGTGCAACCCAAACTTATGACTGGCGATATGTTTTGTTCTAATTGATGGTTGAATCATCAAGGTATAAAAATTTAGTCATTCTAACAAGTTTTTACCCAAAAACTTATCTCAGATATTTGGAATTAAAGTCCTATAGCGGTGTATATATTTTGTATTCATTTTGATGGTTAAGGTACTGATTTGCTACTTGTTTTTTCAGCAGCATCAACAAGTAGGCAGGGTGGGGGGTAGCAGCAGGTGGGGGTGATGAGCGTGGGGGCAGCAATAGGTGGGGGTGATGGGCGTGGGGGCAGCAGTAGGTGGGCGTGGGGGCACAACTTGGTTGAAGTAATATGAAAATGATATTATTTTAAATGAAAATGAAAATGAAGATGTGTGCATTATTTTAAATTTGTTATCTTGGTTGAAGTAATATGAAAATGATATTATCTTACCGCGTGCACAACAAATGTTTGATTAAATGTTGCATCCTATATTTTCCCTTGATATTGTGTATTCTTGGGCATGTTAATGTTAGATATGAACAGTTGTTACTTTGGTTTTGATTTCATATTCCTTAGTCCCGTTTTTCTTTTTACTTTTATAATATGCATAGCCCTAATTATTTAATATTTGTATCTTTATCGTCTTTGGATGAAGTTGGAGCTTGTCTATGCTAGTGATGGAAATTATCTTTATAACATGCCTAACTTAAATTATTTAACATTTGTATCCTTAGATTGTGTTTTGTCTATGTTAACATTTTCTTTTTGGTGGTGATTTCTTTTTATCTTAGCGATGTTGATCTTTGATATTGCTATGCATTTTGAACAGGGATTTGAATGTCATTTCTAATTTTTGACATCCTTCTACAGGTGTGAGAACCACTGATGACATAAATTTTATTATGAGTTGTGTGAGAACCACTGATGCTTGGGAACATAAGTTTCCTGGTTAATGTATAAAGGCCTTTTGATCGTTGCATAATGAAGAATCATTCGACTTACTTGCAAATAAATATTTCTTGCTATAGGTTTGAGGCCGATATGCTTGCATTCTCTGGATGCTATTATGGAGGGGGGAGAGAAGGAAATAAAAGAACTAAACACAATACGAAAGAGGTAGAAAACTTAGCATGTAAGGATTCTCCTATTTTAATAGTTATTTTACCATTTAAACAAGGTATGAATCATTTCTAAAATTCTTATTTGGAATGGTATGCGGACGAGGAACCCTAATAAGGAACGAAGGCAAGGAAGATGCCCGCTAACACCTGCGAAAGTTGGTCTTATGCTGAGAGCATTGGGTTTTGGTAATGATGTTTACATTTATGTGGCATCTGGTGAAGTATATGGAGGTTAAGAGACATTAGAACCCTTGAAGCTCTCTTCCCAAATTTCCATTCAAAAGAGACTTTTGCCAGCAAGGAAGAGTTGGCACCATTTTCTGTATTTTCTTCTCACATGGCAGCGCTAGATTT
The DNA here is from genome assembly GCA_949130495.1 of Sambucus nigra. NCBI lineage: Eukaryota > Viridiplantae > Streptophyta > Magnoliopsida > Dipsacales > Adoxaceae > Sambucus > Sambucus nigra. The sequence goes on from OX422208.1 coordinate 192,548,743, forward strand.
CATTGTTTGTGATGACAGCGATGTTTTTGTCACCAACAATAATGGTAACATGGCTCGGATGTTAGACGGAAGAAGGTATGTTACTGTTTATGTTAAGAAGTATTTGGACTTTGGAAAAAATACAGAGGTTAGAGTTAAAATATAATAATTTTCTCTGTACAAAATGTTTGTACTTATACGTACTTGATTTTTGACTAATTTTTATATATACTTTCTTTGTAGTAAGAAGTGAAAAAGATTTGCGCAAGTTGAACCGCATCTGGCAACCAAATTTTGACAGTGTACAAGTCCGTGTCCTGTCATCCTTTGATTAAAGATTATATCTTCAATCAGTTTCATATACAAATACTCCTCATGTTTCTCAAAAAATCATCCTGGGCAGGAAAGAGAACTTCTTTACCTCAAACTTAGGAGAATCTGAATTACCATCAGATATCAAGCCGTTGATCTGACTATGGGGCTCACCTGTGGAATCCCTCACTCGAACATAAGTAGTGAAACAGTAACGAATGTTGTTTTCCACCACAGCGAATGATGAGTACCACGACTGAAATGTATTTTGCATCAATATCAGGGGAAGGTGTATGTAACATTCAAGCGATTTAAATTTCTTAATTTTTCATATAATAGTTTACATTGTTAGATTTGGTTAAGTGCGGGACTACAATTGTGAAGGAGAGTAAAAAATATGAAGTGGGATATTTGAAAAAGAATAAGAAGGTATTACTGGAGCTTGATTATGAGGGGGTCATTGCAGAAATGGCCGATCAAAGGTCTCCATGGGCCACTGGTGACCGATCGGAGTTTGACACCAATGATTATTGTCCGGATAGCATGGTACGTTACGACTAATATGTATATGGTACCATAAATAGTTCAAGGCACAGTTCAGGAAACGCTGAAAAAGAGTGAGCTTACAAGACCCTTAGCAACTACGAATTTTTGTTTTTCCGCCTCTGCATTGTTGGCTCTCCCCATCATCATTAGATTTATTTCGTCCATCTTCTGTAAAAGGTGAAGAAACCCATTGTGTTTTTAGCTGAATAGTGTTGTAAATGGAAGGTGTCCTCTTGAAAAAACTAATATATTTATAACATTAGTTTGTAAAAATATGTCACTGACTAATGATGTTATCTTATTTTTCATTTTGATTAGAATTTGTTCTTATAAGTGTCTATATGTATTTTGTTGCTTTTCTTTTGGTTCATGTGTACATGTTATAATCATAGAACACCATCTTAGCACAGGGTAGCATTCCACATAAATTGTCTTCTTAATATAGTACATAGCAAATTGGCATATAGGATGGTGGGGTTTAGGCTTATATACTTAGTGGTTTCCTACATAAATGCAAGTAAGAGCAAGTTCATAATCTATGTGTTAGTGTCAAATATGCCAAGCTCCTGAAATTCTATTGACTTAATTCAGAATTTATATAGTTCAGTTACAATTTTATATCTAGATCTCTCATTGTTGGATTTTAACTCGGATTCCTACATTTCTCAATATATACATGCATTTTCCCCTTTTCTGTTTTTTGCAGGATGAATCATGGAATGAAAGTTTCTACCGCGCCATTGATTATTGCCATCGGTTACAGCCACGTGGCATGAAGCCGCTTTTTTTATTCATGTGTGTCAAATTTCTACACTCCCTGAATTGTTCTTACCCATCACTCTATCAGGTACTAATTTCATCACTAATAGTTTTCCACATCTATTTTTTTGGTTCGACTAAAACTGTGTTGTTGGGACAACCACGAATGGATTACATTTTTTGAACAAACTTCCTTGCAATGCACCCTCTATCAAACAGATTGGGCAGACTACTATCAAACAGAATCTCAAATTGCATCTCTGCTGGCAGAGGGGAATGTTCCGATTGGCGTTAGGTGTAACACAAAAATCCGAGGATAACTAATGGTAATGCAACTTTTGGGGATGATGTGCCCCAGTTATTATAGTTTGCCTCTCACAATTTTTTATTTTCTATTGATAATTAGTTTGTTCTAATTTGCAAGTACTTACAATCGGCCGAGTGTAGATTATTTTATATCTTCAACCTACGCAAAGGTCACAAAGACAACTAATGGAAATGCCAACGAAAAGGGGTGTAATCCATGTTAGTTGTTTACTCACTAATTTTTAAGTCTGCATTGAAGTATTGATTTGTAAATTTTCTATTCTGACGGATGTTCCCATGTTGATGTATCTCCTACCCCCTCATGATGTGACCCATTTGCCTCGCTACATATTTTTTATTGTGTTCTGCTACGAGTGCGTCTTCGGTCACACCCACCATGTTCATATTCAGAAGTTAGCGCAAGTTTTTTCCATCAAACTATTTTTCATCACAATGTGAGATTATATTTTATTTTAGCGCATCTAAGATGTGTGTTCAATCTGTTGTATGTTCGTTTATAAGAAGTTGACTAATGTTAAATGATATTTGTTATTATTGATGACGATTTCTTCATTTAATTATATTTCTGATTGTATATATTTTTTCAGACTCTCGGACTACCGAGAGTGTTGATTACAGCAGAACTGTTGATTGCAGCAGAAGTGTTGCAACTACCTTAACAGTCTTGATGCTTTTATCCATATTATTAACAACTTGATTAACTCGACCGTGCTGATTACAGCAAAAGTATTGAGGTAGAAGGGTCGTTACGACCCCAAGAAATTCTCGGGTGTTACCATTCTCGATGTTGTGAGGTCAAACACATTTGTGGATCATAATAGATTACCTGACTCATTCTTTCATATAGGGTATTTTTTTTTTATCAAGTTCAATCTCTACTAAACCAATAAGGTTTCATTTTTTTTAGTTGCATTTACTTTTGTTTCTACTAAACCAGTAGTTATTTACTATTTTTAATTTTTGCAGATTTTGTATATTATTGTTGGTAAACATATGTAAGTTTATGAACATGAGTGATTGACTCATTATTTATGAAGATTTAGTATGTCGTTGTTGTTGAGATATAATGTTTTGTAAACATATGTAAGTTTATGACCATTTTTTTTAAAGTACACTTCGTTTTGTCGAGGAACAAAATTTTTGCCGTTTTACGATTACGTATTTTGAAAATTTTCGCCGTGCCTTTCAAGCACGGACATTCCGCTAGTATATATATATATATACAGTCCTGCTCTTGTGCAGATTAGTCCGCATTTTAAGAAAGCGGACCGGACTCTCGTCACCTGGCGATGAGCCCAAAAGAGAGAGAGAGAGAGAGAGCATATAATTTAGGCGATAATTTCTAGGTGCACCGTTAGATGATACATATCCGGTCTGCATTCTTAAAATGCGAACCGGATGTGTCACTTGACAGTGAGCCCAGAGAAGAGAGAGAGTGTCTATAATTTAACCGATAATTTCTAGACTTACCGTCATTTGACACATGTCCGGTCCGCACTCTTAAAATGCGGACTAGTCCGCACAAGAGCATATATATATATATATATATATGCATATTCCTATATTAGTCAATCTTTAGGCCCCGTTTCGTTCAAATTAAATGATTTTTCACAAATAGCAAAAAAACATAAAATCAATTTACTCGGTGTCAAATTTGGCTTAGAAGAAACAATAAAAATATCTATTCGTATAAGCATTTGTTTATGTTTTTTGTATTCATAAATTCAATCGCATTAACAAGAAAGAATTTGCAAATAAAATTGAAACATCGAAGATATAAGAGATCGAATACAAAGAATCATCGTATAGCTAGCTGTCGGTTGTGATATTTGTAAGGTTATCTGCCATTCACATCACTAACAAGGGAGACAAGTTCGATATTCTCGTATTCTCTGGTTTCAACACCTTCGTTTGTACTCAACACCTCAGTTGGAAGAATAGTGGAATTGGGATCACTCCTAGGCACCAAAAATATTAGACACAACGGAGCAATTCTTAATACATTTCGGATCAAAATGGCAAGCCACAGTTTATCAAACTGTGTCCTAGTAACCTTTGTAACATGAAGCAATAAGCCTCCTCCCCACGTAGAAGAGACAAGTCCAGCGTTATCAATGGACATGAGCAATGCAAAGAAAGTGCCTTCAATGCCAGGGGGGCAAAGCTTGGCACTTAGAACAAGAAGGGGCATCCATTTTAACTGTTTAGTCATTTGCGAAATGCTTTCGTCGATCACAGCTAACAAATAGTCAGGCATTCCGAATTTCAGGTTTAATCGCAGGACCATGATCAGATCAAGCATTCCTGATAGACCAAATACCAACTGGATCCAGAAGAGGAGGTCCCTAAAAGGGTGGTCTTTTAGACAATATTGATAGAGTATGGCCCCCAAAACGGAGCCCACTGAGCCAATTGAGAGCATGTAACCAATTGTCTCCTGCATTAAACAAGTGTAGCGTGAAGCTACAGGTATTGCAACAAACGTTTCAAGAGTCTCAAATATACTCCCACCCTCCCATATTAAGAGTCCGTATCTTCTTTTTGTATAGATTAAGGATACATTCAATATCAACACTTGTTTACTATCGTGGAAATTGGTTCATTGATTATGTCCAGAAAAGGAAAGTGGACTAATAATTTGGGACGACCCAAAAAGGAATAGTGGACAGTGGGAGTATGTACCCGTGACTAAGCATGCCTAAACTAAACCAGAAGTTATATCATGCAATTTCATATTAAATATCTAAACTAAACCAGAAGTTATACCATGCAATTTTGTATTAAATATATGAACTGTTCATGCAAATAAGGAAGCGGTCTTCATCACTTATCCCCCTCTCCCGGTGATAATAGGAAATTAGGCATAAGTCCCTACATCTTCATTTATTACAAAAATCCCCTAAAATTTGACATCGTTACCTTGCACAAATCCAACTAGTGTAACAAGCACACTCATTCTACCCGTGACAGATCCAGCTCTCCACGGTACCTCGTCGCAAATTAGGTATTTGAAAAGAATTGCATCTAATTTATTGAAGTGGGTTTTTCAATTTCAAAATCCAATTCAAACCAACCTGAAGTTAAATCCAATCTAATTAAGATTGGAATGGGTATAATTTTTGTGATTGGTTTTGATTCCTTTAAATTGGGTCTTTTTTCATCAGGAACAGATAGAATTTTGATCAAATCCAATACAATAAAATTCAATCCAATCAAAAATATTTAATCAAATCAAATATTGGTCATTTAGCCCTAGTATAAATGATAAGTTGCAAAGATCACAATCTAATTGTATATTGTAAACAATTGTAAGTGAAATGTGTTACTTTAAAATATTATATATATATATATATATATAGGGAGAGGTTCACAAGTGAACCTAAAAGATGAACTTTTTAATGAAGCTTAACAAAAAATACTTAACAATTAATTAATTTTAATTCCTATGTTGTAATTGGTCCGTGCCAGCGACAACGGACACGTGTGTCGATTGATCCCCAACACCCCCAACCCACCCACCCAGGCGCCCCCACCACCACCCGCCCCCCCACCCCCATGGGAGCCCTGCTGCCATAAGGGCTGCTATAAGGGCTGCCATGGTGATGGTGGTGGTTGGGGTGGTGGTGGGGTGGGGTGGGGTGTCGGGGGGTGAGGGAGTTGGGGATGTATCGACACGCGTGTTCGTTGCCGCTGACGCGGACCAATTACAACATAGAAATTAAAAGTAATGAGTTGTTAGGTATAATTTTGTTAAGGTTCATTAAAAAGTTCATCTTTTAGGTTCACTTGTGAACCTCTCCCTATATATATATATATATATATATATATATATAGAGAGAGAGAGAGAGAGAGAGAGAGAGAGAGAGAGATTCTTTACACAAATAGTCAGATTGGATCGGTTTCAACAGGGTTTTCATATGTAGAACCAAAACCAGTTCAATTAAGGTCGGTTTTTAAGAAAACAAATCCAATTTAGGTCAGATTTTCAATTAGATTGGATTTGATCTGTCCGTTGCATCAGTTGGGTTTGGATCTTGCACGGCCCTATTGCAAATTGCAACCTCGCACCTTTCTGGAGACAGATGTGGGTACTATTTTCACTATCTAAGCCTCTGCAGAACCCCCGTCTTAAATCTAGCCAAAGCCCAACTTGTACAACCATCTAGTTGGCCCGCATCTTTGATAAATCCAACCCCCGGCAGCTATAATCTATATGGTTTCTCCTTCATCAAAACCTTCGCAATAAACCCCCCCATCCCGGAGGCATTCTCAGATCCATCTTAATGATGTCTCCATAACTCATGTAGCAAAAAGAACCTGTCTAGCGACTAACCATTATCAAAGCAAACCGTATATGCTGGCCACCTATCGGAGTGATGCAAGTCACCATTGGGTGATTAAGCGGAACCAACATTGCAAGTCTATCTAACAAGAAAATCCTGATCACAAAAAAACAACTACAAATGAAGGACCTCCAGAGTATATATCCCAGAGGATACATAAAATCTGAACTAGTGGTTTTGTTTGGCTCTTTTCAACCCCCCAACGACTCTGGAATCTAACTTAATTGACAGAGAATGCCATCTATGAGCCCCATGCTGTCTTAATACCATATATAAGAGCTGCAACTTCTGTGAAATATTTCTTTTGATCAATAAATGAAATTCAGTGAAATATTTTAAGCTTATGCCATCCCAAGCGGAAGGCTAAAAGTACTCTCACCACCTACCTCAAATCCTCCAGGCTCTCAAACTCTGTATAATGCCTTCTCATATATTGAAACCTTCCATCTGCAGTAGTCACTAGCCTCCTACATACGTTATCATTTGTGTTCCAATTGATGTCTTAATTTCTTCAACAATGTGTTGTTTTTCTATTTCTTAATCATTTTACGATAATTTTCCAAATTGCCAAACTTGATTCATCACTTAGTGAGCCCTGTAGTTCACTATTATATGTTATTACTTATTGTTAAACATTTAATAATGATGATGGAACTAGAAGGAAGATAAATTTGAAGCTCAAGTGATTTTGTATTCAACTATTGGAGTGGACTTGTATATATAGGAGCAGAGTATGGATCATATTGTGTCTCAGAGGCATGGGTGCTCATGTTGCCGGTTGTGTTACAAGTGTAAGAGAGGATTGTATATATCTAAAGCCTAAACTAGTGTCAATCTATTCATCCTTCACATATGTTGTGTAAGATCACGTGGTTTGGTTTCAACTGAAAGAAGTGAGATGCTGTTCCTTTTATGCACTTACACAATCATGAATAGTCAGCTACAACATAGTCGGACTTCAAGATTCAATTAGCTCAAGGTCTCATGGCATGACAAGTGGTTTCCTTTTTTTTCATGATTTCTTTTTTAGAAAATGAAAAAAAAAAGAAGTCAATGTAAAATATATTTGTCAATTTTCTCTTCATTGTCAACTTCATGAGAAGCAAAGAAAAGTCAGATAATTATACCTGAGAAAAAGATGGGCCCGCCTTTGAATCTGTGAACCAATAGAACATCCCTTCATAAATATTCAAACTCAATGCAAAGGATACATACATATATAAACATGGCCTCCACACATCAGGGCATTTCAATGTTTTCCACATAGCCTTGGTAGCATCAAGAAACTTCTGGCTGACCTGATACCAGAACAGGATATTAGTCAAATGTTAGTTTAAATGGATCTAGAGTATCAATAGGAGGTCAAGTATACACCTGGCCGTAAGCAAAGTTGGGCATGTGAGGTTCCTTAAGCACAATGCCAACTAACAATACAAGCCCACTTGGAATTGTCAACAAGCCAAACACCCCCTTTGATGCAGAAGATAAAGAAATGTTTCAATGGTAAATAATCATATTTTCAAACGCATAAAGCTTATCAAAATAAATAAAATTGATGGATTTTGCCAAAATAATGCAAGTGAAGCTAACCTTTGGGCCAATTAAGTGAACAAAGAGACCGCTAAAAGAAAATCCCACCAGAGCTCCAATGGAGGCACTGAGGGAGCATAAGCTTTGCATGTCAGCTGCAAGAGAAGGATGAATACCACTGTTCTGTGCCACACATGCATCAATGGTCACATCTGCTATTGCAACCCCAGCACTTCCTGCTGTTAAAGACAACAGCGCCAATACAATATGTAGCTTTTTGTGCAATGATAAAAAGAGCATGGAGATGATACCAAGAACACCTGAAACAAACAAGAAAAAAAAACTACCTAATTAAAAACTGCATCTGTGTTTCTTCACCTTTTTTTTATCTTTTAAAAAAAACAACCATTTGCATGTAGAGCAAGACCATAAGCTATCCTTACAAAATACTTTAAGAATAACCCAGGTATGGAATGCGTATTTAAAAAATCTAAAAAAAAAAAAGATTCAGGTTTGTTGGGCAATAAAATAATAATACAAAACTTATTAAATTATCCCTTAATTTTGTATAGACAATAGATTAATTTGTGTACAAACATTTACATTCATTAATCTCCAACATGAAGACAACGGACCATGATATATAAGATTGTAAATAATAATTTCATCCATGAAAAGAATTCTGATGGACATTAGTGAAGCTCAAGGGTTATTTTAGTAATTTTTAGTCTTTTTATTTTATCTTTTTTGTCACGTTTTTGTTGCTTGTATTATAGAACTAATGGGAAGCCTTCTAGAAGGGGCATTATAGGAATATGATGTAAACGGGGTGCTCCTAGGTTAGGAGTGGCAATTTTGGGAACGGAACGATAACAAGACATGAAACGAAACGAAATTGACACGGTCTTTCGTGTTCGGGTCTGAACTTTTGGACCCGCTATCGGGTCGTGTTGTGTTCGTGTCCAATTGCTGTCACGAAATTGACCCGATGAGGACACGATAGTGACCCAATTAAGGACACAATAGTGATTCAATAAAGGGCACGATATAGACCCACTATCAACCCACTTTAGACCCATTATCAACCCACTACTTAGACCCACTATTTTTTTAATTCCTTTCTAACTGGTCTAATCGTGTCGAGTCGGGTCTAATCATGTCCAATCGAACCGCATTTACCTTATCATTTTATCGTGTCGTGTTGTGTCGTGTTTTTAACGTGTCGTGTTCGGGTTAAAGGAAAAAAACACGCTATCGTGTCGGGTCGTGTTTTCCCGTTTTGCCACCCCTATCCTAGGTCATGTGACATCACATGAGTCTAGGCTCACTTCCCTATTTAGGGTATTGATGTAACCCTTCTAATTCCTTCTCATTCCCCCTATAAATATCTCTTTTCCCCAAATAGTAAGATCATTTTACGCTTCTTAAAATTGAGTGTTAATTTCTCACTTGAGTATCTTTCCATATTATCATTGACGGTTTAATTTATGTCAATTAGTATCAGAGCGAGGAACGCTCCACTCTTTGTGATGTGAATTGAGAAGCTTAGAGACTATTTTTAGTACATACCCACTTGAGTGGCATTTTTATTAGTTCGTTGTATTTTTCCTTTTATTAATTGTTTAGTAATTTTGTTATAGTTTTTAGTTGTAGCAAGGTTGAGATGGACGTTTTTAGAAGGCTCCATTAGTTAGTGATGTCATGGATGAACTGTCATGACAACTCATACTTGGCTAACAACTTCTAGCAACCTCTCCCATCCCCTATAAATACTCCCCATGTCGTCTCATTTCAGGCATTCCTACATTTTTGCGATATTGAGAGAGAGTTCAGACGAGAATTAAATCATCTTCTAATTTTTCATTTGATGCTCATTTACGTCAATTAGTATCAGAGCCTCATTGGCTCCATCCATTGTTGTTGTTGTTGTTGTTGTATAACAAATCATAGACGACGGCAAATAAGACCTAAGAAGAGGTTTGCTTCCATTGATTCGCACGCCAATAGGCTCGAGGAGGTTTTAAACCGCCTCGTAGCACGATTCGACGCTCTTAAGGCTCGCCTTCCTCCACCCGACACATCCACAAGCTGCCCTCACACGACTCCCACCACCACCCAAAACTTTAATTTCACCGCCACCATTGCCCCTCCTCCACTCTCGATTACACCACCACAATAGAATCCTAAACCCACCCAAAAATCCTCTGTCAGACCTCAGAAAAAGGAGGAGGTGCTGAAATCCACCCCTAGGCCTAGAGTGAGGAAGGGGAAGAAAGTTGAGAAGAAAATGGGAAGAGAACGGGCTAAATCGACCATTGCCCTCGTCATTTGAACTCCGGTGACTCTCCGCATACTCCAACAAGCCTTAGCGACATCTCATCTGGATGTTGATGGCCAGGGACGGATAGATCTATGGTTTCAAAACCCTAAGTTGTTTTTTTACCCAGGTGGGTTAGGATTAGCCCAAGAAGAAAACGGAGAAGAGACGAGTTGTTCAGACTGCATCGCGCCTCCGCCGGTCACCATCACCCTCGCGCCTTCCTCCACCCAACACATATTTTGGGTATTTTTCACTCGACTCCAATTTTGAAAGCTCGAGGACGAGCTTGGTTTTAAGAAGAGGAAAATGGTGCAAATTGAGAAGCTTAGAGGGTATTTATATACATACCCACTTGAGTAGCATTTTTATTATTTCATTGTATTTTTCCTTTTATTAATTGTTTAATATTTTTGTTACATCTTTTTAGTTGTAGCAAAGGTTGAGATGGAAGTTTCTAGAAGGTTCCATTAGTTAGTGTTATCATGGATGAGTTGTCATGACAACTCATCTTATGACAACTCATACTTGGCTAACAACCTCTAGAAGCCTCTCTCAATCCCGATTAGAAGAAGCCGTAGCAATACTAACCCAAAAGGTTAAGCTCATTCTCCATTAAAACCACCATCATGGACCCTCCCAATCCACCAGCCAACTTCCACCTTGGTCTACTCCATCAGCCCCAACCCGACCTAACCACCACCCGGACCCCTCCTTTCGGCCAACACCTCACTGCTCCGACTCAGACCAACCATCGGTCGACCCGACCGACGTCAGAAACCCCCCTCCGATCACTTTCATCACTATCCCCGACCACCGCCCGGGTAAAATGACCATCGCACCCTCCGGATCTAACTACCTAACCACCCCGACACCAGAAAGCCTAGATCTACTCGTCCACATCAACTGATCTAACCCGAAACACTTTGCCCTCTCGGCTCTATCGACTCCAACCATTGCCCCATAGTAGCCCTCAGATCCAATCTAATCCCCTCACTTGACCCACCCAACCCCATTTAAGACTACAATAGACCCCTCTGACACCATACTCGACTACCCCGACCCGATTCTATTTAGGAAACCCGTATCGCCATTTCCGTCCCCAACAACCCTCAAGACTCCACTCGTGACTACCGTCGACGGGTTAAAGAGTGGTTACACCAACCCTTGCTTCTCAATTGTCCACGCATATAATTTGGGCATTATGAAGGGGAAATTCCTCCACCCAAGTCCGCCTCCACCGACACCTCTCTTTTAGACTCTCTCAGTCCCAAGGTCACACCCTTCGTGTCGATTGAGGATCATCACTGCTTTCTCTGCTATGATCGTGCCCATTTGATGGATGGCTATTCCTATTACCCTCAAAGGAGCTCGAGGACCCGATTTATGATGATGCTCCTGAACTAGTGGAACCACCTCCGGTCCATAGCCCCCGGCCCCGCACGCGATCTACTAGGGAGGAGTTTATTGATGATAAGGATGAGGAACCGGGGGATGACTATCTAGCTCTAGCACTCTGCCTTCTCTGCAAGAGCCTCCAGAGGGTGACATTATAGTGGATGTGTCGATGTTTGACAAGCATTTGAACCCGGATGCCCTCATAGACTAGATTGATGCAAAAGAGGCAGTATTCGACTACAAGCGCATCATAGGGAAAAAGTGTGTTTAGTTAGCCGCCACCAAATTTCAGGGGCTTGCCTGGGTTTGGTGGAATGATATGGTGCAGCGCCGAGCGGCCTCGGAGTTTCCTCCATTCTAAACCTGGGATCAGTTGAAGACAGAGTTGCGAGCCTTCTTCATCCCACCGACACATGAGTGTGACCTCTACACTCGAGTTCGGGGCCTTAGACAGGGCATGTGACAACCCGAATATAATTATGATAAATTATGTTTAAATCATGATTAGATTATGTGATATGGATAATATGTTATTATTATATATAATGTTAAGTCATTATATTTAGTCTAACCCTAGCGTCATAAAGCATGAAATATTGAATTAGTTACAAATGTGAAATTTTGAAGTTTTTGGTAGGAATGTTCATGTTTAAGACTAGTTTTGACCTTTATGACATAACAATTGACTTGAGGTATGAACTAGATATTTGTAGATATATGAGTTAGGTTTGTAACACAACAAACGGTCCATCGAACGGACATCCGAGTGGGAAGATATTGTCTTTTTAAGAACAGGGGCTAAAGTAGTCATTTAGCCTTAAATGATATTTTGTTTCATATGATGCCACATGTTATAAATTGATTGGTTGGAGGTGGAAATTGGTTTGGCCAACTTAAACCCTTGAGATATCCTCCTTTCTTCAGCAAACTCAGTTTTGGAGAGTTTTAAGTTGAGGAAAAACAATTGTGAGGGTTAGGAAGAAGAAAGTGAGGAGAAACATTCAAAAAAATTCATTAAAATTACGTAAAAGCCCCCAAGGTAATTCCAACCATGAATCTTGTTATTTTTCTTGTATTTATGATTTATATGATATAAATACTTGATTTTTTATTGACCTTTCATTCTTGGGTGCATATGTATGGATATATGCAAGTTTAAACAAAGTTGAATGTGTAAACTCTTAAATTGCTTCGTTTAGTAACCTTGTTTATTAAAACTTCCATATCTTTTTCTATGCTTACTGGAATTGATTAATTCCAATTGGAGATTAAAATAGACTCATATATGTGTGACCAAGAAATGAATCTTGGGTGATGGTTTGAAGTTAGGGTATGAAATCTGCCCTAAGGGTGAAAGTATGCCCGCCATGTGTTCGATGTTTTGCTTGACATAGAAAACGAACCTTAAAAATTATGAAACTTTAATTTTGTATTGTTAAATATGTTTACTGATGTTGGGTGAAATATCATAGAAATATATGATGTAGAAAAATTATGAAAATTCCTGGAAGTTGAATGAACGATAAAAGAGCCTATAGGGCAGATTTGCTGTGGTAAAGAAATGGGCCTATCTTGCTCTAGGAGACTTGAAATTATGTACCGTCTTTTGTATTGGAATCCTAATATAATAAGGATTGAATTACCAATAAGAAATGAATGTATGTTTGGTCTATGATTTGAATATGTCAAATATATTAACATGAATTTGGATGGAACTTCACTTGTGATAAATGATTAGAATAGAATCATATGATACTTATGAATTGAGTTATGTTTGAGATATTCCTTGGATTGTTGATATTCTTACGATGATACTAATATTGTAAGAATGATAGGAAATGAATAAGAACCAGTTGAACAAGTGCCGAACAAAGGAAAAGGAAAGCCTATTAAATTACCAAGGTGAGTGTACTTATGATTTGTTTCATATATAAATATGAATATAGCTCTAAGAGCGGATTTGTTTGAATACTTCGGTATTCAGGATTTGTTTAGATATTAAAATATCCAGGATTTGTTTCGGTCTCATGATCCAGGATTGGTTTGAATACTTCGGTATTCAGGAATTATTTGGATATTAAATATCCAGGATTTGTTTGGGTCTTATGATCCAGGATTGGAATTGGACAAAGATCCAATGATTTGTTGGAACTTATGTTCCAGGATTTGTTATTGCCAATGGGCAGACTTATTATTGCCAATGGGCAGAATTACTATTGCCAATGGGCAGACTTCTTATTGCCAATGGGCAGAATTACTATTGCCAATGGGCAGACATACTATTGCCGATGGGCAGAATTATCATTGCCAATGGGCAGAATTATTTGGGCCTTATGGTCCAGGATTTGTTATTGCCAACGGGCATGATTGATTGGATTTACTATCCACAGATTTGATATATAATTATTAATTCATTGTATGGCAGGATTGATTGGATTTAATATCCACAGATTTGATATATAACTGTTAATTCATTATATGGCAGGATTAGTAGGATTTAATATCCACAGATTTGATATATATAATTGTTAATTCATTATATGGCAGGATTGGTTGGATTAATCTCCACATATTTGATATAGAACTGTTATTTCATTTCAGGGAAGGAGTACCTCACTAAGCTTAATGCTTATGGTTTATATTTTGACATTTTCAGGGTTGTAAGCTGCCAGTTAGGATGTCATATGATCAGTGATTTGAGAGTTGCACCGTTAGAAAGAGCTGGGGATTAGACATGGGGGTTTTGTCATTGTCACGCTGAGGTTTTAATAGACTCACATATTGTATATATTGAGTTAGCATGGATTGAGTTGATCATAGTTAATCACATTATTGTATGCCTGCTTAATTAAGACTCTGATATTAATTTCGGTATGGAATAAGAATAATATTATGTTCATTGTGCACATTATGTAGGAAAATATTGATAAATGAATTATATTTCCAATGGGCTCAAGATTATGATCTAATTATTCTAATAAGAAATGATTAGTATGGATATTGGGTTTGGGGTGTGACAGGGCACCTCAGTTCCAGCTTATTTTCACTCGAGCTCATCTGGTTGAGACCGAGACTTAGCGGATTAGTCGCTGCATTCAGGGACTCCAGCAGGGCATTGGGTTACATGAGATACCGTCCTTCATTAAGGCGGTTGAGTACGCGACCAAAGTTGAAGCCTATCACCGCACTCCTGTTACACCAGTTCCCCGACCCATTTTTACTATTGCCCCACTTTGGGCCTTGAATGCGCCGCCAGTTGCTATAAAGTTTTTCGATTGTAGTGTTATGGGCCATCGACCCGTGAGTACCCCAAGGCAAAGAAGAGGACCCATCTTGTGACTGATGATTCAGAGCCGTCAGAAGAGGAGATGAGGAGGAGGTTCAGCACCAGGAGTTGATAGCCACGATCATCCCCGTTGAGCCCGATTCTGATGGTGTTCGAACTCTTTTCATGGAGGGGAGAGATGGAAATTAGTGAACTCAAAGGTTATTATAGTAATTTTTTGTATTTTTATTTTATCTGTTTTATCACGTTTTTGTTATAGGGCTAATGGGAAGCCTTTCAGAAGGGGCATTATAGGAATATGATGTAAAGGGGGTACTCTTAGGTCATGTGACATCACATGGGCCTAGGCCCACTTCCCTATTTAGGTATTGATGTTACCCTTCTAGATCCTTCTCATTCCCCCTATAAATATCTCTTTTCCTCAAATAATAAGATCATTCTACGCTTCTTAAAATTGAGTTTATTCTCTCACTTGAGTGTCTTTCTGTAATGCCATTGACGGTTTAATTTACGTCTAATTCTATATCCAAACACACCCTCTTTAATTCCACCTATCGTAAATATAGCAACACATCAATTTCGTGAACACCACTTCATGCAAATCATAGTGAAACTATTATTTAGAAACCGGAAGAGAATGAAAGTTGATTTGCAACAACACAACCATCGTGAGCTTTAAGATTAACATCAATAATGTTCGCATCAATGGTGGTAAAAATACAGTTTCAATTCATCTCGTTCTCTCTCTATCTATCTATCTCTCTAAGGACCCCTTCTTTTTCACTTCATTTTCTGGGTAGCTGTTTTTTTCTATTATGTTTCTCTTGTTTTTTTGTTCCTAGGTGATGGGTAGTTTATATGGTATTAAACTAAATATAGGAGAAAATAGAGAGAGTTGGGAGAGATTTTTGGAATTTAAGAGAGAAAAGAGGGAGTCTCTAAAAGAATTATACAAACATGATATTTTTTTGGGTAGAGAAAGATATGTTTCTCTCTCATCATTTCCTTACAAATAGGGAGTAGGGTGATTTCGTTGGTGTAAAACACAATAAACCAGGAGAAAGAGAGATAGTGAAGGAGCAATTTCAGAAAAGGCAGGGAGATTAAACGCGGGTCCGTAAAGTCTCTTGTGCAGGACAGTTTGCACAAGAGCATTCTCGTATATATATATAGAGATCGATAATATATCTTCTCGCACCTTCAGCTTGACTTGTTGGGGAAGGACTTAAGTTCAAAGGATACAACTAATCGTGGGATAGTAATCTTATGTCTTTCCAATCCCTATAATGTGGCAACCTCCCATTGGACTAAAAATAATTAACACTCTAAATAATCTGCTTTGTAAAAGAAGATATCTGTAGGTGCTTTGTAAAAGAAGCTGGCAATTTGAAAGATTGATCCTAATTAATAGTTTATTTTCCGACCAAAGGAATTTGTCCAACACCTTAAACATGGTGCAAGGACCAACATCTGATACAAGAAAATAACATTTCATGTATAGAAAGATTATGAATTATTGGGACCGGAGGAATCATATGTTAGGTGTATTTGACCTAGTATAGTATGTTGTGATGTAAAGAAGGCAATAAAAATACTTCCAGCTTCGCTTAGTTCCTTGCTGAGATGCTTTATAAAAATAATCACCTAAACATTATAATGATCTTGAAAGTTTTGAGAATAAACACAATTTAGTTATTTATTTTGTATCAAATTACACAGGCTTCATGAAACTGTTGAGGTTTACACTCATTACATTGAAGTCATTCGTGACTTGAAAAAAATTCTTTTTTGGCCGGTTGATCATTGCGATTAGTAATGACAAAATGGGCCCAAAATAATAAAACAACCCATATTAGCGTGGTCATTAAAATATGGCGGTCATTTTTAAAAACTATGTGTCAAATATGAGGATCATATGTAAAAGTTGAGTCAAATATGGGGCCCATATTTGAAAGCTATGAATCAAATATGAAGCCCATTTTCAAAAGCTACGAGTCAAATATAAAGTCCATTTTTAAAAGTTATGAGTAAAATATGAGGTTTTTTACATATACTTGGGTAGAAAAAAAAGGTTGGCCCAGCCCATATTTCATCATCATCCTTGCCTTAATTCCATCATATGGGGTCGGCTCCTTTTCCATTATAATCTATATTATATACAATATTATCATTCAAATTTAATTCCTTAAGGTTTCTCCTAATAATTTCCTCCACGATATTATCGTATGGGCCCAACCCATATTTGGCCCAACCATCATTTAGTCGAACCCATATTTGACCCAACCCACATTTATCCCAATCCATATTTGACCCGACCAAAGTAGGCCCAGACCATAGTTTTTCCACTACTAGTTGTGATATTGACATACTTAACGACATTTTAGATTTATATATGTTTTAATATTGTCTTTGTTTCTTATCTCCTGAACTTCAGCGGTTTATTAGCATTGCCCTCTCTTTTGTATTTGGCCTTTTCTTTGGTCTCACATCATCAGTATCTACCAGCCAAAATCCAAACTAAATCTCAGCCTTAGAAGGAACTTTAGCCTCCTAAATTATCATAACCAAATCAAAGGTTGGGGTAGAATTATCTATAAGCAAGGATTCGTAGAAGGAGTTACAAGGTAACCAACCAAAGAGTCCACCCTCCAAACTCACTCATTAGTAAGCAAAGGAAGTATCTATGTATCATTTAAATGTCATATAAAGTAAATTCTCAACTCAACTCAACAAAGCCTTTTCCAATTATTTGGGGTCAGCTACATGAATCTTATTTTTCCATTCTATGTTGTCCAATGCAATATCTTCGGTTAAACCACATGACATCATGTTCTTTTTTATAATATCTCACCAAGTC
Source organism: Sambucus nigra (assembly GCA_949130495.1). Lineage (NCBI taxonomy): Eukaryota > Viridiplantae > Streptophyta > Magnoliopsida > Dipsacales > Adoxaceae > Sambucus > Sambucus nigra. Next base: position 192,566,397 of record OX422208.1, read on the forward strand.
AATTTACGCCTACCTATACCCCTTGTATTACCATCAATACTAACTAAATCACTCTTCTTTACAGGCGCATCCATTGATCTATGCTAGATGTGTCCAAATCATCTAAGTCGATTTTCTCTCAATTTATCTTCTATAGGAGCTACTTTTACCGTTTCACAAATTTGTTCATTTTTAATTTTATCCTTTCGAGTTTTACCACAAATCCATCTTAACATTCGCATCTCCGCCACACTCATTTTCTGCACATTTAATTTCTTGGTTGCCCAACACTCTGTCCCATAAAACATGGCGGGTCTAATGGCCGTCCTATAAAAATTTTCTTTTAACTTCAAAGGTATACGCCTATCACACAAAACACCGGTAGCACTTCTCCACTTAACCCAGCCTGCTCTAATCCTATGAGTAACATCATCACTAATATCTCCATCTTTTTGGATAATCAATCATAAATAACGAAAATGATCATTTCTAGGTATCTCTTGACCCTCCAATAGCACCACATCTCCATTTGTCCTCCTATTACTACTAAAATTGCACTCCACATATTCTGTTTTAGTTCTGCTTATTTTAAATCCTCTTGTTTCTAAAGTTTCTCTCCACAATTCGAACCTAGCATTAATCCCCGTCTTAGTCCTATCCAGTAAAGCCCTGTCAACGGGTCGGTTTGGGTCATGTACGGGTTACGGGTTACGGGTCAAAACACCCTAACCCATACACGACCCGTTAAGCCTAACGGGTCTAATAACAATACCCAAACACGACCCGTTAATATTAACGGGTACACGACCCAAACCGTTAACACCCGTTAATATTAACGAATCATTTTGGGTCGAAATGGGTAACGGGTTGGGTGACCCTATAATACCCGTTAGTCTTCAATACTTTAAAAATAATGGGTTTTAATTGTAATTTTTATTGGGTATAGATTGGGTGACCCTATAGCACCCGTTAGTCTTTAAAGATTTAGAAATAATGGGTTTTAATGGTTATTGTTATTGGGTACGGGTTGGGTGACCCTATAGTACCCGTTAGTGTTAACGGGTGTTAACGGGTAGAAACGGGTTAAAACGGGTACAGGTAAATTTCCAAACCCGAACCGTTAGTGTTAACGGGTCTACCGTGTCAACCCGTTAATGAACCAAACCCAATAAGGGTAAACCCATTAACTTATAATTTCGTGTCGGGTCGTGTCGTGTTAACGGGTTATCGTGTATTTTGACAGGTCTAAAATAATATCATTTGCAAATAGCATACACCATGGCACCTCATCTTGTTTTGTCCAGTCAACACATCCATAACAAGAGCAAAGTGATAAGGACTTAATGCTGAACCTTGGTGTAGACGTAATGTAGTTGAAAATTCACTACTTTCTCCGACTGATGTTCTTACTGTAGTCATCGCACCATCATACATATCCTTGATCACATCAATATATCTGCGAGTCACTCCTCTTTTATGTAGAACCCACCATATTATATCTTTGGGTATACTATCATACGCCTTCTCCAAATCTATAAAAATCATATGAAGATCCTTCTTTTTCTCCCTATACCTCTCCAATAATCTCCTCAATAAATAGATTGCTTCCATTGTTGACCTCCCAAGCATAAACCCAAATTGATTCTCAAATACTGTTGTCTTCAATCTCAATCTATATTCAATCACTCTCTCCCAAAGTTTCATTATATGACTCATTAACTTAATACCACGATAATTTGAACAACTTTGTATGTCCCCTTTATTTTTATAAATAGGTACTAAAACACTTTTTCTCCATTCATCGAGCATCCTATTAGTCATTAAAATTCTATTAAATAATTTTGTAAGCCATGATACTCCATCCTCCCCTAAGCACTTCTAAACCTCAATAGGGATACTATCTGGTCCTAAAGCCTTCCCTATTTTCATCTTTTTTAGAGCAATCCTGACCTCTATTGTCCTAATTCTGCGAAAAAATATATTTTCTCGAGCCTCCCTAAGTTCCTCTATATCTAATCTACTTCCGTTATTTCCATTTAATAACCTATCAAAGTAGTTTTTCCATCTTTCCCTAATTTCATCATCTTTGATTGGGATTCTCGAATCATCACTTTTGATACACTTAACGTTATTAAAATCTTTTATTTTCCTGTCCCTAAGTTTAGCAAGCTTATAAATACATTTTTCCCCTTCTTGTGATCCTAATTTTGTATAAAGATCATCATACGCTTTTAACTTATCATCTCTTACCACTTTCTTAACTTCCTTTTTAGCCCATTTACATTTCTGAAAATTTTCTTCATTTCTATTTGTTTGTCATGTTTTAAAGCACTCCCTTTTAATTTTTTACTATATTTTGTACTTCTTCATTCCACCACCAGGTTTCTTTAGACTGTGGCCCCTTGCCTTTTGATTCTCCAAGAATTTCTCTTGATATTCTCCTAATGCATGTGGCCATCTTCAGTATTCCATGTTGCTTCATTTAATACTTTATCTTTAAATAATTCTAATTTCTCTCCTTTTAAGTTCCACCACCTAGTTCGTGGGTTAATCTTCACTTTTCGCACTCGTGATTGATTTTTAATATTTATATTCAACACCATTATCCTATGTTGTGAGGTTAAGCTCTCTCCCGGGATAACCTTACAATCTTTACACGTTAATCGGTCTCCTTTCCTAGTAATAAAAAAAATCTATTTGGCTCTTATGCGTTTCACTTTTATAAGTTATTAAGTGTTCAAGCCTCTTTTTAAAACATGTATTTACTAGTACAAAATCATAAGCCATCGCAAAATCTAAGATAGACTCTCCCCCGTCGTTCCTATCTCCAAAACCATACTCTCATTACTGTGCCAAAAATGACAATGATACCTGGAATTATTCGTCTTATAAGTTTGGCACCCATTTTGTATGAAGATTATTAATTAGCAATTTTTCCACGTGAAAAGGAAGACCCTCTATTCTATAGATAAGAATATACATTGAGTTATTTGGATTATGACCCTCATTACTATGCCAAAAATGACTTCGATACCAGGAATTATTCGTCTTATAAGTTTGGCACCCATTTTGTATGCAACCCCTCAATTGACCAAGTTCACTGTTATTCAGCTTTTAGCTTTTTATTAAATTATATATTGCCCCTGTATTGAACTCTCTATCTTGGGCACTGTTGGGTTCTTGTGCTGCTGCAGGTATCAAAACAGTTCAAATTCAGATCTCCAATCAATTCGTATATTTACATTGCTTGAGGTTAGCTCCTTACTCCTAGAGCTCCTTACCTTTTCTATTAATCCAAATGCAAAAATCAGAGCTCAAATCTGTGATGATAAAGAACTCATTCAGTCTAACGATTACACAAGTATATACAACTCTCATTTATGCAACATTAATAATTCTTTTTGGATAATTGTGGTGGCACATTGTTATGGTGACCTTTTGGATAATTTGGAATCAAAGAAATTCAAGATTTTTTTAAAGGCAAGATAGAAAAGGAAGCTATATGGAAGAAAAATCAAATTTACAGCCAAATCTTAGGATTTTTGTTTCCTTTGTTTGGAGAACTTACTTTTTTTCTTTTGATCCTTGAACTGGAATAGTTGTATCTGCTGATTGATAGTATAGAGTGCATATGGCTCTTTATTTAGGTGGACTGCTTTGTATTGCTTTTGGGAACAGCTATCCCTGTAACTTCTTCTCATTCATAAATGGGTTTTCTTTAATCTTATTTCCAATAAAGAAGATAATAATTCCCAAGTCAAGTCCACGAGGGATAACTGATCCTCAATCCCCAATGGACAGATCCAAGAGGGCTTAACTTCTTCAAACTGTTGTGGTTGTTGATTCAATATTTTTCCTAAATTAGACCCTCACATGACTTCCAGAAAAGGGCAGACAAAAATGAAAAAATGAACAAGAGACAGAAACTGCAGCATCAATACCCGCATGCTTAAATGCCTTTCATCAGGGAGGCTCTTGTTGAGGAATAGGGAGAGGTGAGAGGACGAGAGATGGAAGAGTGACATATACAGGGGAATAACTATAAATCTTTGATGAGAGGACAAGAGCTTGCAGTACATTACTGGTTATAATTTTATAACTACCCATATTTCTTTTTAAAATGATAAAATATAACCACCAAGATATAAAAATATTAAATTTATCTATAAAAAAACATTATGAAAAAAAAATATATATTGCACTCATTTTGTGTGTGTGCCAGTGTATGTATTTAGATAGCATTATTTATGTTTATGAGAGGAAATATGGAAATTTCCTTTTATTCTTAAAGGGAGCTAATAATTGAAGTGTAGATACTACAAATGCTGCCTACTAGGAGGATGCCATCCCCGGTTCCATATTAATATCATTTTTTAGTTTCTTTAAAAAAGGGGGTGGGGGATTTGTAGTTTGTACAAAAAGAACTGCATTTTACACATTTGTCTATACTGAACTCTCTTATACACATTTGTCTATACTGAACTACATTTGTCAACATCACCAAATGTTCCCTATATACTCATGGAAGGTGAAGCTATTAGTAGCACACCTACACCTAAATGAACCGCATATTTTGATAGGAAACGTAAATGAACCTCGTGATTGTTATACAAAGTTAATTGTACATGTGAAGACGACATCGATGAACCTGATGATTGTGTATCAAATGTGAATCATACGTGTGCTCCTATCCTTACTTTCTGATTTTGTACTTGTATGATTGAATGGTATGGCATAGATATTGGATTCAATCTAATGGGACTGAGTTCTATTTATATACAGTTGACTCGCTGTTAGTTGGTTTCTCTTAAGTTTGCTCTATTTGATTTCATTGTGATCATAGCAAGTACCAATTTTGTAGAGAATGGCAATATTGAAAAAATGATGATATTGACTCTACCAAAACATGACTAAAATCCAGTATAAAACTGGGTTTTTATCTGGAAGGTATTAGTGGCACTGTTATAATTCTCACTGATTGTATTCACCTTTGAAGGATGATTATTATTTTTCATTTCAGTCAACGTTTGTTTTTAGGGGGTTTTAGGGAAAGGTCCTCATAATTCTTCAAGTGTATAAAAATAGGACACTCTATATAATTTTATAAATTTAGTCCATGTACTAAAAACACCATGAAAAATGGTGCCGCTGGGGCGGACCAAAAAAATGAACTCCTAACTCTAAAGGAACCACACAAATAAATGCTATTGTACCACAAGGGCTAGATTTATAAACTTGAAAAGCATTGTCCTAAAAATCCAAATATAGGAAGGAACATGACCTTTACCTTAATTCTCTATTGTTTTTTTTATACCTTGGGCAAGATTGACAATATGATTATAGTAGTGTTTCTATTTAAACACTATTATATTTATAATTTTAACACACCATCCATAATTCTGTCAAGAATGGATGGCCTTCGCAAAGATAGAAAAAAGGACAGAAATTATGTGTGTGTGTCTGCGTCTGCGTGCTTCTCTCTCTCCCTCTTGATTTGCAGGATGTTGTCTACTCTTTTGCTTTTGGTTACTTCAGTTTTGCCTCATTACTATTTCTACTTGTATGCTAATGGGGTGTGACTCAGACACAAGTAACTATAGTGCTATGTAAATCAGGGATATATGTATATAAATATATATAAAGAGAAGCAAACATGAGATTTAAAGAGATGCAGAGTTAGTAGTGTACCAGAGAATATGAAATAAGGCCTCCTACGATACCCAGAAATGGGAACAACATCTGTGAGAAGTCCCCAAAGGGGCTTAACAAGCCAGGGAATAGAAGTGAGTCCAGAGTAAACCTGTGCTTCTGAGGGTTGTACTTTCTGCACATCCTTCATGTAATACTCTGTGGCCACACGAGCAAGAGCTCCACCCAGCCCCTGACTGATTCCATAAACAACCACCACACCGAATACAAAACTCCAGTGTGTTTGATTGGCCACCACTTTGAACCTACTCAACGGTGCCCACAACCAACCACACCTCCACCTCGCTCCTTCATATTCGCCATCACTTTCACTTGGATTTTTTTCTTTCTCCACCATCACATCACTCGCAATTCAACTGAGTCTCTTAAAAAACATAAAATGCCTCCAAATATATTGGAAATTTTCAACTTCGTATCTAAAAAAGTAACCTCACCTCAACTGGGTCTCTCAAAACTGATAAATATGAGATGAACAAATAAAATCTTGAGGAAAATGTAGCTTTTTCTTTAAACTTGGTGTAATAAAAGCAAGTCAACCATCCCCGTAATGGGATCTGGGATCCGATTGGAATTCAATTCAAATTTCCAAAAATCTGTACTGCTTTTTTTTCACTTGAACCCATCTACAAAAATTTCAGCGGTGACCAATGTATTGTCAAATGGTTATTCCTCTCAACTTGTCAAAATTTTTGAAAAATCTATCATCTGTATTGACCCTTAGTTGACCACAATAGTTAACAAAACCGACGCTTCCCTCAAGTTGTATTACAGGCAGTAACAGTAACAATGTACGAAAATAATCCTCTAGATTTAGAAATGGAGAAAAACGTTGGGGTAGCTGAAAAGGGTAGGGTCCCCACACCTACTCTCTGTCTCTACCAATAGAGTAGAATCCAACCAAACCAATCTTGTTTACTTGCGTAAACAACCCAAATCTGCTTCTCACACGGATTTCATTATACTCACTAGAATATTAAATATTAATGCTCCTCTTACTGAAAAAATGTTCCTCCCACCGGGACTTAGATATCGAGCTACTATCGAATGTGTTTCATTCATACGACTTCTATATTATAATTATAATGAGCAGTGGCGGATGGAGAATTGTGAGTTAGTGGGTGTGAAATTGTTTGAGGTAGGGTGGAGGTTCGGGGACGGGAGCTCCCAAGGTGAATTTTTTTGGAGTTAATTTTACTATTTTGGACATAAATCTAGTATGAAAGAAAATTTCAACAAAAAAAACATGCATTAATAATCATTTTCAATAATTAAAACCATTATCAAAATATCATATGATAATATCCGTACAAAAAAACATGAACATTACGCTTTTGACCTTCCACAAACTCCATACAAATCCTCCATTTGTATAATATCCAACTCATGTTAGACACAAAATAATGAGACGTGAGCTAATACTTCCAACATATTAATCAACGTGTACCAAATCAGAATTAATTGAAAAATACTTCAACATGTACCAATTTCAGAATATGTAGAAATAATGGTACATGCACCAATGACATTGTCCCTTTTTTTAAAATACTTCAACATATTTTGAAATTAATAGAAAAATCAGAATTAATCTAACATAAATAAGTTATTTGAAATTAATAGAATTAATGGAAAAGGCATGAATTAATCTAACATAAAATCAGAATTAATCCAACATAAAATTTATTGGTGTTGAAATTAATAGAATTAATCTAACAACATAATAAATTATTGAATAAATCAGTCGGCCCTATTTTGTTCCTAATATTAGGCAGCTAGCTTAGCTTTGAAATTCAAACTCGTTTTGTTTTTAATATAGGCAGCTAGCTTAGTTTTGTTCTTAATATAGGCAGCTTAGTTTTGTTCTTAATATAGGCAGCTTAGTTTTGTTCCTAATATTAGTTTAGCCTAGTTATGAAATTCTTAATATTAGCAGCAGTTGAGAGAGAGGACAACAAATATGTAATGGTGGAGAGAAATGGAGTTGAGTTGCCTTGGTTTTGAAAGTTGGATGGAGTCTTCGGTGGAAAGAGAAGACAGCTTTGGTTAGCAGCAGTTAAGAGAGAGAGGACAATAAAATAGGGCCGGCTAGTGGTTTATGTGAATTTACTTTAACTTTCAGAAATTACAATTTTTAACCTCAATATTTAAGTTATTACACATAAGTATATATATAATTTTTTTTTTAAATTCCAGAATTCCAGTAGGTGCGTCGGCACCCACTGGGCACGGTGTAGCTACGCCCCTGATAATGAGAATACAAGTCATATAAAAATGTATTTAATATTAATTTGGTAAGTAAGAATATCATTACTTTTTCATCTGCCTTATTTTTTAGAATAAAGATAAATTATCCAGATGTTAACTCTAGGTTAATACAGGGAGGAGAACATTAGCTTCTTCTTTTTTTTATTGGTTCCTCATGTGAAGTGAGTTAAAAATATATTATTTTTTTGTTTTTTTAATTATTTTTAACTCATTTAGTTGCTCAAACACTAATTTATCCAATATTCATATATTTTGAAAGCTCTACGACCAATGGCACCCCTTATTTTTAAACTTTTTTTTTTATTTTACAACTTTTAAAACAATTTTTGTAACTGTTTAAAGGTCCTCGTTAAAAAACTATTCTAATAAGAAATTATTTTTTTTAATTATGTTTAACTCATTTAGCTCTTCAAACACCCATTTACTCAATATTCTCTTATTTTAAAAGTTCGCGCCAATGGCACCCCTTATTTTTAAACTTAATTTTTTATTTTTATTTTACAACATTTAAGACAATTTTTGTATTTCTTAAAACTATTTAAAAATGTAAAAAAAAAGTTTTTTTTATTTTTATTAAACTAACTTTTATTTTTCTAAAATAGTTTTTTCAAAAATTACATATTTTGTATATTGAAATAGTATTTTTTAACAATACATTTTTTCTAATTTATAAAAAATATTCTTTTCTAATAAAACAATTTTTTGTAAATAAAAAAACAGTCAAATAACCCTATTAAAAACTATACCATATTTTCTCAAAAAAAAAAAAACAATGAGAGAGTGTCAACAATGCACCTGGAACTAGCTTGGTATTAGCACCCGGTAAGAATATCACTACTCTATTTTTTATATTTCATAATTGTTCATAGTATATTTGTGTGTGCGTGTGGGTGGGTGGGTGGGTGGAGGTGGGGGTGTTTCTTGACAGGTTTAGATTTGTATTTTTTTTAGGGTTTAGTTTTAAGAATTTAAGGGGATTCTATAATTATTTACGGTTATAATTTATTTTTTTAAGGTTAGAGACTTTTTTGCTTTAGGGTTTAGTTTTTTTTTTAGTTTAAGGTATTTTGGGTGTTTTGCTGTTTATTTGTGGTTTAGGATAAAATAAGAGCGTTTGTTTTTATATGGTGAGAGGACTTTTAAAAAAAAGTATTTGGACTAAATACTAATTAACAAAATTCTAAGGGACTTTTTATCAAATGATCATATAATTATATGTTAAGTTAGTTCCACTAATATAACTTAATTTTTAAATTTATTTTTAGTTTGTTAAAAATTATTGAGGAGATAATTGCATAATTAAATTTACCCACGGGGCATTAACCTACTCGTGCTATGTTTTATTTTTTTATTTTTATGGGTAAGTCCAATCATATCATTGTCCCAAGGTTAATGTAAAAATATATTTAAAAATAAAGAAACCTTTTTAAATCATAGCTTAATTTCACTTCATCCCCATAAATTACATAACAAACAAAACCAGTTACTTACTCAGTTTTACCACTTAGCTATGTTTCAAAATTTTCTAAAAATATGTATCACTTTAGTAGTGAGTGTCTTAGGTAGTTTTAAGCACCTGAATTTTAATATATTTGATTAAAAACAAAGATATAAATCGAAATTTCTTCAAAAAAAATTTAAATTATGGAAATCTTTTGAATTTTTGACATATGTTGGTAAAAAGAAAATATTGGATAATTCAGAGATTCTTATTTTGTTCAATTATACGGTTTTAAGAGAGAGCTAAAAGTAACTGTATTTTCAAAGTAACTATAATCTATCCATAAAAATAATATTTTTCAGCAGTATTTTACATATAATGTACCACATTTTGCACAAAATAACATTTACAAAATCCAGTATATAGCTTGCTCGCTTATACTCGTCAGTCACAATATTGGATCTCAATCACCTGCTCATATTAAATCTCTCTTAGGAAATGTTCTCACCGAATAAAACCAATAAGTATACATATCTTATCCTCGAGAAAATGGAGGCATCTCAACTTCAAAGCTAGTGACGATCGAAGAATTGTCGAAAATCGCTTGCACGCCCCATTGCTTGTCTACTCGTCATCGTCTTTCACTAAGATTGTCAACTTCAGTCTCTCTCTCTCTCTTTATCTATCTCTCTATCATATATATAGAGAGTCTCTCTCTCTCTCTCTCTCTATCTATCTCTCTATCATATATATAGAGTCTCTCTCTCTCTATATATCCCTTTCTCTATCTCTCTATCATATATATAGAGTCTCTCTCTCTCTCTCTCTTTCTATCTATCTATCTATCTTAAGAGATAGATAGATAGATAGATACACACACACAGAGAGAGAGAGAGAGAAAGAGAAAGGCACTCTCCTATAAGAACTACTTATGGTGCAGACTCCGGTACATACCATTTTTTTAAAATAGTAAAAAATAATTTTTTTTATGAAACTTCAATGATATGATCTTCACGGTGAGAATATTATCTCCAATTATTTTCTAAAAAAATTCAATAAAAGAACTGTTGAGATGAGGTGATATGCAAAAAAATGGTATAGGTATGCATTTTCGACCATTAAAATATTAGCAATCATTTCACCCACTTTTTGATTGATTTTCTTTTAACAAACTTCATGGATATGATCTCGATAGTGAGAAGATCATATCCATAAAGTTTAATCAAAAAATTCAATCAATAAAGTGGTTGGCGCCGACCCATCATTTTAACGATTGAAAATAAATATTTATAGCATTTTTTTACCTATCACCTCATCTCAACAGTTTTTTTATTGAATTTTTTGATAAAAAAAATTTGGAGATGATCTTTAATCGTGGACATAATATTTATGAAGTTTCATTAAAAAAATTATTTTTTTACTATTTTAAAAAAATTATATGTATCGGGGTCTGTACCATAAGGAGTCCTACATGAGACTCTCTCTCTCTCTCTCTCTCTCTCTCTCTCTCTATATATATATATATATATATATATATATATATATATATATATATATATATACAGTCAAACTCTCCAACATACCTCACTTAATATACCTATGAGCATACCCATTTTTAAAAAATAGTAAAAAATGTATTTTTCAACCAAATTTAATATACATGATTTAATCAACCCGAAAATGAGTGAAGTGATGGAAAAAATTTGAACGGTCGAAAATGCACATATATACTCACTTTTCATTTCAACCACTTCGGGGTTTAATTTTTTGTTGATTTTTTTTTAATATGATATCCTCATTATGTTGATCATGTATACCAAATTTGGTTGAAAAATATACTTTTTTACTATTTTTTAAAAATAGGTATGTTCATAGGTATGTTGCTAAGATATAAGTTGGAGACCCTGACTATATATATATATGGTATGCGTAATTTTAGATTGGTGTCCAAAATTTTCATAGTTAATTGCACTTTTCCCATCAAACTTTATTCGTATTTTCATTTCACCGCCTCAATTTTAATTTTTGAGACATAAGTCTGTAAGGACATATGTTACATTGTCCAGTTTACATTAGTGTATGCCTTATACCACTACGATCGTCGAAGAATTATTCAAGTTCAATCATGCATCAAGACGGATTCGAATATCAACATTCTTCAACAAAAAAGCCTTCGCGAGATTAATTTTGGTAAGGTTGTGTTTAAGTCCCTTTACGGTTCATTTAAAGTATTGGGATAATTTTTCTAAAATATTTTTAAACACCTGTTGGGGGTTGTTTTTTCGTTAAAAGAATTTTCTCTAAGTGTTGAGACGGAGTTTTAATAAAAAGGCATTTTGACGCTCTGGTCATTCGAGCGACATCGTATTATCGTTCAAGCAACATAAGCATGTCGCGCGATGTCATTCAAGCGACATCAGACCTCGTTCGAGCGATATTGATATTTCGTTTGAGAGACTGCACCGACTCGATTTTTTTATAAATAGCGTGTTATCTTCTTCAATTTAGGGTTCAAACTTTCATTTTTTAATTCACAAAAATCTCAATAGTTTAGTGAATTGTTTTGGAACCCAAGATGCGATCTAGTTCAAGTTTCTCTTATAGAGAAAGTAAGTTTACGACTGAAGATTGAGTGTCATTTAGGAGTACTTGTGGGTGTTTCTTGATTATTGAGAGATGCGTGCTCTTGTGGGATGCTGCGGTTGATCCATTATTGACTCTTAGTTGCGTGTCTATGTGAGTATTTGCATGATATTCATTGCAGATTTTATTATGTATGTAAGTTGCGATTTATTTTACATAGTGAAATAAAAAGTTTTTCCTTTTGTATTTTTTTCGAAAATCTGTGTGCCAGCAATTTATTTGTGTTAGTTTGATTTACCCACGTATTTGCATGTGTTAGGGCTGAATTAAATTAGTTTAAAAATTGACTCCAATTAAATAAGTTTAAAATTGGAATTTGTGAATTCGGTTTAATCAATATCACATTAGCATTCACAAATTTGGTATCAAACCTTATTTAAGCGATCACCACTTTTACAAATTGGTATCAGAGCAGATTTCTCTAAATTATTGAGTGATCCTTATTTTTCGTCAAGTTTTGTGATATTGAATTTTTTTTGAAAAAATTTCGCAATGTTTTTTAATGAAACTTATATAATCGGTTGCCAGTTTTTTACGGGTCTAATTATGCATACTGGAAAGCCCATATTAAATAACATTTAACAGAAACTGATGAGCGTGTTTGGATTGTTTGTGAAAGAGGGCGGACTCCTGCAATGGTCACCACAAATAATGTCACTAATCTTAAATCCGTGACTGACTGGACTGAGGATGAGTTTAAATGGAGTACTTTTAATTCTCGTGGGCTAAGTATGATTTCTGGTTTCGTCACTCTTGAAGAATTCTGACGTGCACCACGCCAAAAGAAGCGCGGGATGTTTTACAACTTACCCATGAAGACACAAATGCGGTCAAAGAGTCTAAAATTCAAAATTTAACTACTCAATTTGAAACGATTACCATGTGTAGGGACAAATTTCCATTCGAGTCAATCTGTAGTGTTGGCTTAATTCCAGACAAAACAATTTGAGTCATAGGATAGGTTGTTGTACCTCAAGCCTATGACGTTTGAAGAGTTGAAGACGATGCGGCAAAGTAAAAGTGTAAATATCATTGTCGGTTTCAAGTGCCGTATTTATCGTCATCAACATTATCTCATTTTCCAAGGTCTCTAAAGGAATTAATGCATTTAATATAGAGAGAGACTTGGATATTATTTTATGGGAGTTCTTTTTATAAACTTTTGTCACAACAACTTTTATTTTTCTCAGAAAATCTTTTTTAGCATTTACATAAAAGTTTTTGGACTTAAAAAGTGTTTTAGGATTTCTGATAAGTCGTTTGAACGAAACTGGGATCTCGTTCGAACGAGATGCCCAAGTCGTTCGAACGAACATCAAACGAGGTTCCAATGACTTTTTGCAAAAATACTATGTTTTCTCATTCAAAGTTCATTCAAACGTCTTCGTTCGAACGAGGTATATTTAACGAGATTTTGGCCTATTTTTCTTCTGAATTCTCGTTCGAACCGTGTCGTTCGAACGACCTGGGCGGGAAAAATTATTTTTTGGCAGTTATCATTTTAACCATTCACTTCTCCCACTGTGTCTAGCAGTTTTTAACCATTTCGGGGATTCTTTTTCTAAGTGACATTGGAAAGATTTTCCCAGACTTTTGAGAGCAAAAGTTTGTCTTCCAATTGTCCATGTTTTTGTGTGTTTTCTTTTTCATGAATTAATTTCTTCAAAACATATTTTTTTACACCCATGTTTTAGTTTAAGATCCAAGTTCCTCAATATATATATATATATATAGAGAGAGAGAGAGAGAGAGGGCTTCTCTTAAACGGACGTCCGTTTTTGGGACTAAAACCGGACCAAAATGGTCAGATTTTTTAAAAATAGTAAAATGAATTTTTTTGAGTTGATTTTTTTTCTGAGATATATAAACATACATGGGTACCCCTACAAAAAAAATCAGCTCAAAATGAATTTGTTTGCTATTTTAAAAAAATCTTTCAAATTCTGTCAGATTTTGGTGGCGCAAACCAAAACATATATTGACATATATAGACAGATTTTGAAAGATTTTTTTAAAATATCAAACAAATTCATTTTGAGCTGATTTTTTTTGGGGGGTACCCATGTATGTCTATATATACCAGAAAAAAAAATCAACTCAAAAAAATGCATTTTACTATTTTTTAAAAATCAGTCCGTTTTTAGCCAAAAAACGGACGTCCGTTTTAGAGAATTTCTGTATATATATATATATATATATATATATATATATATATATATAATAATAATAATAATGCTCCTGTGCAGACTAGTCCGCATTTTAAGAATGCGGACCGGACATGTGTCACCTAATGGCGCGCCTAGAAATTATCGCCTAAATTATAGGCACACTCTCTCTCTTTTCTGGGCTCACCGCCAGGTGACACATGTCCGGTCCGCATTCTTAAAATGCGGACTAGTCCGCACAAGAGCAGGACTGTATATATATATATATATATATATATATATATATATATATATGTGTGTGTGTGTGTGTGTGTGTGTGTGTGTGTGTGTGTGTGATCGTTTGGCACCGGGTTCTTCTCTACCCAACAAGGATAAAGTTTGGGTTTCATCTCTACCCCAAAAAGGAGATCGTTTTTGCTGCAGCGTTCTTATACGGTGAAAGACACCGTGTGTGGGTTGACAATAGCTATGCCCCATTGGTGAATTTCAAGATTTTAATGGATTCCGGAGTTATCGACTAGGCGGAGGTGAATGCAAGAAGAAGCGTCGAGGCTTAAAGGGAGTCAAGTCGTGTGCTGTAAGTCTTTTGCCTTGTATTTGTAAAATCATACTTAGTGGACTTGTAGGCAAGGTTATCCGAGATTTTTCCCGTTGTGAGTTTTTCTCGTACATCGAGGCGTAGTGTGATTGTGTTTATTTTATCTTGCAAACTCACATAGATGTATGCTTTGGTCAAACAATATAAAAATTGGTTTAATCACAATTAGTTTAATTTGATAATAATTTAAGTTTGGGCTACGTTTAATTTAATTTAATTCAAGTCGGCATAATTAATTTGGAAAAATACATGCTTAAATTTGTTTGGCATAATTTTAACTTGAATGGAATTAATGTTGTTTAATTGAGATTAAAAGAAAATTTCAAATATTTATTTTAGTTGTTTGACTTAATTTTAATTTTGAAGAAATTAAATTTGTGAACTTTAATTGCTAAATCAAAAAAATTAATTCGGAATATATTATGGCATTAATTTAATTAGATAATATTCATTATTGGTTTGTTTAACTTGAATTGAATTAGAATTTTATTTAAGTGGAAATTTAAAATGTGTCTTTAATTTAATTTCACTTTAATTTTAATTTTGGAAGAAAATAATATTTGAGCTTTTAATTGTTAAATTTAAAAGAAATTTAAAATTTGGTATACCATTGAACAATCTCATAATTTGAAGTTTAAATTTTGGGGGCATTCGCTCCAACAAGTGGTATTCGAGAAAGAACGCTAAATTACTGTGTTAAGATCATTTTTTTGCTTTTGGTTTAAAAATTAAAATTTTAGTTTTTACAAAATTTCCTGTTTTTTATGGTTCAAATTATGTGTATTGAAAAGTACGAATAAAACCGACACTTAAATCCCTAGATGAGTGAGTTTAGTAATCGGTAGTAGGCGGGTGGTCTCCACCTATGTGTCTAGTTGAAAATGAGCATGTACCTAAACCCGTAGAGAGATGGAGTGAAAATGAACTTAGATTAGCAAATTTTAATTCTCGTGGTCTGAATGCCCTCTTTAGTGCGGTTACACCTGATGAGTTCCGCCGAATTATGATGTGTGAAACGTCTAAGGAGGCTTGGGATATACTCCAACTCGTCCATGAGGGAACAAGTATTGTTAAAGCTTCGAAACTCTAAAACCTCACTACTCAATTTGAAACCATTAAAATGTTAGAAAGTGAGGCTTTTGATGAATTCTATGCTAGACTTTTCGACATTATAAATTCATCATTTAAGTTGGGAGAAAAGATACCCGACAACCGTGTAGTAAAAAAAAAATTGAGGTCCTTACCCGATAGGTTTATTCCAAAAGTGACCGTTTTAAATTCTTATCCACTATAGCCTCTACGAAACTTGAGGAGCTCATAGGTGACTTACAAACCTATGAACTTGACATGTCCTCCAAGGACGAGAAGAAGAAAGATAAGGGCATCGCTTTGAAAGCCTTAAATGAGGAAAAACAAGTTTCGGATGATGAGAGTGACATCGATTTTGATGAGATGACTATGTTTGCTAGTAAGTTTAGAAAATTTCTTAAGTTTAATAAAGACAATCTTAAAAAGGATTTTAAGAAATTTGATAAGTCTAAGTATAACAAAGCCGAGAAATTCCCTACAAAGCATAATGAAGATCTTAATAGGGACGAGTCGAATAGAAGTTATGGTTGTGAGGGTTATGACCATAGGGCAAGAGAGTGTCCCACTAAACTAAGGAAGGATGGCAAGTAACCAATATTATATAATGCAACCCTTAGTGATAGTGAAAATGAAGAGGGACCCGATTCCCCCATTGAGCGCAACTTTACCGCGTTCATGCCAAGTCCATATAAGTAAAAGTGAAAAATCGTCCATTGATGACATCTTAATACATGACACTTCCGAGGCCATTGTTTTTTAATCCCAAAAATATAATAATAATGAGAGTGGGGAAG
This sequence comes from Sambucus nigra, assembly GCA_949130495.1. Lineage (NCBI taxonomy): Eukaryota > Viridiplantae > Streptophyta > Magnoliopsida > Dipsacales > Adoxaceae > Sambucus > Sambucus nigra. The sequence goes on from OX422208.1 coordinate 192,583,077, forward strand.
TAATTGAGAGTGTGAATAAAGAAGAGGAGGAGGAGAGTGATCCTCAAGTAGCCTTTCGAGAGTTGTATGCCGAATCGATAAAATTAAAAAGGGGAAACTGGAATTTAAGAGCTAGTTTGAGAGGTCGTGCCAAGGTCAATAATGAGAGTGCTTTAGTGGAAGACCTTAGGACATGTGAGAGAGCTCTTCCAGAGAAGCTAGAGTATGTAGAAGGTAAGAGAAATAGCCTTAGAGGTTTAATGGAGGCTAGAAAGAAAGAGCTTCTCGAGTTTGAAGAGAGTAGGTGTTTGCTTAAGTCACGTATTCTAGAGTTGGAAGAAAAGTTGAGAGACTCAAGTCGAGTCAAATTTGATTTGGCATGTAGGTCCAAAAAATTAAATAAAATGATTGGAACCATACAAATTAAAAATGACTTGTGTGGTATTAGCTTCGATACTCAAAATGATTCAGTTAATAAAGCCAAAACCATAAGTTTGAGAAAATCTACTAGGAACACTTTTAAAGGTCAATCCTTAGGTACTACCTTTCTCCGGGTCTTTACATGCTCACATTGTGGTCGAAAAGGTCTTCTTAGGAAGTTTTGTTTTGATCTTAAAAAGGGTCATAGGAATTCCAATGGTAGAGTCACCAAAATTCTCAAATCCCAAGAGCGTCACGTTTCCCTAGTTTGGGTTAGGGAATTAGATTGGGAGGCTTTACAAGATAGAATTTTTTATTCTCATTTGCTTTCACGTGATAACTCTCTTCCTAAATTTAAAGGATGAATGTGTTAGCTTTATTTACATACACTAGCTTATGTTCATCATGATATAGTCTTGCTAGTTATATGTTTGTTTGTCATTTTCTAGTCTTTACTTCATTATAAAAATTGTGCTAGAATTATGATATGTGTATATTTTGTGTTTTAATTCATTTTGTTTGATCTCATTGAAAAATAAAAAAGATTTATGTTTTCTTGTGATTTGAATGTTTTTGTTTGGTTAAAAAATTTTAAAAACTCAAAAAAAATTGTGTGTATTTTAGTTTTACACGTTTTATGTGGCATATACTTGTGTTTGAATCCAATTTCACCCCCGCTTCCATGTGGCTAGAACTTTTGGTTAAGATTTTCAATCCTTAAAGTGTTCTTTATCATGCTTGCATGGAGTAGTTTAACTTTGATTTACTTAATGGATTCTCTTTTTATATGCCTCGATTCACACATGCACGAACTCCTTTGAAATTTAACTTCACATGTATATTTGAGCTAAGTGAGATGTTCTTCTATCAATTTAGTCATCTACATGTTGCTATGACTATGGATTATTTGTGCATGTAAGAACCGTTTCTCGAATTTAAAAAAAATAGAAAAATATTTATCTAGTGTTGTCGTTGTTGTTTATCAATGGATTCGGGCTGCGAAAGACAATTATTTTGCGTGAAAACCACCATTGAAAGTTGGTCAAAAAAATATGGCATAAAATTAGCCAAGGCCTTCATTGTTTAGTTGGAATGTTCATAAAGAAAAGAAAAAGAAAAAGAATATTTACGAGGAAGTTTGGTTGGATATATCGATGGGTTTGCATAATGACTTTGTATCCTAGTTAAGCTATTTTGTCATGACTCTATTGGTTTGTAGAATCATTAATATTCTAAGCTTGTGTGCATTGTGTATGTTTGTTCATTGAGTTCACTTTATATTGTCACATGAGGTTATATTTAAGTTTGATAAAGTTTTGCAATTAAATGAGAACTCCGTGAATATTTTTAAGTGATTGGGTTTATATTCCTTTAGTCTTTAGTTTCACACCCATTCATTTTCGTTTACCACAAGATATTTAGACACATTTTTGCCATCTGACTGTGGAAAGCTTAATGTATTTTATGTCGTGTGTGGTGTTTATATCTATGTATATGTACGTGTGGGTTATTGGTATATATATATATATTTATTTATTTATTTATTTTTGAGTCTTTGCCTTGCTCGCTAGTCCATGAATGCTTTGAATTCAAAAGTGGTATCTATCTTGTTGCGAATTGTGTTTGATATCACATGCTTATCATAGTACATTTTAATGGTATCGTTTGTCATCGCATCATAGGTGATATTTATTAATCTTTGTATGGATTAGTTGTACTTCATTGTTGCCCATATGCTTTAATGCTCTTATCACATTATGCACCGTTGCATGTTTAACTTGTTTTTACTTATTTCTTATCCCTTATTTAATTTAGGCAGAATATTTGCTTTAATTGAGGATAAATAAGTTATTTTATTCTTGGCCTTTGTCTATTCCTGAAAAAAAAAAGGGAGAAATGGTATCTAAACCTTTAGTTTAGGATATATAACTTAGGGGGAGAGCACTATTTTCTTAAGCGGATCATGTAAGATAAAAGGGAAGAATTAATTAAGGGGGAGTATTTCATTTTATGCACTTTAATTTTTCATATTCCCTATGCGTTTGATGGTTTGTTTAAGTGTGCAGGATTTCATCTTTAGAGGCATTACTTAAAGCGGTAAAGCATTTTCTATGAGTCAAGTCAAGCGTCTGTATTTTTATTTATTTTGGGGTGGGATTGTGTTTAGGCATGCTTAACTGCCCATAGGATTTTTGGTTTGGTTTTGTCCTGGAATAGCCAAAGGGGGAGATTTGTATGGACAAATTTCCAATCGAGTCAATTTATAGTGTTGGCTTAATTCCGGACAAAATAATTTGAGTCATAGGATAGATTGTTGTACCTCAAGCCTATGACGTTTGAAGAGTTAAATACGATGTGGCCAAGTAAAAGTGTAAATATCATTGTCGGTTTCAAGTGCCTTATTTCTCGTCATCAACATTATCTCATTTTTCAAGGTCTCTAAAGGAATGGATGCATTTAATATAGAAAGAGACTTGGATATTATTTTAAGGGTGTTCTTTTTATAAACTTTTGTCACAACGACTTTTATTTTTCCCCAAAAAATCTTTTTTAGTATTTACATAAAAGTTTTTGGACTTAAAAAGTGTTTTAGGATTTTTTAATAAGTCATTCGAATGAAACTGGGATCTCGTTCGAACTAGATGCCCAGGTCGTTTGAACGAACATCAAACGAGGTTTAAATGACTTTTTGAAAAAAAACTTTGTTTTCTCATTCTAAGTTCGTTCAAATGTATTCGTTCGAACGAGGTCTATCTAACGAGATTTTGGCATGTTTTCCTTCTGAATTCTCATTCGAACAGTGTCGTTCGAACGACTTCAAATGTCGTTTGAACAACCTCGGCGAGGAAAATTATTTTTTGGCTGTTATCATTTTAACCACCCACTTCTCCCACTGTGTCCAACAGTTTTTAACCATTTCGGGGATGCTTTTTCTAAGTGACTTTAGAGAGATTTTCCCAGATTTTTTAGAGCAAAACTTTGTATTCCAGTTGTCCATGTTTTTGTGTGTTTTATTTTTCATGAATTAATTTCTTCAAAACACAGATGTTTACACCTATGTTTTAGTTTAAAATCCAAGTTCCTATATATATATATATATGTGTGTGTGTGTGTGTGTGTGTGTGTGTTTGTTTGGCATCGGGTTCTTCTCTACCCAACAAGGAGAAAGTTTGGGTTTCATGTATACCCAAAAAAGGAGATCATTTTTGCTACGGCATTCTCATACGGTGAAAGGCACCGTGTGTAGGTTGATGGCAGTTGTGCCCCATTGGTGTATTCCAGGACTTCGGTGGACTCCCGAGTTGTCGACTAGGCGGAGGTGAATGCAAGAAGAAGCGTCGAGGCTTGAAGGGAGTCAAGTCGTGTGTTGTAAGTCTTTTATCTTGTATTTGTAAAATCATACTTAGTGGACTTGTAGGCAAGGTCGTCCGAGGTTTTTCCCGTTGTGGATTTTTCTCGTACATCATGGCGTAGTGTGATTCTGTTTATTTTATCTTGCAAACTCACATAGATGCATGCTTAGGTCTAATCAAGATAAAAATTGATTTAATCACAATTAGTTTAATTTGGTGTTAATTTAAGTTTAGTTTAATTTAATTCAAGTTGGCATAATTAATTTGAAAAAAATACATGCTTATGTTTATTTGGCATAATTTTAACTTGAATTGAAATAATATTGTTTAATTAAGATTAAAAGAAAAATTCAAATATTTGTTTTAGTTATTTGAGTTAATTTTAATTTTGAATAAATTAAAATTTGTGAACTTTAATTGCTAAATAAAAAATTAATAATTTAGAATATATTGTGGCATTAAATTAATTAGATAATATTCGTGCTTGGTTTGTTTAACTTGAAATGAATTAGAATGTTGTTTAAGTGGAAATTCAAATGTATGTTTAGTTTAATTTCCCTTTAAGTTTAATTTTGAAAGAAAATAATATTTGAGCTTTTAATTTTTAAATTTAAAAGAAATTTAAAAATCGGTATATCATTGAACCATCTCATAATTTGAAGTTTAAAATTTGGGGGAATTCGCTCCAACACCATGCTTGAATCTGAGTGTTTTGATGATTTTTACGCACTTTTGTCTGATATTCTCAACACTAGTTTCAATCTGGGTGAGTGCATTCCTGATGCACGAGTGGTTAAAAAGATTTTGAGATTGTAGCTTAAACGTTTTATCCCAAAAGTGACTATTTTGAATTCCTTAGAAAATTTGAGCAATTTAAAGTTAGAAGAACTGGTAGGTGACCTCCAGACATATGAAATTGACATGTTTTCTGACACTGTCTAGCCTAAGGATATAGGGATAACACTTAGAGCCCAGTCTAGGAAGGGAGAGGAAGTGTCCAAGAGAGAAGAAAAATAAAGAAAAAGTTTGTGAGTCTGAGTCTGAGGACGAGTTTGATTTTGATGATGTGGCCATATTTCCTAAAAAAATTCTAAAGAAAATTCTTCCAATTATAGATTTTTTGAGAAAAATAGAACGAAAAATGAGGCCAAATAGAGCGGTGAGAAAGAGAATAAGGAAGAGGAGATATGTTTCGAGTGTGAGGGTAAGGGGCATAAGGCGTTTGAGTGTCCCACTAGGCTAAAGAGAAAGGGCAAAAAGATTACCATGCTAGCCACTCTTAGCGATAGTGAGGAAGAGGTGAAGGATTTTGGGTATGAATCTTCACATGGGATGTGTGTAGCCTTTTTAGCTAGTCGCGTGAGCACACCTAGTTTGTCTCACAATGACGAGGACATTTGTGCACGTGAGACCCCCGAGGATGATTTGAGTGCGTATAGCGAGTGTGAGAGTAAGAGTGAGCTCCAAATTGCGTTTAGAGATTTATACATCGAGACCTTAAAGACTAAGAAGTTGAATAAAGAGTTAGGTCTTAGGGTGATATATATGGAGAGAGAGGTAGAGAGTTTGAGGGGATTTAAGGCATCGGCGTGTAAACTCGAGAAGGTGAAGATTACTTTGAGTGAGCAGTTAATCGTCGTAGGACGGGAAACGAGTGATCTTATAGCCCGTGTGTCACAATTAGAGAGAGATATTGAACATGCCTGGGAGGTAAAGGTCATGATAGAGGATAAATCTAAGAAGGTACAAAAGATGCTCCTCAAGCCCGCTTTGGGTAATGTTGAGAGACTAGGAATATGTCATGACGGTGCGTACACTTCCCACTTTGCACCCGATCCGGTTCCCAAGTTTGTAATTTATCCATATGGCTATCAACCTAACTTACCTAGGTGTCACGTAGCTGATAGGAGAGTGCACCATAGAAATTTTGAGAGAGGTTTTCCTAGGCCCGTGTATGTTTGCACCCATTGAAAGAAGAGAGGACACCTTAAAGAATTTTGCTTTAAGTTGGGTAGTGTGTCATATAGAGTTTTGCCACGTATTCACACACGCACACACACATGATGCTCCGGATGATTACGTGAGAGAGTTTGCACATATTAGGGAGCAAGTAAAAATTTTGGTCAAAACTTCACATGATTTGATGGATGTTTTTCATAGATAGTCACCACCTTTGGAAAACTCCACTTCACCTAACTGTTAAGATTTATACTTGTTTGCTAGCATAGGATAATTTTTGTGATGATATTTATGCCTACTGCTAGTATGTACCATTTTTGTATTTATATTTTCTATTTTCATAGTTTTTTTAAAAAAACCAAAAAGATTTTTGTTTCTGAAAATTTTTGGGAAAAATACAAAAAGATTTTCTATTTTGTTAGAAATATTGAAAAATCCCAAAATATTTTATTTTGTTAATTTTTTTAGAAAAAGACAAAAAGAGTTTATTATTTTGTTTACACCATTTATGGATGGACATTTAGGATGATCGAGTCACAATTTCATTCCGTATCCATGTGACTATTTGATAATGTTTTGATATGCGTCATCCATTTCATTTTTGTGCTTTATAATGTTTGGAGTCATTAAGATGTAATTTGAGATTACTATCTACATGTTTGACTCTTAGTCTCCTTTAATGCACGCTTCATGGATTTGTTTGATTATTATACTTGTCAATAACATGTTGGTCAAAGTGTTTCCATCTCAATCATGTCTTTAAACTGAACCAAATGCGATAAAACTCGATAATGAAAGTAGTGCATGTAATAACCGTTGCCTGTGAGGAATTTGTTTAAAATTTGAAAATATGATGAGTGAACGCGAGAAAGGGTTGCGGGAGTACAAAATTGACTTGTCGTGAAAGCCACCGTTTGAAAAGAGCCCGAAAAAATTTAAAGGAAATAAAAAGATAAATATGCCAAAAAGGGGCCAATTGGTTTTAGATCACCTCAAGAAAAATAAAAGATTTATTATTTATGAGAGAGATTGGTTGGAAATAAATTAACAGGTTTGCACGTCCTGACAAAGTCTTGAAAAAGCATTATATAGTTTTAGATGTTATTGTAGACTTTGATATGTCGATTACATCGAGTCGATGTCATATGAATTCACATTTTTGACACCTAAGGACGATTTTGAGTTCATTCGTTAGGAGTATCCGTATTCATCGTGCACATATGTTATGTTTGATTGGATTAATTTTCCTATCGAATTAGTTCACACCCACCCATTCCGTATTCACAATTTGGTTATCTTAGTGTAAATTCATGGTGTGTGATTTTTGTAAAATTATTTTCGCATTTTTTTTGAAAAAATAAAAAATAGTCTATGGTTGCTTTCAAGTATATCCTTGATGACCGTAGTTGTTTTGTTTTGCTTATCGTGACACTCCATATTTATATTTATTTATTATTTACCTTGTCTATTTCAGTTAAATAAAAAGGGGGAGAACGAATTATGATTTAATGGGGGAGTTTGAATTATGGGGGAGATTTGAGATTTGATGATTTATGTTTATCTCATTTCAAACTCGATACGTCACAAAGGTATTTATTTCTTGTCTCATGTGTGTAGGTACAAAATTGAAGATAATTATTTTTCACACCCTGATGACGAAAAAAAAGTTGGAGATTTGAAGATTTTAAGTTCAATTTTTGTAGAAAGTTTTAGACTTGCATTTTTAGTTACTTTTCAGTTTTGGGTTCATAGTAGGGTATTAGATTTGTATAGGCATTTGATTTGATAATTCAGATGTTTTTAGTTTGTACCGGCATAGACATAGGGGAGGAGATTTGTAAGGACATATGTTACATTGTTCGATTTACATTGTGTATGTCGTATACTGCTACAATCGTCGAAAAATTATTCAAGTTCAGTCATGCATCAAGACGAATCTGAATATCAACATTCTTTAATAGAAAAGTCTCTGCAAGATTAATTTTGGTAAGGTTGTACTTAAGTCCCTTTACAGTTTGTTTAAAGTGTTGGGATAATTTTTCTAAAATATTTTTAAACACTTGAGGCGTTGTTTTTTCGTCGAAAGAATTTTTTCTAAGTGTTGAGGCGAAGCTTTAATAAAAGGCATTTTGAAACTTTGATCGTTCGAGTGACATCGTATTATCTTTCAAGCGACATAAGCATGTCGCACGATGTCGTTCAAGTGACATCAGACCTCGTTCGAGCGACATTGATATTTCGTTTGAGCGACTGCATCGACTCGATTTTTTTATAAATAACGTGTTAAATGAGTCTTGTTTCGTTAAGAAGACCTGACGTTTTTTGATACACAAAAACTGCAAACTGCTGAATGCTTTTGTCTTCTTCAACTTAGGGTTCAAACTTTTGTTTTTCAATTCACAAAAATCCCAATAGTTTAGTGAATTGTTTGGGACCCAAGATATGATCTTATTCAAGTTTCTCTTGTAGAGAGGGTAAATCTACGGCTGAAGATTGTGTGTCATTTGGGAGTACTCATGGGTGTTCCTTACTAATTGAGAGCTTCGTGTTATTGTGGGTTACTGTGGGTGATCCATTGCTGACTCTAGGCTGCATGTCTATGTAAGTATCTGCGTGATATTCATTACAGACTTCATTGTGTATGTAAGTTGCGATTTATTTTACATAGTAAAACAAAAGATTTTCTCTTTTGGCCTTTTTCCTAGCATCTGTGTGTCAGCAATTTATTTGTGTTGGTTTGATTTACCCACGTATTTGCATGTGTTAGGGCTGAATTAAATTAGTTTAAAATTTGACTCCAATTAAATAAGTTTAAAATTGGAATTTGCGAATTCGGTTTAATCAATATCACATTAGCATTCACAAATTTGGTATCATAGCTTATTTAAGCAATCACCACTTTTACAAAGTCCCTCAACTTATGAAAACAATCTAAGTTACCCCCAAACCCTAATAATGATATGAACTGGGGGAAATTGGTCATATGAATGGCACATAAGGTTATTATAGTCAATCCAACATAAATGAGTTATTTCGTAAATATGCATATCACTACCGAGGTTAAGATGGTAACATACACTAAATTCTTATATTCTCTCTCAATTATCTCTCTCTTGTAATTTGTTCTACAACTATAACATATGTACTGTCCTTCCTTTGTTGGATAGACTCATCACCCCTTCTCGTCCTCTTTCCCTTTTCTCTAATTCTCCCTGTGTTTGCCAATTAGATTGGGTTCCCCATCTTTAGGCCTATTAAGTTTGCTCCTTATTCAAAGTTAGTCTTTAACAAAATAACCAACATCATCATTCTTATTTCTACTAACATGTTGCTTGTGTTTGTTGCTTATTCAGATTCATTCGTGAATAACATTGATTTCTGGACAGTCTTTATTATTTTTTTTATTAGAATAAATATTTTAATTATATAATTTTACTAGATTGAAAATAAAATGGCTATAGTTGGGCGTATTGAGATCATCAATGGTGGTGGTGGTGGTGGAGCGATAACCCCGGGATTTGTTCATCTTCGGTATAAATTCAACTAGAAAATATTTAATTATTAAGAATCGTACAACCATATAAGGAGGAATTAAGGTTTACCTTAATGGTCTCTCTGGTTTGATCTTATCTCAGCCTGAGATTAATCGAGATCACATGTGCAACGTTACCTCATAATCTTCTACCATATTCATTTTATTCCCAATCACGAACATATGGTGGGGCCTTACTTCATGATCAGATTTCTTACTCTCTCTCTCTCTCTCTCTCTATATATATATATATATATATATATATATATTGTGTGTGTGTGTGTGTGTGTGTGATGGGGGTAAAAAGCTATTATGATTGATTCAACACAATTAAGAAGATCATAAAGTAAAAGCCACAATCACAAAATATAGTATATACGTGGTCTGACAATGTGCTTACGTTCACCATTTTTTTTTCTTTCTTTATTGATAAAATTTTAATAACAAAGGTTACATGTCTCTTTTCCCAAGGGTGTGGATTACATTTATAGAAAACAAAAAGAGAATGAGTCATGTGGAACTCCATGGCTTTGGATTGTTGTTGTGATTTGGTTGAGAGAATTCAACCCTAAGAAATCTGATTATCAGCTTCTTTGTTCCTATCCCAAGTTATGATTGCTTATCTAACTTTTCATACATGAGTCAGTTAATCCTCCTAGGTCGAATTATTCTCTCATAACTACCCCCAAAGCTTTGCAGCCTAAATAGTGTGCTAAGGTTTGGTCACCTGTCGATCTTGACGGTGGTCAGCTGTGAGATTTGATTGCCTATAGAAAGTATGGTCAAAGAGTATCAATGCTTAGTGTTTTTTTAAGATGAAAACGATAATGTTCTTCCCGTTGAGATTAAAAAGCACGCTCATAAGTCTCCCCACTATTTCAGGGGTACACTAGTAATTTTGCAGTGTTTAATGAAAGGGCGATAGAGTGTGAACCATCATTTGGCAACGTGTCCTCCTAATGATAACTCAGTCTCGAAAGTTATGTATCATTAGTTAATGTCTTCCCCTACCGCTAGTTTGCGATGCATTCGATCCTTCAACCTTTTCAAAATTGACATAGAGCTCTTTACCTTCTTCATTCATTGTAAGTTTTTTCTCCCTTTTTTCTCATTCTCTCTATTTTCTTTTGTCATTTTTCTTCTTTAAGTCGTGAAAATTATTTACCCGGTTAGTGAGAACTCAATATGAGAGTATAGGAGACGTTTCTCCACTCCATAATGGGTTGTGATAGAGTTTGGGAAAAAATCCAAAGATTATAATAATATAGAGGTATGAAACTAGTTGTTCTCCGAGTTTATTATTGAAGCCGACATAACTTTTCCTTTGAATCAATTGTTCTTGGAGTTTTGTGATTACTTTTGTATAGTTCCTGCCTAGTACACCCCCAACACTTTGAAGATAGTCAATGGAGTGCATAGAATAAATGAGTTATATGGAACTCAGTTGGGGATTTTAGATATCAGATATTGCTATATGTGGGTTCGAACAAATGATAATACTCTTTACTTGAAAGCGAGGAAGGCGAGGAGGGTATTAGCTATGAACCTTATTGATTTCAATAAAGATAACTAGAATCATGAGTTTGTGAAGGGATGGGAGAACTTGCCCGTTCGTAAGGGTGGTGAACCGTATCAGGCTTTTAAATGTCCTTCTAGGGGCATGAAATAGGTTAATCGTTGATTTTTAGTGTTTTTATCTGTTTGGACAAGCCTTACTTGAGTTATTCCAACATAATTACCTTTTGTCTTGTGTAGATGGATCCAAAAAGAAAGAAACCCAAAGGTAGCACATCAATTTTGAGGAATTAAGAAAAGTCTGGAATCTTAAGAGACCTCTATCTGCTGGTATCGAACACCCGAGGTCGGTATCTTTATTGTTAGAGTTCACCAACACCACTAGTACCCTTTTTGCCAGGTCGGTAGATAGAATACTAAAAATCCCAGTTTGTTCTGATAGTGAGGCGTCTTTAAGAAAAAGTAGCTTAGGCTCCTTTGAGTTTGCAAATATTACTTGAATCTTTATTGTGCTTCCTCATACCTCAGAAGAAGAAGAGATGTCATCACGAAGAAGAATTCCCAACTTGTGGGATGAATTGATATCCTCACTTCTCCAAAAGTTCAGTCCTCTAAAAGGAAGGAGATCGGGGGTCCACCCGACCCCATTAACTTTGGGGATTCCCTAGATAAATCCTAAGCCCATCTTATGAAGAAGAGAAGGACTTGAACCTGTCTTGATGATGTTGCTCTGCCCACCAAGAAAGTTTATGTCCCGGTAAGTGGAAGGACCCTGATATAATGTCAGTGGCCAATAATCTTGATTTAATGCTTGCACTACTGAAAGGGGCATGCTTGTAGGCCAATTAAAAGGTAGTCGGAGAAGTTGGTATCCCATGCTGCTAGGCTTTATCTTTAGTCAGCCTTTATATTTTATTCGAACCTTTACTTTAGATCTATTATATTGTACTAACACTTTTGATCGATAATTATTTTGTAGTTCCTAGTGAACTTTGTCTATTTCTTAAATAAAAGGGCCTACTAGGATAGAGCCAACACCGATATTGGATTTATCTTAGTTCGATAACGATCTAAAGGTTTCCTCGAAGGCCTATTAGATTAAAAAGAAGTCGAGAGAGATGAAGCTGGCTAAGCTGATATCCACAAATGAGCAGTTGGTGAAATAAGCTAAGGAGTTTGCTCAAACCTTGTCTGAGTCCTTAGCAGCTAAAAAGTCTGCAAGGTTTAAGACCAAGGGTAGGAAGATGCCTTTGTCTCATCCAAGACACAGTTGGACTACATTCGTCTGCCCTATTTTAGTAAAGACTGGGGTGCAGTCCTGGTCAAGAAAGAAACCCCACCTGAGGATGAAGCTTCAGGTGGATGAGCACCACAACTAAACAAAGAAGAGAATAAAGCTTCAGGTTGTAGTCAAGAAAATGAGGTAGCCGAGTAGGCAAAGGAGGCCACATACCCAAATAAGGGTTTAGACGACCAGGAGCAGGTGAAGCAGAAAGAAGGGAAAGTTAGTTAGATTAGCCTAAGACTTCTTATTCTTTGTATTTCCTATCTTTTTATTGTTTGTGATGTAAGTTCATTCCCATACTTATATTTTAATGAAAAAACTTATCATTTTATATCATAATGTATCTTGATTAATTATTCATTACTGGTGTATTATTTCTTTATCCTTGGTTTTTGAATATCTCTATTTATTTAATCTTTTGAGTCTAATAATGACTTTACACTGGTGCCAATAGCTCAGATGAGTAAAGATTTTGTCAGTGGTCGGGATGCCTCTAAGTGAGCAATAAATCATTTACGTTTGTTCGATAAGTAGTTCAAAAAATGACAAGTGCTTACGGTAAGCAAACCCGTTACGTTGCCTCGTTTTGGGCCTAGATCAAGGATATTAGAGATATTACTTGTATACTCCAAGTTTAAAAAAATTCTCTAAAGGATAACCTGAGAGAGCAGAGAAACCCTATAATGAAGAACATGTTGAAAAAACTGCTTACTAGATTAATAAAAAAATGTTATAAGTTGAGTAAACTCTGAATAAACTTTTTGAACAAAACTCTTTTCGAATAATAACACAAGATGTGTTTAAAAGTGTTTTATGAATATGTAATCTAGATTTGGTAGTTGATTACCTTAGGTTTTAGAAATCAAAAACCATCTACTAAGTCTAACATGCAGTACCAATCACAACAGAAATAAAGAACATTCAAAGTAATGAACAGAGGAATTTAACGTGGTAAAACCCTTAATCAAGGGAAACATCCACGGTGCCCTCTACGGAACAAACCAAAAATCCACTAAAATAAAGAATCAAGTTACAACACTTAAGCAAGCACACAAAGATCCTAAATCTAAGTTCAGATGTATACCTACATAAGCTACTCCACTCTAAAGGTTTTCTGACTAGAACTGATCTTACCTTGTAGCTTCTTTGTCTTTTCCTTGATCTCCTTTTCCTTGATTTCTGATTCCAGGAACTATTTCAATTTCCAAGTTTCTCAAACAGAACCACTGTGACTAAGTGTTCGTGTGTGAGAATGTGTTTGTGATGTGCAATAAATGTAGATTTATGTAACTCACCCTCTCAAATTATTTATATAGACAAATTCCTATAAATCAAGAGTTTCTATATGACATGCAGATACTGATTCAAATTATTTTGACAAATATCTTCTTTCTCAAGATCAAATCTGAAAAATTACCTTACTTTTAAAACTAGCCGAGGTCCTATGTGTTTCTATTTATTTTTTTACACAGTTATTTTATAAATCGTGAAATATAAAGAAAAAAAAACACAAACGTTCTAGAGATCTGATATAACCTTGAAATACAAAAGTTTCTTGTTCAAAATCTCTTTAAATACAAAGGATCTACAACAAAAGATCCAAAAGAGAATAAAAATAGAAAGGTGTGGTTTTCTCTTTTAGAAAAACTCAAGTTTCAACAGCGAAACTCAAGATTCTCTTAGAGATGAGTTCTGAGAGAAACTAAGACTTGATGAGGTCTTCAAACGTCTCACAAATCCAACACCAAACTCACAAAAACCCTAAATGGATCTAACTCTCAAGGTTTAGGTTTTCTGGTGTATGAAACTATGAAGGTTTTAGTGTTTGGATTAAGGGAAAACACTTAGAGGTTGAGCTTTGATGATTAGGGTTTCTTCTATCTCTCTTTTGTTTTACTCTCTCTTCTCCCATCTCTCTACTCTCTCTTTTTCTCTCTGTTTGGACAAAAGCCAAAATTCTCAAATGGCTGAGAGTACATGGGTTTATATAGTAGCCAAGGAAGGATATCCAACTTCTGAGGCAATCCAACGGCTGAGATTAAGTTTGACCAGTTGACTGCCAATCTAACAGTTTAATATAAGTGGTAGGAATAACTAACGCTGATTGGTTAAAACTGGTTGCACATGGATTGAGTAAAAAAAAATGCAGATCGTTGATAAGGTTTAACCAAGGACTGATATTGAATATAAAGTATGTGTCTTAGAGAAAACACAAAGCCATCCGTTAAGGTGCCAACACGTGTTCGAATGATACAGGTTGTAAAACGCATGTTAAAACATATTCTAAATTTAGCCCATGAATTCTATAGCGCTTTGAGATCCTACCCAACACAACTTTTAATGAATAAAACCATTTTTCATAATTCAACTTTTAACCCCAACACTTTTAAAAACCAAATTTTAATAATTCCAAAAATTATTTGAATGTTTCAAAAATGTTATAAGGGAATAAAAATGATTTGAAAACATTGTTAAAGTGATTGAAACAACATATGCACATGTGAACTCAATAATATGCAGTGTAAGTGTCCTAAAGTGGTTAGGTAAGATTAACTTCCCTTTTGATGATTTTGATGATTCTTGAACTGGATTTCTTTATTCTTACTTGAACCTTTGAGAGACAACTCATAAAAACTAACCTAATTTGTCTCGATATACAAACTAGTTGGAACTCCTATATATAGACTCAAGTAAGTCAAATATATAGTGTGTTCTCACATGTGATCAATCAGAGCCTTTAACATAAAGTGTGAGACTGAGATGTAAATTTTGTCATAGACCTCACATAATTTGGTCGGAGGGATATAATGAAGGTTGTATGGATGCTTTATTCCACGTGGATGAAGCCAGATAGGTCTCATATAAGAATGGGTGGCTAAATGCCTTAGCAATTATGAGATTTTCCCATGACTCCCAATTTTAGCATTTGTATGGGGTAGACTACACGTTTTTTCGGCTCCCTCTTCTTGGAAGTGAGGAATCATGGATGCCTACATATGTCATTCTAATTCAACTTATAAGGGACTATCCCCTTAATTATGATAGTGAATATGAGTTTTATCCTGATCCAGATGATGGTCATCGTGCTATAATGACAGTCGATCTTGAGCACCGAAGATGAAATATTTATTCATCCTTTGTGTATTTTAATTTTTGTAACTTATCGCTTTGGTTGCTTGTAATTAAATGAATATGAATGAAATTATTTGGCCAATTACATGTCTTTTATTTTTCCATTTTCTAGGTCGAGCATATTTTATTAGTTTCCTTATCTTATACGATAAGTGCCATATCTCCACCTTAGGCCTAGTGCCAACTATGGTGAAAATTCACCCAACCGTAGGGAAATCCACCCATTTAGGATTTTAGCCGACCAAAGTTGGGACACTTAAAATGCCTATTTAAGGGCAATTCTTGATATTTTCTTATTTCTTAGTGATGAAAACATATAACCTTAATATTCGATTAATTGAATCTCACTAAGGCATTTAAATTGACGATCATAACTCGATCGGACAAATTTAAACAAATTTGTAATGAAGGTAGATTTTCCATAATGATAATTTATAATTAATGAATCTATCCCGCCACTTGGAATAATAAGAAATCTAATTGAATTAATTGAATAATAAGAAAGCTAATTTGATCGCATTCCGAGCCCTAAGGGTCTCCTAGCCCCTCATTGTTTCCAGATGGTAGGCTTTTTATAGGTCTTCTCTGGTGAATTTCAAGGGTCCTTCACAGTTGGGACCCAATTTTCCATCTGATGGCTTCCTCGCGTTACCAATCACCGTTCTTAGTACATAATCTCTGATCTGGATGTGACACCCCGACTAATTAAATACCGGGTAGCTACTCCTTTATTAAATCAATACAAAATGCCAAGTTGGTTCAGTTAATAGCATCACTGTCGAAAACATTTTAATGGTTACTAACCACCTAGTATTTAAAAAGTAAGTTGCCAAATTTTAAATTAAGTCTGGTTAACATGCAGTAAAAGAATTATGAAGGAATAACATAACCATTCACCATAATGAAGAAATGGAATAACCAACAAATAATAATAAGTCCGGAGGAAAACTCCTCACAACAATCCCACAACTGAAAGAAATAAAACAATGTATCCTGAATTAATTACATGCCAAAAGTCTGAAAATCTGAAATAGGAAATGTTTCTAATAGAAATGGGCGACATGCCCTAAAACTGATAAAAGCTGAATATAGAGTCAAGATAGATGAAGCGTCTATTAGCAAAGTCCTGTAACTTCCACAAACAGCTACAGCTCGTCATCTGGATGAGAATCCTAAGCATGGTGTCCTTGTGGCTGGGCACCTAAAATGGTTTTTACAAAAAAGATTTGAAAGCAAACGGGTCAGAGCCCGAAAGTGGAGAGTATTTAAAATAGCAAGTGTTTTAATAACATTAAAACAATGAATGCAAAATACATGTTAGGACGTGCACTCACATGAAATACTCACCTCTCGACTAATTGTGCACTCCTAACGTATCATACCCATCTAAGTGATATACGTAACTAACCAAACCGTAATAAGTTCTACCCCTTACTACTCGATTCTCCTTATGCATTCTAGCGTTATCAACTAAATAGAGGACGTTACTTAAACTCGAATTCTCAATTATTAACAATACAATTCTCTACCGGTTATCCCGTTATAACTTCTCAAAACATTACCATAATTATACTCATAATACATAACATGAAAGTTCTCATTATTTAAGTGTATATTATTCACGTCATAAATATACAATACAAGCACCCCGACACTAAGCTGCGGTGCCCACATACTCTGCTATCCATCCCGGTACATCACGTACATAAGGATCACGCATTCCGAATCTCTCAGGAATCGTTCTCAGATAACATCAATCACAAACAATGGAGGCGAACACAGTCACATCACATGGGTCACGCACATACCTACGCTCCCACGATCAACAGACTTATTAACTTCCCAATAAGTCCTTCTCTGACCTATGTTCTCGAGGTACCAATCTAAATCGAGGCAATACAAGGATTAGAAGGCCCTAAGCGAACGTAAACCTCCCGTGATAGCAAGTATGGTAGGTATGTCATACACATAAAATCATATACATATACTAAGTATGCACACATCCTAGTAATCACCATAATTTATTTGTGGTACACTTCTCATTCTCGCACCGACATAGAATGTTACACAATTTACATATTCCCGGTTAATATAATTATTTAAGCCGTCAATAATTCTCGCATCGTAATAGTCACTCACGTCCTATTCCACAATTTCCATCCAATTTAGATTACACTTCTATGTTTTACTCCTCTATATATCCCAAATGTCCCTACCATAACAATTTATCATCAAGGGAATGTTATCTCTACAATTAAATAAGGTTACGGGACACGCAAAATCAAAACAGGCCAAAAAGCCTAAACTGTCAGCTCGTTAGAAGTCTCGTTCGAACGAGGCTGTTCGAACGAGAGTTCGTTCGAACGAAGTGGGCCTTCTAACGAGATCTCGTTCGAACGAAAGTCATCGAACGAACATCCCTCTCGTTAGAATTCAAACTGTCAACTCGTTAGAAGCTCGTTCGAACGACCTGGGCAGGTCTTCTAACGAGAGGCCAGTTTCGAGCCCAGATTTTCCCAAATTCGTTTTTCCAACTTTTCTTCACCTCTAATCACATTCAAACATCAATCCAACAATTGTTCAAGGTTTCTAATAATTCCTAAACATACTTAGGTCATATAATAACATGTTTATGGGGTTAATTCATCCTAATCATCACCCAATTATCAAGTCTCTACATTTTTCCCCAATCTCAAGAACATGAACCCTAGAAATTTGTAAGATCATCAATGGTCATCATTAAATCCGTTTTTATTTCATACAAGATATATTATCATCAGAATAATCACCTAAATACAATTCTACATGCGATTCCTCATCAATATGTAAGATTCTAATTCCAATTTAATGGGTTTTCATCAATCTCCCAAAAACAATGAAATTTTCAGAAATGTCTAAGCATGGAAGAAACATTCAATGCAATTAACGAAATTAAACCACTTGCCTCTGATATATCTCTGAATTTGATGTTGAATATTGAATTGTTCTCCCTCTCTCTGCAGAATTTCTCCTCTCTCTCTCTACAACTTCTTCTCTAAAGATGACAATGGTGGCTAGAGGTTGTCTTAGGAAACCCTAAACCTATTTCCAATAACTCCCGTAGCCCATTAAGTCAATTAGTGTAGTTAGTGGGTTTAGTGGGTAAAGGTTAAGTCAGATTTTAATTCCTAATTTTCGTGGGTTTTAATTCCCAAAATTCCAAAATTACTAAACTACCCTTATACGTTGCCGGTATGGCCTAAGAATGCCCCGGGACCCAAACTAAACCCCCGGCTAGTGTTTTCTGACTATTTCGACTCTTACGGACGCGTTGGCGCACTCAAAACGACCATACAATTAATAGAAATAAAATTCACTTTTCAATTAAGATAAATATATTCCTAACGCGACTGTCACACGCGTCTCAACAAAGTTTCCCGAATTGCCGTATATCAATCTCACGACAAATTTCATAATTCAATATTCATATATAGCCATATATACTCATTAAATTCAAATACCCACTCGCATCTCTCTAGTATTTTAATCCGGATTAATTTCCAATTAATACACATTTAAGTCAATTAATCCCATAAATAAATATCACAAAAATACGGGGTATTACATACTTCCCCCCTAATAACAGAATTTCATCCCGAAATTCGGAACTAGAAATTACTTGGTAAGAACAACTCCGGATAACGTTCGCGCATCTCATCCTCGCGCTCCCATGTGGACTCCTCGACATTATGATGTCGCCACTGAACACGCACTAACGAAACTATCTTTGACCGCAGTTTCTGCTCACTTCGATCCAAAATAGCAATCGGCCCCTCCTCGTACGAGCTATCAGGATGGAGATCGATGTCCTCCAAGGCAATGTGAGAATGAGCTAAATCGTCTCTAAGATATTTCCTTAGCGAGGAAATATGAAACACATCGTGAATCCGATGCAAATGCTCCGGTAACCCAAGCCTATACGCAACCGGTCCAATCCGCTCAATAATAGGAAATGGTCCCACATATCTTGGTGCCAACTTCCCTTTCTTCCCGAAACGCATAATCCCCTTCATAGGAGATACTCTGAGCAAAACCTGGTCCCCCACTTCAAATTCCCTGAAGGACCTCTTCGCATCAGCATAGCTCTTCTGCCTGTCTTGAGCTACCCGAATACGACTCCGAATTAATTCTATCCTGGCCGAAGTATCCTGAATCACTTACGGCCCAAGTAGTTTGTTGTCCCCCACCTCCAACCAACATGCTGGGGAACGACAAAGTCTATCGTACAACGCCTCAAATGGAGCCATGCCAATGGTGAACTGGTAGGTGTTGTTGTAAGCAAACTCTACCAGTGGAAGATACTGCTCCCATCCACCCCCGAAATCAATGATGCACATACGCAACATGTCCTCCAACATCTGGTTTGTACGCTCGGTTTACCCATCGGTTTGCGGGTGATACGCCGTACTCAACCGCAATTCCGTGCCCATGGACTCCTGAAAACTTTCCCAAAACTGTGAAACAAATATCTTATCTCGGTCAGACACGATATTTAGGGGCACACCGTGAAGTCTCACTATCTCTGCAATAAAGAGCTGGGCATACTGTCCCGTAGTGTAGTCTGTCCTTACGGGTAGAAAATGAGCGACTTTGGTCAACCTGACCACAATTACCCAAATGGAGTCGTGACTCCTCTGCGACGTAGGTAACCCCGTGATAAAGTCCATGGATATGCTCTCCCACATCCACATCGGGACCTCCAATGGTTGTAGAAGTCCTGCCGGTCTCTGATGATCCACTTTTACTAGCTGACAAGTGGCGCATTTAGAAACAAACACGGCAATATCTCTCTTCATTTCGCTCCACCAATACTGTCGTCTCATGTCTTGGTACATTTTTTCCCCATCGGGATGTATCGCGAACCGTGAGCCGTGCAACTCTGCCATCACCTTGTGTCGCAATTCCTCCCCTTTCGGAACTACCAATCTCCCATTGAAGCGCAATCCCCCGTCTGAGCTAACGGTATAGGACTCGGCTCCCTCTGCTAGTAATCGAACTATGTGCTCCTGACAGAATGAGTTATTTGCCTGTGCCCTTACTACCTTCGTGACAATCTTCGGTGTAACGGTCATCACAGACATGAACGATCGGGCCACTGCATCCTAGTGTCCCAACTCCTTCCACTTAGCCTTCCACACCCCTGCCACCTCATCTACTGGCCTACGGCTCAACGCGTTTGCTACCACGTTAGCCTTCCCCGGGTGATATTGGATATAGAACTGATAGTCCTTCACAAACTCAAGCCACCTTCGCTGCCGCATATTCAACTCCTTCTGCGTGAATAGGTACTGTAGGGATTTGTGGTCTGTGAACAATCGAAACTTCTCCCCCAAAAGGTAATGTCTCCAAATCCGAAGGGCAAATACCACTGCCGCCAACTCCAAGTCATGGGTGGGGTAATTCTTCTCGTGAGGCTTAAGCTTACGGGAAGCATAAGCTATGGCCTGACTCTCCTGCTGTAATACACCTCCAAGTCCTTGAAAGGACGCATCAGTGTAAACTAGATACTCAACTCCCGGTCTCGACAATGCTAACACAGGTGTTGAGGTCAACTTGTCCTTCAACTCATCGAATGCCAACTGACAGGCATCACTCCAGATGAACGGCACACCCTTACGAGTCAAATGTGTCAAAGGACCCGCTATCTTCGAAAATCCACGAATGAACCTCCTGTAGTATCCTGCTAGGCCCAAAAAACTACGGATCTCTGTCGGTGTCATGGGCTGTCCCCACTCTCTCACCGCGGATACCTTCCCCCGATCAACAGATATCCCTTGGTCGGAAATAATGTGCCCCAAAAACTGAACCTCCTTCAGCTAAAACCCGCACTTCTCATACTTTGCATACAGCTCATTCTGACGTAGCGTCTGAAAAACTTGCCTCAAATGCTCGGCGTGCTCCTCCTCTGTCTGGGAGTAAACCAGAATATCATCAATGAAGACAATGACAAACTGATCTAGGAAATCTCTGAACACCCTATTCATCAAGTCCATAAACACTGCTGGAGCGTTGGTCAAGCCAAAAGGCATAACCCAAAACTCGTAAGAACCTTATCTCGTTAAGAACGCTGTCTTCGAGACGTCCTCTTCCCTGATACGCAACTGATGGTATCCCGA
The DNA here is from genome assembly GCA_949130495.1 of Sambucus nigra. Classification (NCBI taxonomy): domain Eukaryota; kingdom Viridiplantae; phylum Streptophyta; class Magnoliopsida; order Dipsacales; family Adoxaceae; genus Sambucus; species Sambucus nigra. The sequence continues at coordinate 192,604,407 of OX422208.1, forward strand.
TCGCAAATCAATCTTGGAGAAGAAAAAAGCTCCTCTCAACTGGTCGAATAGGTCATCGATTCGAGGCAACGGATACTTATTCCGTATCGTGACCTTGTTCAACTCCCGGTAGTCCACACACAATCTCAGTGAACCATCTCTCTTCTTTACATACAAAACTGGAGCGCCCCAAGGTGAGGTACTCCTGCGAATAAAACCCTGACCCAACAGCTGCTCTATCTGATCTCGTAGCTCTCGCATCTCTGCCAGAGCCATGCGGTACGGTGCGCGTGCTATAGGTCTCGTATCTGGTAATAAGTCTATGACAAAGTCTATCTCTCGACTGGGGGGTAGGCCTGGTATCTCCTAAAACACATCGGAATACTCCCTGACAACCGGGATCGAATCTAAAGGAATCACAACCTCCTTAGAGGTATCCTCCTCTATGTAATACAAATGAGCGATCGAGCCTCCCTCTGGGCGAGGCATCGCCACTACAAACATCTCTTGCCCCGGAATGGTAAAAATAATGCTCCCACCGAAGCAGTCAATCATGGCTCTATAAGCTGCAAGCCAATCCATACCGATAATCACATCGTGCTCATGCATATCTAATACCAACATGTCTGCAGGTAATACCAAACTACCAATCTCTACCCCCACTCCCCGGCATATAAAGAAAATAAGTGACCCACTCCCCAATGGTGAGTCTACACACGTCACTGTGCTCTTTGCTGTGGCTAACAACCCTAAGGCTTTCGCAAAATGTGTAGCTATAAAACAATGCGTTGCCCCCGTATCAAACAAAACCCGACCCATAGTACCATGGATAGGAAACATACCCTTAATCGCGGGTGGTGCCTGTGGAGATGCTGCCTGGTGGACGTTATAGACACGTCCATACTGTAACTGCCCCTGCTGCACTAGAGCTGCTGGAATGGCTGGTAGGGCTGGCACCTGGGCTGGAGCTGGGAGGGCAGGTGGAAAAAGTGGCCTCTGTGGCTCATGTCGAGCACCCTGTTGCTGCTGCAGGGCCCTGCCCCTATCAGGACAGTCCTGGCATTTATGGCCAGTCTTGCCACAAACGTAACACTTCCCCGGGAAGTTCCCCCCTCTCTGTCCCTACTGCCCCCGGCCCTGGTGGCCGTTACCGTTCCTCCCCTGGCCCTGCTGGCCCTGCTGAAACTGTTGTTGGCCATTCTGACCCTGCTAGCCCTGATGGCCGTTCGGACCCTGATGGCCCTGCCGGAAACCTCCGTGTCCGTGCCTGAAATTTCCCGATCTGAACCTCTTGTGATCCCCCTGCTGGGAACCCTGGTCACCCTGTCTCTGCCCCTGAACAGATTGTGCCCCACTGGCACCATGTCCTCTAGTCCTGCCCTGATGGCTGGACTCTCCCAATCTCTTGCCCTCATCCATGTGAAAGCGGTGATCCTGGCAATGGAGCAGTGCAGCGTTAACCACATCAGAGTAAGTGGCCAACGATAGGTTCCCCAACAAATGCTGACGGATCCTCCAAGTCAACCCGTCTGTAAATTTCTGTATCTTCTTATCTTCTGTCGGTATCTCATCCGGAACAATATTCAACAGATTTGTAAATTTGGCCTCATACTCGGCCACAGTCTTACCTTCCTGTCTAAGGCTCATCAACTTCCTCCTCATTTCCGTGTGAACAGCTGACGGAAAATATTTGCGGTCGAACCGCACCCAAAACTCCTGTATAGTGAGAGTATCTCTCTCCTCCACGGTGGTAATAGACTCCCACCACTGCAGTGCAGACCCCACTAGCTTAAAGGTAGCTAGTATCTGCTTGTGGACATCGGTGCACTCATACATCCTCAAGTGCCACTGAATGGCTTTCCTCCACTGACTCGAAATCACAACATCAGAGCTACCTGCGAACTACGGAGGGTGTGCTTTCTGAAAAGCATCACGTACACTTTCCAAGCAGACGGGAATGCATGTGCCTGAACTGGCGCGGCTACTGGCGCCTGAGGTGGTGCCTGCTGAACTACGGCTAGTGCGGCATTTACCGCCTGGGCCACAATGGCTGCAACCTCGGCGGCATTCATCGTGCCCTGAACTGGTGCGGGCTGTGGTTCTGGCGTTGCATCCCTGGGAACCCGTTGTGCACGTCGTGGAGGCATCTGAAACAAGAATAAAGTTTATAAGCTCGGAGTTATAAACTTAAAATAGCTGAAGAACGTAGCATATACAAAAGAATACAACAGTCCTAAAATATAGGGCTCTACATCAAAGAAAGCTCAGCGGAAACATAATAAGCCGTACAGATCCTAAAGGACACTAGAACCTGATGCTCTGATACCACCTGTGACACCCCGACTAATTAAATACCGGGTAGCTACTCCTTTATTAAATCAATACAAAATGCCAAGTTGGTTCAGTTAATAACATCACTGTCGAAAACATTTTAATGGTTACTAACCACCTAGTATTTAAAAAGTAAGTTGCCAAATTTTAAATTAAGTCTGGTTAACATGCAGTAAAAGAATTATGAAGGAATAACATAACCATTCACCATAATGAAGAAATGGAATAACCAACAAATAATAATAAGTCCGGAGGAAAACTCCTCACAACAATCCCACAACTGAAAGAAGTAAAACAATGTATCCTGAATTAATTACATGCCAAAAGTCTGAAAATCTGAACTAGGAAATGTTTCTAATAGAAATGGGAGACATGCCCTAAAACTGATAAAAGCTGAATATAGAGTCAAGATAGATGAAGCGTCTATTAGCAAAGTCCTGTAACTTCCACAAACACCTACAGCTCGTCATCTGGATGAGAATCCTAAGCATGGTGTCCTTGTGGCTGGGCACCTAAAATGGTTTTTACAAAAAATATTTGAAAGCAAACGGGTCAGAGCCCGAAAGTGGAGAGTATTTAAAATAGCAAGTGTTTTAATAACATTAAAACAATGAATGCAAAATACATGTTAGGACGTGCACTCACATGAAATACTCACCTCTCGACTAATTGTGCACTCCTAACGTATCATACCCATCTAAGTGATATACGTAACTAACCAAACCGTAATAAGTTCTACCCCTTACTACTCGATTCTCCTTATGCATTCTAGCGTTATCAACTAAATAGAGGGCGTTACTTAAACTCGAATTCTCAATTATTAGCAATACAATTCTCTACCGGTTATCCCGTTATAACTTCTCAAAACATTACCATAATTATACTCATAATACATAACATGAAAGTTCTCATTATTTAAGTGTATATTATTCACGTCATAAATATACAATACAAGCACCCCGACACTAAGCTACGGTGCCCACATACTCTGCTATCCATCCCGGTACATCACGTACATAAGGATCACGCATTCCGAATCTCTCAGGAATCGTTCTCAGATAACATCAATCACAAACAATGGAGGCGAACACAGTCACATCACATGGGTCACGCACATACCTACGCTCCCACGATCAGCAGACTTATTAACTTCCCAATAAGTCCTTCTCTGACCTATGTTCTCGAGGTACCAATCTAAATCCGGGCAACACAAGGATTAAAAGGCCCTAAGCGAACGTAAACCTCCCGTGATAGCAAGTATGGTAGGTATGTCATACACATAAAATCATATACATATACTAAGTATGCACACATCCTAGTAATCACCATAATTTATTTGTGGTACACTTCTCATTCTCGTACCGACATATAATGTTACACAATTTACATATTCCTGGTTAATATAATTATTTAAGCCGTCAATAATTCTCGCATCGTAATAGTCACTCACGTCCTATTCCACAATTTCCATCCAATTTAGATTACACTTCTATGTTTTACTCCTCTATATATCCCAAATGTCCCTACCATAACAATTTATCATCAAGGGAATGTTATCTCTACAATTAAATAAGGTTACGGGACACGCAAAATCAAAACAGGCCAAAAAGCCTAAACTGTCAGCTCGTTAGAAGTCTCGTTCGAACGAGGCTGTTCGAACGAGAGTTCGTTCGAACGAAGTGGGCCTTCTAACGAGATCTCGTTCGAACGAAAGTCATCGAACGAACATCCCTCTCGTTAGAATTCAAACTGTCAACTCGTTAGAAGCTCGTTCGAACGAGCTCGTTCGAACGACCTGGGCAGGTCTTCTAACGAGAGGCCAGTTTCGAGCCCAGATTTTCCCAAATTCGTTTTTCCAACTTTTCTTCACCTCTAATCACATTCAAACATCAATCCAACGATTTTTCAAGGTTTCTAATCATTCCTAAACATACTTAGGTCATATAATAACATGTTTATGGGGTTAATTCATCCTAATCATCACCCAATTATCAAGTCTCTACATTTTTCCCCAATCTCAAGAACATGAACCCTAGAAATTTGTAAGATCATCAATGGTCATAATTAAATCCATTTTTGTTTCATACAAGATATATTATCATCAGAATAATCACCTAAATACAATTCTACATGCGATTCCTCATCAAAATGTAAGTTTCTAATTCCTATTTAATGGGTTTTCATCAATCTCCCAAAAATAATGAAATTTTCAGAAATGTCTAAGCATGGAAGAAACATTCAATGCAATTAACGAAATTAAACCACTTGCCTCTGATATATCTTTGAATTTGATGTTGAAGATTGAATTGTTCTCCCTCTCTCTCTCTACAACTTCTTCTCTAAAGATGACAATGGTGGCTAGAGGTTGTCTTAGGAAACCCTAAACCTATTTCCAATAACTCCCGTAGCCCATTAAGTCAATTAGTGTAGTTAGTGGGTTTAGTGGGTAAAGGTTAAGTCAGATTTTAATTCCTAATTTTCGTGATTTTTAATTCCCATAATTCCAAAATTACTAAACTACCCTTATACGTTGCCGGTATGGCCTAAGAATGCCCCGGGACCCAAACTAAACCCCCGGCTAGTGTTTTCTGACTATTTTGACCCTTCCGGACGCGTTGGCGCACTCAAAATGACCATATGGTTAATAGAAATAAAATTCACTTTTCAATTAAAATAAATATATTCCTGACGCGACTGTCACACGCGTCTCAACAAAGTTTCTCGAATTGCCGTATATCAATCTCACGACAAATTTCATAATTCAATATTCATATATAGCCATATATACTCATTAAATTCAAATACCAACTCGCATCTCGCTAGTATTTTAATCTGGATTAATTTCCAATTAATACGCATTTAATTCAATTAATCCCATAAATAAATATCACAAAAATACGGGGTATTACACTGGAATTTCATCAGATTGATGCATTTGTTGTACTGCTTGGCCTCCTGTCCTCATCCAAGTCAAGCTTAGTCATTATGATTTCTTCATTTAGACTTTGATCAACAACAGTTGTCTTTATGGTCGACAAGCCAACTTCTAGTAGAATTATGGCTTCCATTTCACAGGCTAAGATAGATGGAATTTCCTTGGTCGACCTTCTGGATGTTATTCGATATGCTCAGAGGACATGGGGAACTTCATCCACCAAAGCATCTTTTGCTTACTCTAATATTTTCTTCATCCTGTCAATTACTATTTTATTCGAAGCCTCAATCATTCCACTGCTCTGGGGATAAGACACCGAGCTATAATAGTTATTAATATTGTATCTTTTATGTAAGTCTTGTAATAGTCCACTTTCAAATTGTATCCCATTATCGGTGATGATCGTTCTCAGCATGCCAAAATGAGTCACGATATTCATCTGGATAAATATGATCATATCGGTATCCCGTATATTCGTCGATGGTTCAATGTCTATCCATTTTGTGAAGTAATCTGTGCCGACCAAGAGATACTTTTGATTTCTTGGAATTGTGGGCAGGGGACCCATAATATCCAATCCTTATTGAGCAAAAGGCCATAGACTATTTAATGACTTAAGGCCATTGGGTGGTTGGTGAGGTATGGGCGATAATTCTTGACGCTTCTTGAACCACCTGACATTAGAGACTACGTCCTTTTGTATGTAGGGACACCAATAACCTTTTTTTATGGCCTTGAATGCCAAGGACCTTCTTTCAGCATAACTTCCATATATTCCATCAAGCATATCATATAAGACTTGGTCGACGTCACTTGAATGCACACATTAAATGTATAGACCTATAAAATATTGGTTGTAGAGCTTCCCCTTTGGTGATCGATAGAACCGAGCAATTTTTACCTTAGTCCGATGGCCTTACTTTTTGTCAAAAATTCATTTTACAAGTATTCTATGATGGGGTCCATCCAACTGGGAGCCTTTTTGGATTGAGAGGAATTGTTCGGTGATCTTTTACTTCAAGATGCTTTATTTGGCAAGGTATTCTACCTTTATCTTTCTTTTGAGGTTGAGTCAAAGACTGAACCCAAAGTGGACAAAGCATCAACATGATTGTTATTTCCTCGGGGAAACTATTGGATATGAACTTTCTTGAACTTAGATACCATGTCCTAAGAAACCTATAAGTATGATAACATGCGTTTATTTTGGTGTTATAGTCTCCTGATAACCTTGAGTCACAAAAGACGTCAAGGTTACCTGCGCTAAGAGATAGGGCCTTTTTCAATTCGGTAGTGAGGGATTTATATTCAACCTTATTGTTGGAGGCCTCAAAGCTAAGTATGTTTCCTTGATCGATCATAGTTTGTTCTATATTTATAAGGATGATTCCCACTCTCTCCCTTCCTGATTTGGAAGCCCCATCGACGTAGAGCGTCCACCTATTGGGCTGGTTAAGTTTTTCAAGATTGACTTGATCGACATGTTACTTTTTGTCAGGATCCTACTCTCTGGTGAACTTAGCGATGAAATCTTCTAACACCTGCCTTTGATTATGGATATCAAACCTCCCCACTTCTATCGACCACTTGGACATTCGTTCAGAGAGGTTGGACTTTTTAAGGATTGTTTTGAGTAGAAAAGAGATGATAATTATGACTGAGTTAGCTTCAAAATAGTGATTTAACTCTTGTGAAGTAATTATAAGGGATTACTCAAGGTTCTCCGGAGGAATGTAGCATTTATAAGCGTCTAGTAGCATTTTTCTAACATAATATATTGGGTCTTGGTGCTCCTCATTTTTCTACATTAAGGATGAACTAATTACGTGGTCAGACACCGTGACAAATAGATAAACTTGATCTCCCAGATTTAGAACCAAGAGCAGGGGTGGTCCGCTTAAATAAATCTTAATTTCTTTAAGTTTCCTTAAGAATTATTCATTCTAGGTCAAGCCTTTCTCTTTCTTCAAGAGATGGAAGAAATGTTGGAACTTTAAAGAATTTAGAGATGAAGCGGTTAAGCGTTTCTAACATTCTAATCAACTTTAAAAAATAGCTAACTATTTTTTATGATTGAACATTTGTGATCGCCTTAATTTGGTCGGGGTTTTCCTTGATTCCCTTTGGGATGACTAGGTAGCCTAAGAACTTACCAAATTCCACTTCGAAAGAACAATTGTTTTCATTGAGCTTCATCCAATAGTACCTTAGGACCTCAAACATCTTCATCAGGTCCAGCAGATGGTCACTTGTACACTTGCTTTTCACAAGAATATCATCTATATAAAATTGTATTACGTCACCCAACTAATTTTTAAATATCTTCATGACGAATCGTTGGTAATTTTCTCTTGCGTTCTTGAGCCCAAATTGCATAACCGTGTAGCAGTAGAAGCCAAGGGCTGTAATGAATGAATCCTTATCTTAATCGGGACCTAATAGAGGGATCTTTTATACCCTGAGTATGCATTCAGGAAACTTATTCATTCAAGGTTGGATATCGCATAGACCAACTATTCAATTTTTGGCAGAGTAAAGTTATCCCTTGGACAGGCTTCATTCAAGTCGATGAAGTCAATTCAGACTCTCCACTTCATGTTTCTCTTTTTGACAATGGTTGTGTTATATATCCACTTGGGGAATTGAACTTCTTTATTGGAGCTTGTCTCTATAAGTTTTTCCACTTCTTCTTTCCACAACCGTTTCCTTTTCAGGGACTTTTTTATGCTCATTTTGTGTGATTGGTGGTAATGTTGGGTCCATGTGAATTCGGTGGCACATGACTTTGGAATTAGTCCCAGTCATATCGTAAGGATTCCAAGAAAATACATCTTGATTCTTTTTTAGAAGAAAGATTAATTCTTCCTATTCGTGATCGGTAAGTGAGGTATTGTTTGTGGTTTTCACTTGGATTGATTAATAGATTTAATTGCGAGTGTTCAAGAAAGGTTGTAGTCTTTCCGACCACTATATCTTAGAGTTGTGATAATTTCGGAGGATTGTTTCCCATTCAATGCTTTAATTGAGAAGGCTTATAGTACCCTTAGGGAAGACTTTTGTGTGAGTGATAAATTGCTACAATTAACTAGAAGAAAAGAAGTTTTAAATTGAATAAACTAAAACAAAACTAAATCTTTGGAATTGAAGAAAAGTAAATGTGATGTGATAAAGTAAAGGGGTATTCTACAAAAGTAAAGAAAGAAAGTAAAACAAATCAAGTGTAAAGGCAAGAAACTTTTAGTAAACTATAAAAGAAGTTACAATCTACTTCGAATGAAAGAAAAGCAGTAAATAAACGAACATAAAATAAGGAAAAAAGGATAAAAAGAGTAAATATTGTTTTTAGTGGGGGAGTTTTTTTATTTTGTTTTACTAGTTGCTCATTTGGAGAGTTTCTTGCCATCCAACTCAACCGTTTATAAATGTTGGGTGGTTATTCCTCCAAATTAGTTCCCTCCTAGGTACACTAACGCCCCTATATAAATCGTTTCCTTCATTTTCTACACCACGTCCAAAATTATGATTGGTGTCATGCATGCGATTTGTCAATTGCTTTGCGCTAGTGTATTATAGTTTGCCTATTATTACCGATTTATAATCCCACATGGCAACACCTCATTTTCTTGTGATATATGGTATAAACATACCCCACCCACCCCACGCAGTAATTGATTTTAGAAAAAAATTAATTAGTGGATTGTTAAGATTCTTATGCCATCACTCCCTATCTGGTCATCATTACTTTGCAGCATAAATATATGCTTTTGGCGATGAGAAAATTTTCATCCCAATCAATTAACTCTCTGGTATTTTGCCTGAGCCCCTTATCAATTCTTCTTCTTCTTCTTCTTCACAAAAATGACTCCTCAAGAAAATATCAATGTTGGTTCCAATGTCCTCGTGAATACTCTTTGAACCAATCCAACAAAGATGTGAATCCATGGGGAGTTGTTGTCGTTTCTTTGGATAATTTTTATGATGATGAATTATTTCTTGTTGGCTCCCTAGGTAGAATAAATCGTGAGTTTTATGAAATCATTTCTCCATATTTCCTTTATGTCTCTGATTATGATGCATTAGACGAGTTTTGATAGTACCTTAGCTTGAAGAAGAAGAAGATCATAGCGATGGTATAAAAATTAGTGATGATAATAAGGTAGAGGAGTTTGTGCATAAACCTAATTACAAACTTCGTACTTCGTTCAATGACTATGGTGAACGCACCACTATTGTCCATGATAACCCCCTACTGGACCTTCCTATGGGACCTATGTGGGAAGAACCTATGTTATGAACCTATGACACTCCAGGTTATGGCTAGGAACCAGTCCTTATTCGTCCACTTTTCCTTCTTGAACATCATGCGCAAGTGATTTTCTTAACTTACACCACTCGTCTTGTTAATGTAATACCATGTATTTTCGTAGTAATTAATTAATTGTTAAATTTATTATATTTTCAAATGACATGTGGTATGTCACTAATTAGATTTGTCGAATATCGGTATGTGACTCTTATATGTGATTGTATTTGTGTTTTGTGAATTAACACTATAATATATGGTAATTTGTCAATTAAAAATTGGAAGTGACTTAGTGTCATAGGAGAGTATGGAATAGTCTGGGACTAGGTGTCGAGGGTTTCCTTGTTTGGATTACCACCTTGGTATTGGGTTCCACCGATTGTGAAGTACTTTCTTATAATACCGAGTCGCACTGAATTAAGTAATAATTAGTTTTTTAATTAATTCGACCTTTACTGACATATACCTTAAGTTAATGAGAAAATTAATTTAATTGAATTTAGTATATTTTGTGTTTACCTTTGGGATATTGAGAATGCCCTTTAGCACAATAGGGTTTTACACCGTTTACATGGATCAGGGCAGATATTGAGATTGTTTAGTCTTTAAGGGGACCTTAGGGAAAGTTTATGATGTGAGGATTGATTTTTTTTGGATAATAATTGAAGAACATAAAACCATATTGGTATGTATATTAGATTCCAAATTAAACAGAGTTATCTAGTGTGAGAATATAATTGATATTTGTTAATCCGTGAGTAAATTTAATTCATGTGGCTTGAGGACCTTGAGTATAGGACCGAGTATAAAGATACTTTATGATAATGATGAATACTTAGTGATTGTGTAGATCACACATTAATTCATAATGTTTATTTGACCCATTAAGTAGGGTAGTGATTATATTAATACAATTCTTGTAAAATTTAGGTGTTAGATAATGCCTAAATTTGGAGAGCCTTGGGAGTTCAGGCTAAATTCTATATAACCAACTATAGTTAATGTGCGTATTAACTAATAATTATAAGACATTTATATGTGACCTAGTTGAGTAGGGTTTGTACTTGTTTGTTTGGCCCAATTATGTAAGGTTGTACTTGATTGCTTGTTTTATGTGCAATCATACCAGGGTGGTGTGTGTGCTCACGGGGGATGTACAAGGAGATATTTTGATGGGGGTATGTATGACATTGACTGTGCCGGTACCCTAGTGATGAGATAATATTGACCCCGATCCTACGGCTGACATACCCGTGTCCACGAGTGATGACAATACTAGTGAGTTCTAGAGTATATCCTTGGTATGGAGGTCATGCGTTATGACAGGAATGCGTAATGATTATCCCTTACTGAGGCTTTGAGGTTATAGGTTCTAAACGAACAATAACTATACATAATACGCACTAGTCATCCCTAAAGGCAATATAGATATGCCTTCGTACTTTTATCTGCGGGCTCGAGAGTTGCCCATTTTATCGTATGTATCGGGGATAATACTTATGTGGATATTAGACTTTGAGACTGTCTTTCCTTATTTGCGAGTGCGAGCGTAGCCCATTAGATTTTATATGTGTTGTGGTACACAAATTATTGGATTGTGTGATTTTATTTTGCGGTACTTAAGATAGTTGTAGCGAATTATGATTTATACTAGAGATGTATAACTAATAAATTATGACTCGAGAATAGTGTATTGAATATAGTAGACGTATATCCTAACTTGGTGACTTGTGACTAATTGATAATTTTAGACTCGAGACATTCTTTTGGAATCACAACTAGAGATAGTTATTAATTCTACGATTAGTAAGAGAATTGCTTTTAATGTAAGTGATTTCAGTAAAATAAATTATTCTTAAATCAAGAGATGAATTTAAGAACGTGAAAGTACAAATACTTAATTAAGAGATATAAAAATATCATAGACTTATTAGGTTTGGGAGTAGAGCCGCGTTAGGTTGTTTGGGTTTGGTAACTTAAATAACTTAAAATTTACCTAACAAGGGAAAAATATGCATTATTATTATTGTGTCCTAACTCCATTTAAATTCTTACTCCTTGTATACTTACCGTAACACTCATTGTTGAACTGTTTTTATAGGTCTTAGGTCATTGTGTTGTGTAGAGTTGGGTTAATCGTTAGAGGAGTAACTCTAGCGATATTCTATTCATCATTCATAGGATGTAGAATTCGAGCAATGTAGTTCATCTACTTCTTATACTTATTTATGTTTCAGCAAGCAGTTGTGTTTAATTTAGTTTATCCCAAGTAAGATATTGTGCTTATGGTACTTGTAATTCAGTGATGGATTTTTTATCCTTCAGCTTTTATTCCATAATTGGATTTTTTTTTCTCATGGTAGAGATTGGTATGAAAGGTAATGTATTTATTTTAGCAATTTATTATGTCACATTGTGCTTACTGAATTCTTTTATTTAGTTTCGTTGTTCTAAGAATGCTACCAAATTTTTTTGATTCCCATGATTTCTTTATTAGACTCGACTAATCTATTTATAGATTTTACAGGGTATCATAACTAATGCCTGTTCTTGGTCAAGGCCAACCCCCACCTTATTTTCCTTTCAACATTTGTAAGGGTGGGTATTTGAACCTTTTAGATGCTTTAAACCATTTATCTCATTATGTTCCAAGATATAACTCCAAATATTCACATCTCCATTGCCATACTATTGTGCATTGCACACCTCACCGTCTTTCCAATGACCTATCTACCTCTTTCGTTTTAGCTGGGATTAGCTTTGACATTCTTGGCTTTGAGGGAAAGTGGTGGAAACCAATTTCTCCATTATTATCTTATCTTATATGGTTGTTTTTCCATACACATTGTATGGGGATTCCATATACATTGTCTAGGAATCCCATCAGTGATTTGGAAAGACTTGGCCATGACGGTCTCGACATTGGTTATAACACCATTACTCAGATTCCCACTGCCAATAATGTTGGCAAAAACCTAGATCTCCTCTACACCTTTTATCATATCTCCCCATTGGTTATATTGAAAGGTCATGCGAAGAATAACTTTGCATGGGCCTGTATGATCCTTAAACGTCTTCCCAATTGTCTTAGTACACCCAAGGCCCATATTTCCTATTTTCTCCCTTTATATATTTTTTCCCCCTAAAAATTGTCAAATAACTTTGTGTTCACTTTGAAGATTATAGGAGACGAATTACCACTCGTGATGCGCTCTACACTTTTTTCAATCGAACTTTGGAGGACTGGAAGAATTTTGAAGGAGTTTATGTGAAAAACTCATAAGATCCTGCTAGCCTAGGTTTTGAAACCTTGACATCAAATGCCATTATCCTCAGATCCAAGGAGTTTAAATGCAAGGCTCAAAAGGATGTGCTGAATTTTGAATCTCACGAGCCATTATTTTTAGAGTTCGCTCGGGCTAAGCCATGCTTGGATTTAGAGAAAAAGTATCTTAATTATTTGTTTACTACTTTCCACTATTTTATAACTTATTTCTTCCCTGAATATTACACCCTTTCAATAATGTAATGTTATATATTGCTCTGATATTTGTAATCTCCCATCTTAGGAAATTAATAGAAGAAGGTTATTTTATTTTGAATGATTGTTATTGGCTTGTGATTGAACCAATTATATTATGAATGTTTATTTTTTCTCATTTTGCTTAATATTTAATTTTCATATTAACCAATTTTGTTATTGTGACATATAATTTCATTAAGCCATTTAATAAACATTTTGTATCATAACCAAATTTGGTATGTTAAACTGCACCCATAACAGTTTTTATTTCTTTTAAACCTAAAAATGCTTAAATTCTGAATTCTTTGTGCATGCATGCATTTCTATTAGCAGTAGTTCCACCAAATCTCACAACACGTGGGAAGTATCCAAATGATGAATTTTAATGTCTATTAAGATAATTAATTTGAAAATGGACAAGCTTTTTTACTATTTTCCTTCAACCAATTTGGTTTAATACCCGCACCCTATACTTTATTATTCTTCCCGTATAAATTGTAATCATAGCAAACCCTTGGTATTTGGATCATTAATATATGGGATTTTTATTTATATTCAATCATTCATATGGACGTAGAAACAATTACTGAAAATTATTAGGAGAAATGGAAATTTTTAGGAAATTCTGGGGTTCAACCGATTATGAGGGTCATTCGAACGAGGTCCTTATCTCGTTCGAACGAGGATGTTGTTGGTTCAAACGAAAAATACAAGGTGTTCGAACTTCGATTCTAACGAAGATCTAAAGAGATGTCTATGTATTAGGTTTCGAAACTCGTTAGAAGATCGTTCAAAGGCTGGTCGAATAAGATCCTGTTCTCGTTCGAACGAGGTCCCATTCTCATTTGAATGACCTGTTCAGAAATCGTTTAAATTGAGATGGCATTGTGTGTTGTCGCATTTTATACCATTAGATCGATATCGTGTCGACTCCTGGTGAACCCAGATGACCAAAATCGGGATTCAAATGTTGGGGGTTAATTTTAAAAGGGTTTTTTAGGGTTGTTTGTGTGTTAGAAGAGGAGAGAGTGAGGTGGGATCCCCCATGATTTTCAGCACACTTTCCCCTCTCCGTCTCTAAGTGTGAAGACACATCTTCTTTCCCAACCATTTCCCCCATATCCATACCTTGCCACCACCTCCAAACATTAATATACACCCATTTACACCATGGTTGAGCAAAGCTACGAAATTTGGATGTTGTTGGGGATTGTTTAGGAAGAAGAATAAAAGATTAATGTAGTTTGAAGGGGGTTTTGCTTGGAGCTTTCTTGGAGGCAAGCTTTGTGGAGATAGAAAACCTTTTTAAGGCCACCTTAGGAGGTGGTAGGTTGCCATCTTCTTCTATCTTCATCCTACTATTTTTGGAGATTCATTTGAGGTTGAAAAATCTCTACTTATTAAGTTTAAGACTATGATCTTAGTATTTGATCTTGCATGTAGAGTTTAAGAGCAGGATGCATGTATGATTTAGGAATAATATTTCTAAATAATTTGTGAAAATGGGTTTACAAAGGGTTTAAATGATATATTTCAAGGAACCTTGGTGTTAAAACATTTTAATGGAATAAAAATGTTGGGAATGTTTTATGAAAAAATATTTTCAAAGTTTTCTTGTAAAAATTGGGTATTGTATAAATAGACATTTATTCAAGTTTTGGATAAATAAAAATATATTTTATCTTGAAAGGCATATTTCAATTAATATTGTGAAATTTCTAGAACGAACCATATTTTAAACCCATTTAATTAGATTTTTGTACTTAAAATCCATCTTCTCGTGTATATAAACTTATAGTATTTTAATGATGAGTATATAAATAAGTTTGATGAAGGTTTTATTGGGTTTAAATATAAAATAAGAAAAAGTAGAAATTTCATCCCTCTAAGTGTGTGAAAAGTTTTGAAAGTGTGATTAGTGTAAGGTTTCAAGATTACATGTATTAATAAAGGAAAACAGTGTTTATCTTATAAAGTAGTCTTTAAATGTTCAATGATTTCTTGGAGAAAGAAAATAAATAAATAATGAGATTTCGAACTTGAGATGTATGTAACTCCAAAGTGTTAAGTAAGTGTTAAGGAGTTAAAAACATTTAAGAAGTTATGTATGTAGTTTAATAATATTTTTGAAAAACAACACTTGTAAAAATGGAGGAAAGGAGAAATTTGGAAACAAATGGGTAAAATGGTAATTTTACTTAAAGTGGAATATTTTTATGAAATAAAGATGTTGGAAAATGTGTTACACAAAATAGTCCAAAATGAACTTGATTTTTGGGACAAAATCAATATAAGGGTGTAAAGGACAAGAAATGATAATTTTGAAGTGTAACACAAGTTTGGGTAAAAGTCCGAGTTTTGGCTTTGACCGGTAAAGAAAAAGTGAAATAATATGAACATTTATAAAATATTAAAACATATTAATAAGGACTCGGGTGATACCGGGAATAATTATGGAGCGCCCGAAGCCTTGGGGTGAACGACCCAAAATCACTGGCCAGAGCATATGGTAACATAGCGAGCGGTATAGAGCAGGTAAAAGTATACAGATATTTGAAGATTCTGAGAAAAAGATATGAAAAGTGGAACGTGTTAAGAAATGGGTTGTGTGGTGAATATGTGAAAAGACAACCTAACTTGCATGAATTAATAAATGTTTCGATAAAGGATAAAGTGGACAAGAAATGTGAAAATTGATTAATGTCCATAAAGTAAAGGAATGATAAAGTGAAGAGATTAAATGGGTAGTTAAGAAACCTAAAGAGGTTTAACCCATAATTAATATAAGAGTGTATTCATGAAAAGTTTTCAAAGAAAAATAAGTATTTTCTATCAGGGTGCTTGCATGTGTTGAAAGGAGATTTTTAATGAAAATACTAATGTGAATTCGGTATGAACAAAGGGATAATTACGGTGACAATAATGATTCTCTTTAAACAAAGGGTATTTTTTTAAAGTATTCAATCGGTTGTGTTAACTCAAGAAATAAATGTCAAGCCAAGTAGAGGGAGGTTCTTTCATAAAGTTAAGGCGAATGAATCAGAATAAGTAACGTTTTTGGGATTAAAAACGGATTAATACATTATGGCGAATATATATATATATAAGGTAGTTGCTTGTGCATGTAGACGTAACGTGTTAGAATCTCTTCTTGTCGTTCGCTTCTATATTACATTATTGTAATTTCCCACTAGACATTTGGCTCATTCCCTCATCTTTGTTGTGGCAGGTTGGGTACATTTTCAGATTTTGAGAGCGTTGTACAAGTAAGTATTTTCTTTTTATTTTACGTTAGTAGCTCTGCATGCTTGGATTCTAAGGATGCTTACCATGGGTCCTTCACGTAGTTTGATTTAAATTGGAATTACATGCTAAATAAGTGAAACATTAAATAAATAAAACTAGACTAGACATATTATACATATTGTTTCATTGCACCTCACACCTAATGCTCGTGTCGAATCGGGTTGACCACGGGTAACCCATAAATTCAGGATGAGGCGTTACAAATGGTATCAAAGCTCTAGGTTCAAGGTTTCTTTCAGGATTGACGTGATGAGGTCGGTAGTGGATCTTTTGACATCGGTGTTGGTTTTGGCCCGATCACGCTAGATTGGTGATGGTTACAGTTCGTGGTCTCTACGGCAGAGTCAAAGAGATTAACATGATGGGTAAGTCATTGCCAAGTGACATGCGACCAAGTTAGTTGTCATTAATTTCTTTCGTGCTTCTAATTAGACATATTAGTAATTTGTGAGTGTTCGTGCAAGCCAATAGCGGCGACACCACAATTTTTAGTGTGAGGTGCTTGTGCATCAACTCATGATGACATGAGAGAACTATTAATATGTTGATACCAAGAAATGACGTCCATTGAGTTAGGGACATGGATTGTGTAAAGTGAACTTTAGAGATTAGGCGATTAGAGGGTCATGCCTAAGTGGTGTTGACTAGTGATAAAGATGCATTAAGTTCCTTAGTTAGGTACTTTTGGGTAATTAGTGTTGATGATGTTATTTGGAAAACTCGATCCTCAGGGGTAGTGTCATGTCATAGATAATTGATAATTTAGTAGAAATGAGGAACCATGTTGGTTAACACTTGGGGACGTGTTCTCGAATTTAGTCGGTAAAATACTATTGTTATAAGTAAGTGCCTTGATGGCAGTTAATTGAAAGCTGTACTTCTTTAGGCATGATAACAATTACTGGAAAATTACGATAAGTATGGTATGTATGGGATAAGTATGGTTAAGGTGACTTAGGAGTGAACTAAAGGGAGTCTTCCATGATAGGTCTTAAGAAATTATGATGCAATTTTGAGGAATAGAATCCCAAGTGATGTCGGTGATGCAGACTTTGAGGCTTGTAGGTCACATACGACGTCCTATATCCTATCAAAATGTCAGTCTGGGGTTTAGTGCGTGGTCTAGGGCACCGGCCATCTGGGAAAAGGTCTCTAGACCCTTGTTGGATCTCGAGAAGAGAGTCGTAAATTAGACCTATGTCGGCGTTTCAATTAAAAAGGGAAATAGTCGACTTGTTATGATGAATTGAGGTGTTCAAAGGTTAAGGTGTGTTGTGCCTAGAGGCCTACAGGCTAGTCGCTTTGGGAATTCTTATTATCATAATATGCATATTGGGAAATTTATGGAGCGTGCCTATTATGAGAGGATCATAGGTGATGAGATCTCATTAGGCCTTCGACAACAATTATATTATGGTATGATTAGTGTCCATAAAAACCAGTTAAGATCGGTGTTATGGAGTACAAATGTTCTAAGGAGGTTAGCATTGAGGGTCATGTGACAATCTTAGGTGTCTTGGTTGGGGTTTAAAAGAGTCGAGTAATATACATGCTAAGTGTTATCATCTGAATTAACACGGATGGGTGATGTAACCTTCTTAAGGAAATTAAAAGCTTGTGTCATGAGTGGGTGTAATACTCGAGTGTCATGGAAGGACTAGTATAGGCAGTGTAACTCTTGATTTCGAGGAGTACTAAGAAATGAATTTGAGACTTAAAATGGCGATATCATGTTAGAGACTTGAAAATAGCACCCCAGAAGGGATATTGAAGCATGATTAGGATATCAACATGTGTCGATAGTGTAAGATAGAGTAAACCTAGAAGGGAAAGGATTAGTTCTTACTATGTCTTGCCAAACCAATACAGACTAGAAGAAGTAGCCTTATGTAGCACTTACTACCCTTATAATGCTAATGGCTACCGATGTGGCCGTCATGTAAATTCAATTTAGGTAGAACCCAAAGATAATCTCAGCAACAACCTCGTGTAGGTAAAGGTTAATTATAAGCTGAATGTTTTATTTAGCGTGATTCTTCCAAAAGAGACGTTTGGGATCTATCGTGGTAAGATAATGTCAATAGTGACCTAGGTGTGTTAGGACGGTCACGACATCACTGGAGATGTGGACAAGGTCATCTTCTATAGAAGCGTTAGGCATTCGCCAACGGGAGTGGTTCGTGTGTGTCAGGCATGTAAAAGGGGAAGCCTTACTCCTAAAGAGGGAAGTCTAGAGTTTGACTTTCTAGAGAATAATAAGTCCGTACGTTGTTAAAGTTTTATGAGGATGAATGGTCTTGATTCTATTCATCACGGTTGGAAACATGAGCCAGGGAATGTGGCTCAGTTAGTACCCAGTGAGAATGTAAGTGATGAGTTATGGACCTCAAGCATGTGGTCTAGCTTCACTTTTCGCAGACCATAGTCTGTTGCGTGAGGATGGGATTTTTTCTGGG
Source organism: Sambucus nigra (assembly GCA_949130495.1). NCBI lineage: Eukaryota > Viridiplantae > Streptophyta > Magnoliopsida > Dipsacales > Adoxaceae > Sambucus > Sambucus nigra. The sequence goes on from OX422208.1 coordinate 192,623,240, forward strand.
ACAATTATTCATTCTTTCTACTTCCATGTGTCCTTCTTAGTTCCGATGATAGAGGATTGCATTCCCACGGTTGTGTTAGCTCGGATTTATACCATGTTATGGTACAGTGCGGTTTAGACTAATAGAGTGCGATTGAACCTGGAATGGTTAATGCAGCTCGATAATTGGGTGCGCCCTTATCTAAGGTATCCTTACTATTACACAAAGTTCAATGTACAGGTGGCTGCACCTTCGACCGCACGATTTGCTTATGGTATCCATTCCCCTTAGAATTTACAACGTTATGATTGGTCGGCTTGGCAGCCAGCGGCTCTGGTTATAAAGAGCGGGAAGATGACTTGAGGGCATCGTATAGTCTTAGAACTCGAGGAAACTTAGTAAATAGTGTCACTTTTCAATGATTCCACTGCAGATACTGACCTTCTTTCTTTGAGGAGCACAATCAACAGTGCTTCCAACGCCTCCATCAGAATAAAAGTTGGCAAGGGAAGTCATCGGGTAGTACTCTTGGGTAGTTTACTTCCCCCTTACCCACTAGGTCTGGATGGGGAAGAAGAAGGATTTGTGAAGTGCATCGGCACAATACTCGAGTGAGTGCTCCATAACTAGACTCCTAGAGTGATATTAAATTCATAAGGGGACCTTCAAAAGGTGTCAGTCCGGTGCCCGATGATGAATTGGTCAGTGCGTTGCTCCTCAGAGTGAGTAATTAGCGATGTAAAGTCAGTATCAAGCTGAAGAAAATTTGTGTAGTCAGGATGACCTGAGGATTCGTGGAGACGAAGGATGTGTGGTCTAAAAATTTTGAAATGGTTATTGATGATGAATATAATGTCGGTCATATTACGTTTTACACTTAGCTTATTGTTGATCACTAGAGGGTGTTGCCCAATAGGGGCGCCGATATACTTTAGGTATTAGTAAGGTGGTCTTAGGACTTGATTGAGCGTAATATCAAGTGAGTGGGGACTCGAGGACGATTATGTAACGTCGGCAATTAGAATAACGACGAGCGTTAGAGAATGTTATATGATGAACCTTTGGTGACAACCCCATTGAGAGAGCGTACGATGTCATCTTAGCTATTGAGGACTTCGATGATTTAGTCTTGCAGGATTTATAGGACTTAGAATAAGACTTGGTAAACCCCATGGACTTGGGGAATTGGTGGATCGATAATTTCGGGGATGAAATTTCCAAAGGAGGGAGGAATGTAATACCCGCGCCCATACTTTATTATCCTTCTCGTGTAAATTGTAATCATAGGATACCCTTGGGATTTGGATCTTTAATATATGCCTTTTTTATTTATACTCATTTATTCATTTGGCCTTGGAGACAATAGTTGGAAGTTATTGGGAGAAATTGAAATTTTGTGGTTCAAACGATTACGCGGGTCGCCCAAATGAGGACCCTGTATCATTCGAACGAGGATGATGTTAATTCAAACAAAAAATGAAAGTCATTCAAACTTGTGTTCTAATGAAGATCTAACGAGATGTCGCTGTATTAGGTTTCTAACCCCATTATAAGGTCTTTAGAAGGTTGATTAAATAAGATCCTAATCTTGTTCGAACGACCTGTTCAGAAATCTTTTAAATCGGGATGCCCTTGTGTGCTGTCGCATTTTAGACCATTAGATCGATGACGTGTTGATTCCTGGTGAAACCAGATGATCAAAATCGAGATTTAAGTGTTGGGGTTTGATTTTTTGTTGGGGTTGTTTGTGGGTTAGTAGAGGAGAGAGTGAGGGTGGGTTCCCCTACCATTTTCAACACACTCTCCCCTCTCTCTCCCTAAGTGTGAAGACTCATCTTCTTCCCCCAACTATTTTCCCTATAGCCATACCTTGACACCACCTCCAGATACTAGTATACACCCATTTTCACCATGATTGAGCAAATCTACGTAATTTAGGGATGTTGTTGGGGGGGGGGGGGAGGTTTGAGGAAGAAGAATAGAAGATTAATGGAGTTTGAAGAGGGTTTTGCTCGGAGCTTTCTTGGAGGCAAGCTTTCTGGAGCTAAACAACCACTTTAAGGCCACCCTAGGAAGTGGGAGGTTGCCATCTTCTTCTATCTTCATCCTACCATTTTTGGAGATTTATTTGAGGGGGGAAAATCTACTCTTTAAGTTTAAGACTATGATCTTAGTATTTGATCTTGCATGTAGAGTTTAAGAGTAGGGTGTATGTATGATTTAGGAATGATAATTCTAAGTAATTTGTGAAAATAGGTTTACAAAGGGTTTAAATGATATATTTCAAGGAAGCTTGGTGTTGAAACATTTTTATGGAATAAAAATTTTTGGAATGCTTATGAACAAATTTTTTCAACGTTTTCTTGTATAAATTGGGATTTGTATAAATAGACATTTACTCAAGTTTTGGAGAAATAAAATGTCTTTCAGCTTGAAAGGCATGTTTCCATTAATATTGTGAAATTTCTAGAATGAACCATATTTTAGACCCATTTAATTAGATTTTTGTACTTAAAATCCATCTTCTCATGTATATAAACTTATAGTATTTTAATGATGAGTATATAAATAAGTTTGATGAAGGTTTTATTGTGTTTAAATATAAAATAAGAAAAAGTAGAAATTTCATCCCTCTAAGTGTGAAAAGTGTTGAAAGTGTGATTAGTGTAAGGTTTCAAGATTACATGTATTAATAAAGGAAAATAGTGTTTATCTTATGAAATAGTCGTTAAATGTTCAATGATTTCTTGGAGAAAGAAATTAAATAAATAATGAGATTTCGAACTTGAGATGTATGTAACTCCAAAGTGTTAAGTAGTGTTAAGGAGTTAAAAACATTTAAGAAGTTATGCATGTAGTTTAATAATTTTGTGGAAACGTACTCAAATACACGTGTCGACCTTTTCTTAGTCTTTCTTTGAATTTAAAATGGCTCTCCTTAAGTTATTTAATCTCATTTTAATACATATTCTCCTTTTTACCTTTTATCTTCTCTTTCCAAACACATTCGCAACCCTCAAGCATACTTTATTCTTCAAGCTTTCACCATCAATGGCATCTAGCTGATGTATACCTTCAATTTGATGAAATAATTTGTAGGCTTTGAGCCCATGACTCCATCTTTTTTGGGAGAATTTTTTGTCTATTAAGTCTTCAGATAGGGCAATTATCTCTTCTGTTGGTCTCTACTTCAAGGAGAAACTCCCATTGCCTTTATCATTTTACTATCCCAGATTTGGGGACCATTATATATTAGTTCAAAACTCTGATAATCTCAAAAAACCATCCACATTGAAGTTTAGGGTTTGGCCCAAGAATTTGGAAAATAATAAATGACCTAAGTGGGTGCATGAGATGCTTGCTCGCAAAACAGTAGAAATGGAAGGATCTAACATTCTTGACATCGTTAAACTTAGACTAAAAGATATTGAACCTGACTTATTCATTGTCTTTAGCGCCATCCATTTTTGGAAATCATTTTTTAATTGCTCTTAGTTCATTTTTGGGATAGTGGGTCCCACTATGCTGGACTTTTGTCAGCTAACTAGGTTTAAATCCCTAGGATAAGATGTTCATCCAAACATGCCTCTATCTTAAATTTCATTAAAACTCAAAAGAGAAAACATCCCTGTCCTATTCGAATTTTATGTGTACACATATGAAGAATACTCAAAGTGTGGATGAAAAGGAGAATTTTTGTTTCCTAGTATTTTGGCTGTCAAGACACATTTTTTATGTCAAATCTCAGAGAATGATGCCAGAGTATTCCTTTTTACCTTCCATTTTAATGGAAGGCAAAGAAGTTACCTTACTTCCCTACCTTTTAGTCTCCCTTTAAAAGAGTTGCTCTGGGCTTTTAGAGGATCCCTTAATGCCAATCAAGGTGGGCCACTACGGGTCCTCCAAATGTGGTTGCATGCATATTTCCCATACATTGGCGATATAAAAATAACTTTAAATTTACCCTTCATTATGCCTATTATCTCTATAAACTAGGTGATAAGATTTTTGAAGCTCTTATTAGTATGTTTATAAATATACCAATTGATAGGCTAGGGATTTATTCGCATCCCTTATTGTAGCAATGAAACACCACTTTCGCTTGCTTAGATTCGAAGGAATCCCTCCCTGCAGCACATGTATATCCCTGTTGGGGAAGTTTTTAATTTCTAGGGATCTGTACTGTGGAACATCACCTATTAATTCCCTAAACTCCAGGTCTTTTGAGGAAATATACTTTCCTACCTAATTTAATAGGAATTTTGGCTTCTATCAGTCCCTATGAGGACTCTTGCCAACCCTCATGTTTTTTTAAGTCCTCTAACCTCTAAAAGACATTTTTTTGGATTACCATAAGGTTTGAATCACCTTTATCATTGTTGGGGATGAGTTTGATGCAAGGGTGACACTAGTTTTTGTGGATTGGTGGCCATAGTACATCCAAGTTTACTTGAAGCCATTACAGGCAACCACAAAGCCTTCGAAACCCTCTTATTCTTCTAGTAAATCTCTTATTACTTCTTGTAATTTTATCTTTATATGTATTGGCCTTAACTCAACCATTTCATTTCCTTTTAATATCTCCACTTCCTAAAGATTTTTGTTTCCTTTCGCAAGAGAAGATTATCTCTCGAGGAAATAGAGGATTTAAAGGAGGAATCTTTGAGGGAGGAAGAATAAGAGGAAGCTTCTTTTGTTTGACCAGCGAGGTTGAGGTCCTCTCCCAACAATTTAAACGACAGTTCCTCAGGTACCACTGAGCCTTCTGAACCTCTCATATGTGTTAAGTTCAATATTTTTAGAAGGAAACACATGAAAATAATAACATGAAAACTTGTGCAAAAAGTCCAGTTGACTGACAGGTATGCCAAGACCTTTTCATTTTTAAGATATTTTTCATACTTTGGCACCATGGCATCAATAAACTTTGTTTCAAACTATTTTTCTCTTATCATAGGTTTAGTTGACACCTCAACCAGTATGGAGGAATTTGAGTTAGTCATAAATCGTATTACACCTCCTTAAGAATCTCTAATAAATGAGTCAGTTGATACTCCTGCTCTGACAGCTATCCCCACTTATAACCTAGTTCCTGATCAAGAAACAGTCTAAAAGACTATTGATTATTCTATCCCCTTTCCCCCTCCAAAGATGAGGCAGTTGGGACCTTAATTTTCAAGGCAACAAAGCCTGTAGAGGAATTTAATCTTGGTAGCAACACTCCAACACTAAACCAAAACAGGCGATTTGTCACGGTCAAAGACCTTGACATGTGACACTAATCATGGTCAAAGAACGTGACAGGAATGGGGGTGACAAATAATTTGTCACTGACTTGTCAAGGTCAAAGTCCGTGACAAGTTTTCTTTGTCTCATACTTGTCACGATTAAAATACTTGATAACTGAGACTCGTCACATTCTTCGATCGTGACACGTCCGTATAGAGAAAAACTTGTCATGAACTTTGATCTTGACAAGTTTGTGACAAAAAAACTTATCAAGGACTTGTCATGGTCAAAGTTCGTGACAATATTGGACTGCAAAATTAAAGAAAAAACTATTGGGCAGTATGGCTAGTGCCACTGCCCATCAGCATATTATTTCACTTATAACAACAATCAATGATATATTTTAACAATAATTAACAACAACAAACACGAATATTCATAATAACCAATCATTAACCAAATATAAATAAGAAACACGATATATTCACTCAAATTTGAATGTTAAATACAAATTGTTACATAAAAAGTAAATATTCATTGATTTTCAAGTTGGAGGAGAAAGGTAGACCATATAATACAAGAACCAATACAACCCTCAATATGCCACACGCCTTATTGTTCATTCAACCACAGGGCTTCATTCTTTCTCCCCAATAAAACTTCAGTGATGCGGACCCGCGCCTAGTGACACTACAACGGACGGTTATGCACTAAGGAACTAGGGTGTATACTCGGGTCCCTCAACCCCCTGACTATTCTATCCCCTATGGACAGTTGGGATTGGGGCGGGGGAGGTGAATAAGTTATATAGAGATGAGGGGTGTATCGGTGAGGGTGAGGGTGAGAAAGACGGAGCAGTGGTCCCCTCATCCACTAATTTTTCCTTACCTATACTGAGTTGTACCCGACTCAACCTCAAAGAGATTGGTTAACCATTGAAAACATTTTATTAATTTTTTTTTAGATTGGCAAAGTTTTTCGTCTGTATTAGTCTTTATTTTGTCAACCTTGCCTGTTAGTTCAATGTTGCTTGACGTAATCCTGACGAGCCTCGACTTCCCCACTCGAGAGTTAACAGCCCGAGTACGGCCTTTATGATCTCGCTAGAGCACTTGGCTAAGAACATCCGTACTTAGAGATGCCTTTTCGGCATCACTCTATGAGTTGTGGACTTCTTTAAGTTTTTCATGAAATAACAAAAAGTATGTGATTATAAATATTGATTTAATAACATAATTACAATTATTACTTACAGTGGCGGCCATAATCGGATTGACCTCTTTATCCTTTATTTTCTTCATTTGAATTTCCACGTAGGCATTGAGCCTATATGGCTTACCCCCAGGACCACTCTCTATCTCTTGAAATAAAATAATGAAAAATTAGTGAATTAGTATATAATTACCACAAATTAGAATAAAATAAAAGTAAAATGAAACAACATTCAAAAGTTGCTATTCTATGCTCCACCTCGGCTTAAGACATACGCTTCGAGTAATGCACATCGACCTTCTTGGCCTAGTATTCCTCTCCAATTCACGAGAGGATAATTGCCTATTCGATATCCCATTATCGAAAAATTATTACCAGTTTACCAATGAGATTGGCTCCTTCTCGGGTATCATGTCGCTACGCCATAAGACAGACTCTAGATCGCGTGCACGCATGTTTTTCTTCCACATTTCTCCCTTAGATGTTCCAATGTGGAGTCGCGTTCTTGTGGAAGAAAGTTGAATTTCTCCTATTACACAAATACAAGACAAAACAAAAGTGAGTTTGTTGTAATTAAATTATAAAATTAAATATAAATATTATTGAGTCAAGAAAGTACCTATAATGCCCCCTAAATGGCCATCGTAAGCTCAACGGGCACCCTCCTCCAATCACTGATCAATTCCAAGGCCCTAGCTTGGAAGGCCGTCTTGTTCTCCACTACGCTACCCAACTTGCCCCACTTTAGGGGCCTACTGTTAGAGGATCCTTCCTTTCCGTCGCTTCCTTGGCGCCCTGATGAAGACATATCCTGTAAAAATTATTATTAGTAGAAACATATATATATATATAAGAAGATGATTTAGAAATCTAAATAATGAATTAGTTTGACATATTTACTTAACTAAACTAAGAATTATTTCAAATAATTGGAATACTAATTACAAATCTAAGAATTGTTTCAAATTCGGGTTATGTCATGGACTTTGAAATAATGTTTGAACTGATTAAAATTCAAATTAACATATTCACTAACTAACTAACAAATATTATTTCAAATCCACCAAAACTGATCAAATTCAAATGAATAAAGCATTAAATTATCATTAAATAATAATAAAGCATTATAAGAATATAAATTAACAACAACATTAAAAGAATACAAATCCATATCATAAACTAAACTAAGAATTGGTTCAAATAATTGGAATACTTATTACAAATCTAAGATTGTTTCAAATTCGAATTATGTCACAGACTTTGAAATAATGCTTAAACTGATTAAAATCCAAATTAACATATTCACCAATCAACCAATAAAGATATAATCAAATCCCCAAAAACTGATCAAATCCAAATGAATAAAGCATTAAAATGTAATCCAATAAAAATAAAGCATTAGAAAAATACAAATTAACAACTACTTTCGAAGAATACAAATCCATATCATAAACTAAACTAAGAATTGTTTCAAATAATTGGAATACTTATTACAAATCTAAGATTGTTTCAAATTCGGATTATGTCACAGACTTTGAAAATGCTTAAACTGATTAAAATCCAATTAACATATTCACTAATCAACCAACAAAGATATGTTCAAATCCCAAAAAACTGATAAAATCCAAATGAATAAAGCATTAAACTATCACCCAATAAAAATAAAGCATTAGAAAAATATATATTAACAACTACTTTAGAAGAATACAAATCCATATCGTAAACCAAACTAAGAATTATTTCAAATAATAGGAATACTTATTACAAATCTAAGAATTCTTTCAAATTCGGGTTATCATCCAAAATGAATTGATATTCAGTTGGAGCAACCAAGTCATCCACGCTACGGGTTAGATGCTTTGGCGCATGTAAGACGATTAACCACGGTTCATTGTTGATATACTTTGAGTAAAACACTTGCTTGACCTATTGAAAAGCACAAACAAATGGCTCATTGCTCACATGTTCGTTGCATTTTATCTTAAACAAGTCAACCATTATCAAATTTGTACCCGGATCAACTTTACAAGCATTTTTGTCCTCAACTCTTACCCAATCACAGTAAAATACCACCTCTTTGAACTTATATAGTCTAATTGAAATATATTTTGAATGGCACCATAGTAAGTCATTTTAGCTTCAATGAGGTTTTTATCTTTCTCACTCGCTCTAAAATAAGTAAGAGACTTATATGCAATGTCCGAGTTCTGTACATTTGTATTTTTCTTGTACACCCTTGAACCAATTACATAATTGTTCAATCGATACTTTTTGTATTCATGTGGCATGGAATTAGGTTCCTTAGCTAGAAGAGTAAGCCTTGATGTTGCATCACCCATCTTTAAGAGATGAGATTATAGATAAATTAATTATGTTAGTTTTAAAGCTTTCTTATAATATGTTATTTAGTAAGGGATTCTCATAACAATTACCTTATGTGACACCCATAGCCTAAATTTGTTGTCTGATTGTGCCATAATTCTTCATCTTTCATTGTTCTCACGGGCATCATATTTCCTACATTGATCGTGACGAACATATTACGAAGTTGATCAAGTATAAAAGTTAAAATAATGTAAAAAGACAACCTAAACTTTTTTTTTCCATTATTCGACATCTTCATAAGTTTCAAATAGATAACGAACTACTTGTCCATATTGTAAACTAGTTAATTTTACCATGTGCCCATTACATAACCACTCTCATTGACAAACTCATGACTATTATATACAATGCATGGGTCGGAAATATATTCCCGAGCGGAGATTGATGAATCAACGGTGATGTATTTCTCTGCAATTAACCACAATAATGTTCTCAAAGAAATCCTCAACTTTGTAATAGGTTTCCCAGTACCACTGAGCATATTCCTGCAGGGTTTCCTAGGATTTATTCCTAATGGTGAGGAGTGAATCCATTCTCTTTGGATAGGAATTTCTAGTGATAAATCTCGCAGTGAAAGCCTGCGCGAGCTGCTTGAAGCTTATGATCGACCTGCGTGGTAATTTCTCGAACAACTTTTGTGTTATATCCTCGAGACTGGAAAGGGATGTGCGGCACATGAGGGCTTTATTGTTGCTCATAGAGTCGTTGCTTTTCAATATTAGAGAACATGGTCGATGGGATAGGTATTACCATCATAGATCTTAAATCTTTTATTTTTTGGAGGGGGGGCAAGCTTCTTAGGAGGTTACGATTCTTGGATTAATCTCGAGAAAGAAGACTTACAATTTATGGAAAAAGGAAGGCTGAAGAACCACTTTAGGAATTCCAAAATTGGGAAGCTTTTGAAGATTATACGCAAACCCCTGCATATAAAAATGAAAAAGAAGATTTTGTTAAAACAGGCAATGCTTCTACAAGTAACACTAAAAATGAGGATGAACCAAATCCTTTTTTCTTAAGAAGAGATAATTTGAACAAACAAAATATATCTCAACATGGTATTTATCTTGATATAAGGCATGTCCCTTTTAAAGATCAAGAACAAACTATTAATGAGTAGGCACAATCCATGTCTATACTCATTAATAATTATAAGAATGTATGGTCTAAAGAAAAAATTTTAGACTACCTTGCTGCAACACTAAAAGGTGATGTTTTACAGTGGTTGCAACAATGAGAAAGCTCAGAAAAAGGAATCCAGCAAAAAACTGAACTCCTACAAACCTTCAAATCTTTTGATGAAATATTAAAAGGATTTGTTGAAATAATTAAAGAAAATATGATTGGATATACTGGAGAACCCAGACTCCAAGAAGATGCGTGTTACATACTATCTAAACTAGAACTATGTAACATTTGTCAATTTGAAGAATTTGTTGAAATATATAAAAAATATTATTTCAAACTAAAACATTCAGAAACCAAACACTGGATGGATCAATTCTTTCACAAACTCCCAAATCCAGGGGATGAAATATCCTTACAATCTTATCCTGGCTGGTTAAAAACTATCGAGCAGGATGAGACGGATGATAATCTTGGTTTTCGAATTAATTGGGTATTAAGAAAAATAACTGTCAAATGTATTGAAATAAAAGTCAAGAAACAAATTAAAAATCAAATCACAAATTCTAAAGCTGGTTATAAATGTTGTGATAAGATTTTAAAAGAAAATCGGAAGATAGGATGTAATCCACCTCCTAGAAATTCCAAATATTCTAAATATTCTCGGAAGAGAAAATTTAAATGGAAACCTTGGAAAAAGAAAACATCTTTTTCAAAGAATAAAAAATATATTAGGAAAAAGAAACCTTCTACAAAACCACCTCTAAAAAGAAGTGTCGTTGTTACATTTGTAACGAAGAAGGCCATTATGCACCTGATTGTCCTAAAAAGGGAAAAAGTGCAAATAAAATGATAAAATTTCTTGAAGAACAAGAATTAGAAATATTTTATGGAGAAGATTTATCTGATTCTGATATTTCTAATTATTCTAATGAAATTTTATATGAACTAGAATCTGATTCGGAAACATCCGATGAAGAACTAGTATTTATGTATAATACTGCAGAAGTACGAGGTAGTAGCGAAGATGAGCTACAAACAATAGCCCTTCGTGAAATAGTTGGAGAAGAAATCACTTTTACCAACAAACAATTACAAGAAATTGATAATCAAAGACAACTTATAAAAAAGGAAGATGTCTATAAATTATCAAAATTCAAATTATTCTCAACAAGAATATTTGAACAATTTAATGGTAATACTACTGCTGGCTCAACAGATGATGAAACAGCAAATATTAAATTTTTTGATCTAAAAAAAATCAAAAGATGGAAGAAAAAACACCCAAATATTAAATATATTCATATCGGGTTTATTCAAATGTGTATTACTGCCCTGTTTAGACAAGGTATGGATACACCCGTTGCTATACTGGTCTTAGACAAAAGATTCAGTAATCCTATGAATGCCATAATTGGAGGAGTCCAATCCAATTTGGTAAATGGAGTTATTTGGTTTAACATAAAACCAAATTTCTTCATATCTATTGATGATCCAAATATTGAGGAATCTTTCATTATAAAAATCCAAACCAAAGGAATAGGAATGAAAGATACCTCTCGAAATATGTCAATACATTGGAAAACAATCCATGAATTGACAACTCTACCACATACAAATACACAAAATGTGGATAGAAATATTTGAACCTCGACCATTTGATTCGGCAATACAACCCAGATTAATCAACTGGAGAGATTTGGAAGTACCAAAACAATGGAGACTACCCCAAATAACAGAACCACCTCCTGAAAAACAACGAAACAGCTTTGAATTACAGGTATCTAGTAATAATGTTTATTTTAAAAATAAACAATCAGAAAATTGGCAAAAGAATTTTCCTGACAATGATTGGGAAAAATTAAAAGGAAAAAAGCTTTTAAAAGGAGAGAGTAGTAGTAGTAATAGTAAACCTCCTATTGCTATGAAAAATATACAAGTACCAATATTACCTAGAACAAATTATCTAAAAGAAGATAATATAAACTCTAGTCAAATTTATCATTTCCAATTAGGAAAAGAGGAAATAATCTTCTCACCAAACCATGGAAAGAGAAGATATACTTACGTATTAGGTTATTTCAATTTTGTAGGCTATAAACCATATAGTCTTTGCACATTAATTGATACAGGAGAAACCATATGTTCTTGTAGACCTAATGCTTTACCTCCTGAAAAATGGATAAAAATGAAAAATCCTATCGCTGTAACAGGCATCAATGGGACACAAAATTTCATTAATTTAAAGGCCAAAAAGGTGGCTATATGGTTTAATGAAAAGAAATTCATTATTCCAAAAATCTTATGATTTCCAGAAATGCATGGAGATTTCATATTAGGCAACAATTTTATCTCAGAATATTTACCTATAAGTATTGATGAGGGAACTATAAATTTAACCCTCAACAAAGATGTAGTAAAAATCTCTTTACTACAACACCATAAATATAGATGCGAAAGAGATTTTCGCCCTACTAAGAAAGGGGATATAACTCATTTTATTAAAGCCCTTGAAGAAACTCATTGGCTTTATACTATATTAAATGATAATTTTAGTGAAAACCCACTAAAATTATGGAATAAAAGTCCAAGATATTGTAATCTCAAACTAAAAGATCTCAATGTCATTATAAGAGTAAAATCGATGATCTATACCAGAAATGATATAGATGAATTTGATAAAAAAATTAAAGAATTATTGAATATAAACCTTATTGAAGAAATAATAAGTCCACACTCTAGCCATGCCTTCATGGTGAGAAAACACAGTGAAGTTATAAGAGGAAAAGCTAGAATGGTTATAAACTATAAAAGACTAAATGAACAATTAGAATTTGATGGTTATTTTATTCCAAGAAAGGATGTATTAATTAACCAAACTAAAGGAAAAAAGTTCTTTAGGAAATTCGATTGTAAATCAGGATTTTGGCAGTTAAAACTAACTGAAGAATCCAAGCCATTGACAGCCTTTAATACTCCTAGAGGACACTATCAATGGAATGTTATGCCTTTTAGACTAAACACAGCTCCTCAGGTATATCAAAGATGGATGGAAAAAATCTTTAAAGACCTTAAAGATTTTTGTGTTGTCTATATAGATGACATCCATGTCTTTTTCAAAACCATAGAAGAACATAGATATCATCTAAAAATTATTTGTGAAAAATTCCAAAAACCAGGAATCATTTTATCACCTAAGAAAATTGATGTTGAAAAAATAGAAATTAATTTTCTTGGCATAATCCTAAACCAGGATGGCCTACAATTACAAGATCATATCATCTCTAAAATAAGAGATTTTATTGAGAAAATTTTGGATAAAAAATAATTACAAAGTTTCCTAGGAATCCTTAATTATGGGAGAAATTTCATAAAAGGATTATCTCAAAAAGAATTACCACTTCTTGAAAAACTTAAAAAGAATGAAGTTTTTACATGGACTGCTAATGATACTCTTGTTGTTAAAACAATTAAACAAGAAATTATTTATAATTGTCGAAAAGTTTATTTTCCTAAAATAGGAGATAAATTAATATTGGAAACTGATGCTTCAGATAATTACTGGGGATGTGTTCTCAAAGCAATTCCTGCAGAATATTGGAATGAAAGCAATCCTTCCAATACTTTTGGTATTCGTGGTAAGAAAACTATTATACCAAAATTAATTCAAAAACATGAATTGATATGTGGATATAATTCATGAAAATTTAAACCAAATGAGCTGAATTATATTATTTTTGAAAAGGAATTATTAGCAATCAAACTTGCTATTAAAAAATTCCATATTTTCTTAGCACCCGAAGACTTTATTGTCAGAACAGATAATAAAGCTGTCAAAGACTTCCTAATAAATAAAAGAAATGTTTTATAAGGAAGAAGACTTAAATGGTTCAACCAAATTGTTGTTTATACTTTTGAAGTTGAACATTTAAATGGCACTAATAATTTTCTTGCAGATTATCTTAGCAGGAACTATGATGAAAAACCTACTAACCAAGTAGAGTTTTTAGAAACCCACTAAACAAGTGGAGAATGTTAAATATTTTAAAATAACATCCACTAAACAAGTGGAATATTTTGAAATATATTTTATCAAAACCACTAAACAGGTGGATTTTTTCTATCTTCAGGATGGGAGATAAGCATCCAGGTGAAACAAAAGGAGATTGGGTGACTATTGCTAAAAAGGCAAAAATCCAAGCATCATCATCTACACAGCCTAAACCAAAACTTGTTTATGTTGTGTTCAGTGGAAGAAACCCAGGCTTCTATGATAACTGGAATCAATGTTTCATGCAAGTAAACAAATTCCCTGGTGCATGCCACCAAAAATATAATTCAATGCCAGAAGCCATAACTGCATGGGAAAATTGGATGAAACAATTAGGACCTCCTAATATGATTACCAGTTCTCCAAACTTCATACCAAGGAAACCCTCCTTGACACTGAAACTTATGATTTTCACAACCCAGGAATCCCCTGTGAGTTGTATACGCCTTTAAATGAAGCATGGAAATCTCATCTTCGCGACAGGAGAAAAGATTTTAGAAAAAACATGAGTATCCTTGCTGACAAAATTGCTGAACAAACAACAACTTTGGATAAATTTAAAAGTCCGAGCCTCAAAATCTTAAAAGACTTAAACTATGAAAATGAAGATTTTTCTTTAGGAAAAATTTAAACTTTTCTGGAGTTTTCTGAATTACTGGAAAATGATTTTTTAGACAAAATCTTCAACACTATCAGGAGAATTTGTCTATTTGAAAAATCAAAGATAATTCTTCCACGTCCTCTATTCCAAATCAAAATTTTACCAAAAATCGAGGACCATGAGCAAAAGATAAAAAGTCTTTTACTCCGACATTTTTATCAAAGATTAAATTACAGTGATGACATGCCAAAATTGCATTTCGTTACTGAAGAAGGATATCCACCTTGGGATATTGAAATAATTGAATGGGGGTTAGTAAACAAATTAATCTTCTCAAGTGTATCTTGTTTCAATCACTTTAAATTCTTACCCATGATGATCAAAACCATGATCTATAATGTTTTGACAAAAAGCAAGTACAAATATACTCGCTATCTGTCATTCCATATCACTAGCACAATTGGATGGTGGTCAAGAGAAATTTTCTATCAACCCTACTAGATCTGGTACCTCAGAGCCACTGAGGATTATGAATGGGACGAAATCGAATAGAATTGGGAGATTGCACTTAATGTACCGTTGGACCAATTGGACACAACGAAATACTATCACAAAACCTGATCAATATTTCAAATTATGCAGATTACTTTTATTGGGAAACAATCTTTAAATTCATGGTAACTGATGGAAGGCGATTATTTATTACCGATTTACCGATAAATAATACTACTTCGCTTGAACAACGAGCGGCTGTAAGGGAGTTTCTAAATAATTTGAAAAACAAAAATAATTTAGATGTTCCCTACGAACAATTAAGCCATGCGGAGGAATACGAACAAGCACAACAACATGGACCTCCAAATCACAGCCCTAACGATAGCATGTCATTCGACTCTGTCGCTGAGGCCAATATTGGCAATGCAGTCGATGCTTGAAAAATAGACAAAGATAATGAACCCACATGGACGAATGCAAATCATCCAGCACATGAAGTGGGACCGACATACGGTTAGTAATCAGCTGACGCACGCAATGACGATTTGGACAATTAAAACAAAAACATCCAAATCAGTTACTATTTGCTTTTTAATTATTAAGAATTACTGTATACTTTTCACTGTACATCTACTGTACACTTTATGACATTTGCCTTTCGGCAGCCCACATTTTGTTTACTTTCATAATTAAATAACCTTTATGAAGGTTATAAAAGGGGCAATCCTCCTCACTTGTAAATCATCTTCTGAATCTCTCTATTGTAATATTTCTCTCTCTCTTGTAATACTGTCTCCACTATTATAATAATATCTCGATCATTCCGCACTTGTGAAATTGGTATAAGGAATCTTCTAGATAATTCCTTAAGGCACTTAGCCCCTCGATAAGCAGGATGATCGTCCATCTCTCGTCGATGAGGTCACAAAGATCATTACTATGATGAACCCCTTCCTGGTTTCTTCTCGCTAGTAGGCTCATGTGCCTGGAGCGCTTTTGATCGCGCCGTTATAGTACCTCGTATTTTTCCTATATAATAAATAGAATATTACGTGCACTTGAGTGATATGTAATGTCACGACTTAATAAGTTATATATAAATAAAGTTTAGAATTTAGAGCCTGTAAAAACATTAAAAATATTTTAAATTACGATTTAAGAAAATATGACTAATGGGGCTAATAATATGATATGTGCTATTTTCTATTATTGGTTATATGGATGATGGATTATGATGGTGGATTATTAGGCTTAAGACTAATTAAAATGAACCATTTTGGTATTAGCTACTTAAGACCCTAAATTATTCCCAAGCCCATGTAGGGATTTAACAGGTAGTATTGAACCATTAGGAGACTCATTTAACCAAAAGACACAAATTAGAGATCTAAGACCTTGGAGAGAAGAAGGTTAAAAGGAAGAAAGAAGATTTTGGAGATTTGAGCCTTAGTTCTACACAATTAGAGGCAAGTTTAATATGAATTATTGTAAAATTGAATTTGTTATAAATTATGCCTATTCATTTGAATCAAAACCCTATATAAGCAATTAAAATCTGATTTAGATGGTTTAATCAAGTAATTCTGTAATCAACACAATTGGTAAGAAATTAGGATTGATTTGACATCATTTTAGTTGAATCTTCCCAATAACTATTGTGTTTTAATTAGGTTTTGATTAGATTCTTATTTGTATATATAATTCCTTCAAAACCTTAGGATATATTATAGAATATGTAGATTATTGTAATCAAATGTTTGAGAATTGAAATGTTAAGATTCTTAAGAGCGAAAATGAGTCTAATTGGCTTCTTGAACTTTTATTAGGATTTTGATGTTATAATTAGGTTCCAATCATGTTTTGTATGTAGTTACATTATGTATATGTTATATGAATCATATATGAAGGTTTTATAATCTTTAATGGAGGATATATTTGGATTTGGTTGGGTTGGAGAAGACAAATCCGTTAAGCGGGAAATCTTCAAACATTGAGAAGCACGCGATCGGGTGACATTGCCCCCATGATCGACCGATGCTTTCAGTTATTTAGCTATTGTCTTTTGTTTTTTTATTTGGAAATTGATATTTAATGGTTGTTTTAGGATAGCTCTTGATCTAAATTGATGCATATTACTTTTGTTTATAATATGAATTGGATGACTTACATATAATGTAATGGATTGGTTCCTTAATCTCTTTTAAATGAAATTAAATTACATTAATTTCGTTTTGTATTCGAATTTTGTGGTTAAGATGGTAAAAAATTATTGTGTTATTTATGTAATGCATACCATTGTTGAGTACTCGTGGCGAACATACTAAGGGGGAATTTTATTTAAACGGGAACGTACGACTCAAACGGTTATGGTACCTCGATGAGTAGACGAGATGTCTTAGTTAATTTTACCCCTGTATCACATGTCTAGATACCTATGTCCGAGAGGGATTACGGAGATATTTCTTTTATATAACCTTGGGTACGATAGGTTATATGATTGATGGGTAGACTTGGTGATTTATTCCTTACCTTGATGCGGTCTTTGGTTCGGGACGACCTAAGACTATACTGAGTATGCGCAAGTATTCCCCAAAGGCATTAGAGCTAAGCCTAAGTTACTTGATTTACTTACGTGATCCTTATATTCTAAGACTATCTTAATTATTTCATAACACTTGACTTTATTAGATTAATTTTATCTTGAAATTCAATGTTTAGTTTCATATATGTAGAACAACACTTAACCACGGGGTCACTTGGGATTTGAGATCTTAGATGCACATGATATTAGGATTCACGGTGGGTAATTCTAAAAGATATTAATAAGCTAGTAGGAGATGCATAGTTATGATTTATTACAACTTTCGTTATACTTATATTCTCTTCAAACTTGTTGGTAACGTTTTGGATTTAATGTTTCAGGACCAGGGCTACCCACTCCACAACCTTGGCCGATAGCATTTACACTAGGATGTAGGTGCCATTGACCTACGTGCCAGATTCATTATTTCTTTTATTTGTTCGTTATAGTGGAGACGGATAACGTTCGTATTAATATATTTTGTATAGCCTATAGTAATTGGGTTGACATGTAAATTTTGACTCATGTGGCAGATAGCAGAATATTGGGATATCTTTTTATATGGATATCCAGTTCTATTTTCAAATTATTTATTTTCTTGCATGCTTACAATGGTACTCATTTCTTTAGACTGTGGTACTTTTTGAATATATAACTAATCAATCTATTTTTAAATATTATGGGGTGCCACATTTGGTATTAGAGCATTCCAGGTTCTTGTGTCCATGGGGTCATGAGTGTGGTCATCGCTACTTCCGCATTTGTGTTCTTTGATACTTTTGAGCCCTACATTTAGCAATTGAAATCTAAGTCTTGTAAGATTTATTAACGCATTTTGGATTACTATCTTTCAAATGATGATCCCTCGAAGACGTCAGGGCTAACAAATATTTATAGGGAGTGTCGAGTGTGAGGCCGTTGTATTATACCTATGGCACCGACTGATTTAGCTGATATTATAGCCTAGGTCGTTGTAGAGACGTTGACATCTCTTTAACAGTAACCGCAGTTGCCGATGGCGCCACTTATACATGCTCCTCGAGAGACCACGTCTTCCTGGGAGCATTCTAGGACTGCCTTAAGGGAGGGACACCCTCCAGAGTTTACGAGGTCCTCTGTTCCCATAGTTCACTTCAGTGGGGGCATGACATTGAGCAATATTTGAGGTTGGTTGAGTGGCATTGATGTCCAACTATAGATATTGGCAAACTTCAGGTTGGTGAGAGATTCCCTAGATTGGTGGGAGACTGTTACCACCCCAGAGGATAAGTCTCAAATGAATCTATCGCATTTTTTAGGGAAAGTACTTCCCATCTTCGCAACAGAGGAAACTGAGAGCACAATTTGACGAGATCAAGTAGGAGGATAGGACCATTGCTGAGTATGAGCGAGAGTTCACTCCTCTTATACACTTTGCCCTAGAGGTGGAGAGATCTGAGGATTTGAAGATGGAACGGTTTATAAGGGGTCTGAATTGGAAGATTAAGCAGGTATTGTTAGGAAATATGACGTTTACCACATACCTTCAGATGGTAAATGCCATTTTTGAGAGAGAGAGAGAGAGAGAGAGAGAGAGAGAGAGAGAGAGAGAGAGAGAACCCAAGAGGGAGAGATCAGGAGCCGACCAAGGCTAAAAAGTTTTAAAGAGTGGGGAGTATTCCCTAACACAAGTAGTCTCTATTCAACTACTTAGACAACCAGCACATGGGGTAGTCCCCTAAGAGGTTTAGAGGTGATGACTGTCGCTGACAGGGCAAACAAGGTTAGGGCCACCCAAGTCATGGCCAGTTTGGGCATTCAGGATAGTAGCATCTGGGCCAGCTGAGCCAGAGATGACAGATCCAGTAGGTCTAGGCACAACGTTAGTTTGGGAGGCCTAAGGGTTAGAAGCGTAGGAATCATGATCACCAGCAGGGTAAGCCTTTTGGTGGGGCATGTTATGCATGTAGGGCGTCGAACCACTCATTTAGGAAGTGCCCACACCTAACTCAATTTTAGCACGAACGTGAGCTAGCACTTCCATCACAAGCCCAGTTTAGGCCCTCCCACATGCATCTCAGTACCCAGCATTGCCTCAGGCGCATGGATGCCCTCGATTGCATCAGGGACGTGTTCAATATCTACCAGTAGGACTTCCCAGCACAATCACATGCTATAGAGGGTATGTTTGATGTTTATGGTAGTTATGTCCAAATGTTTTTTAATACGGTAGATTCACTCCTTTGCTAGTTCTGGATTCGTTGTTACATCGGGAAAGATAGGTATAACTTCTGAGGTGGTTATGCATGCAGACACTCCAGTGGGTGGGGGAGTTGCATTATGCCAAATTTGTCAGGGCGTTGATGTGGAGATCATCAAGCTATGTTTTGTCTTACTTGTTGTTATTGTTAGATATGGGCACGTATAACGTTATATTAGGGATGGATTGGTTGGTGACTTACCATGCCCAGATCGATTGTAGGGAGATGGCGATTAAGTTCACCATTCCAGGGCAAGAGATGCTCCTCATTGTCATGTCTAGACTTGAGGGGGAGTCTAGCACCCATTTATGATACATTGGCGCTACTAATTCTGAAGAGGCCATGACATCTCTAGATTGTATCCCAGTGGTCTAGGAGTTTTTGAACATATTTGAGGAGGCACCAGGGTTACCATCGAGGGGGGGGGGGGGGAGGGAGAGAGAAAGAGAGAGAGAGAGATTTTATGGATCTTATAAATAATGTATTTCATGAGTATCTAGATCAATTTGTCATTGCATTCATTGACGATATATTAATTTACACATAGTCGGAGGAGGAATATACTCATCATTTGATATTGGTGCTACAAACATTGAGAGATAACAAGTTCTATGATAAGTTCTTTGAATGAAATTTATGGCTCAAGGAAGTTTAGTTCCTAGGGCATATTATGTCGGAGGTAGAGATTTCCATTGATCCAAACAAAGTATTCGTGGTGATGGAGTGGGGAGAGCCTAAGACACCGACCAAGGTTAAGAGATTTTTGGGTTTGGCAGGCTATTATCGTCAGTTTATTCAATAATTTTTTAGAATTGCAGTGCCATCGACTAACCTAATCCAGAAATGGATATCATTTGTTTGGGATGCCAATTCTCAGTTAGGGTTTGAGTACCTCAAAGAGAGGCTCACCAATGCTCCGATTCTTGCATTGCCTAGGGGAGGCATTGAGTATATGGTATTTACGAATGCTTCACTTGAAGGTTTGGGTAGATTTTTGATGCCAGTAGAGATACCTATAGCTTGAGCCTCTCGAAAGTTAAAAGCACATGAGAATAATTACCCAATGTATGATTTGGAGTTAGCACCGATGGTCTTTGCCCTCTGAATCTAGAAGCATTATTTGTTGAGATAACGGTTTTCGTTATTCTTCGATCGCAAAAGTCTCAAGTACTTATTCATGTAGAGGGATTTGAATATGAGGCAGAGTCGATGGTTGGAGTTCATAAAAGACTACCATTTCTCGATCCAATACCACCCACGGAAGGAAAATATGGTGGCACACGCGTTGAGTCGTAGGCCAGTGACTACGTTGGTTGTGTTATGGGCGGAGCATGGAGAAGACTTGTCAAATTTATGGATCGAGAAATGGAGTACGCTGAGAAAAATGGTCGCAGTAAATGTTTTTATGGCAGTGGTGATGGCTACCCCTACCATTATTGGACGGGTAGTTCAGACCCAGTTGATAGATCCTTTTTGTCAAGAAAACGTAAAGAAGCTACAGACAGGTGAAGTTCCTTCCTTCTCAATTGGATAAGATGGGGATTTATGGTTTCAGGGATGACCAGTAGTGCCCGAGGATCCAGAAATGAAAAGAGAAGTGTTAGTCGAAGCTCACGTATCACGATATATGGTGTATTTCGGAGGGTACAAGTTGTATTAAGATATCAAGCGATCGTACTGGTCAGCCAGAATGAAGAAGGATATTGTTGACTATATGTTCAGGTGTGCTACTTGTCAGTAAAGATGGAGCACCAACGACCAACAAGAGACTTATAATATTTGGATATCCCTCAATGGAAATGGGAAAGTATATCATGGATTTTATTGTCGGGTTACCACAGTCACAACGCTGTCACGATCTATTTGGATTATTGTGGATAGATTGACGAACCATTTCTTACCCTTTAGGAGTGACTACTTCACAAAGAAGTGCACGAAGTTATTCATAACCGAGATAGTGAGACTACGGGGGGTGCACCTAGATATTGTGCCAGCTAAGCGTAGTACTTCTATCTCGCATTTTTAGAAGGTATTCCAGTACGCAATGGAAGTTCAGTTGAGTTTGAGCATGACTTTTCACCCATAGTCGGATGGCAAGATGGAAAAGGTGAATCAGGTGATAGAGAATATGCTCAAAGCTTGCGTGTGACCTTAAGGTAATTGGGATATTCACCTACCGCTTGTTGAGTTTGCCTATAACAATAACCATTAAAAGATAATTGGTGTGGCACCGTACGAGGCATTATACAGATGACCATGTCATTTACCTAGTTATTGGGTAGGATGAGAGGAAAATCGGATATTTGCATACGACCTTATTAAGGATACTTCAGAGAAGGTGGCTTTTATTCTAGCGAGGATGAAGATATCCCAGGATCATCAGAAAAGTTATGTGGATAAAAGGAGGAGTAAATTGGAGTTCCTAAAGTGAGATCAAGTGTTGTTTAGAGTTTCTCCAAAGAAAAGGATGGTTGGATTTTGAACGAATGGGAAGTTGGATCCCCAATACATAGGCCCCATCATGATTATTGAGAGAGTGGGCATGGTGGCGTATTGTCTAACACTGCCCAATCACGTTCACAGAGTACATGACATTTTTCATGTATTAATGTTGAGAAAATTCTTGAGGCCTGAGGATGAGTATCATCACATAGATTTATATGGGCTGCAATTGCAATGGGGTGTTAGTTACAAAGAGATACCTCAGCATATCCTTGATCGTAGAGAGAAGACTCTACGATCGAAGGTCATTCCTCTAGTAAGGATCCAGTGGGGACATCATAGGGAGGATAGGTGAACTTAAGAGCACGAGGAGGATATGTAATACCCCGTATTTTTATGGCTTTTAAATTGGGAATTAATTAAATTTAAATTGAGATATTAATTTAATATTAATCCGGAAATTTATTTTAAATATTTACTAGCGTGACGAGAGTTAGTAATTATTGGGAATTTGTTGAATATTACTTAATGAGTAAAGTAATATGTATAATTGTATTTATTAAAAATAGTCACGGGTGAATAATATGACAATTATGAAAATTAAGTCGGGATGCACCTGTGTCGTGTCGGGACTAAATTATTTTTATAAAAAGTGAATAAATTATAAGTCACCCGTCTGGTCATTTCAAGTGCGCCACCATGTTCGAAAGGGTCAAGATAGTCAGAAAAGTGTACCCAAGAGTTTAGTTTGGGTCTCAGGGCATTTTTAGGCCTAACAGGCATCCCGGGAGGGTATTATTATCATTCAGTATTTTTGGGTAATTAAACCAACGAATTTTCCTAAGTTATATCATCTATTAGAGTTAATATTTTAGGGTTATGAATCACAGAAACATAGAACGGCCATTAGATAATAAAGGTAGAGAGCCCTTCGAGACTTGATCACAAACCGTAACACCTTTTTCAAGAATAACACCATCGGGGCATAGATCGTAAGACGCGGAATGCAGCTATATCTTCGGCGCCAACAGATCAGACCTTCGATTCCCAGGTAAATATCTATCTTGCACATTACTAGTTGATATTTCATCCATGATAGAGTAGGATTAAGAATACATATTTTTATGGAAGAATCATATAATTTAGAAGATTTAAATCACATGTTTTGGGAGTAAATCATGAAATCTGGACGTCTTGTCAAATATAGAGAATTACCCACGAATTTGTACTGGTTTAATAGGAAGAAATCTGGAGGAAATATGAGAATTTTGGAAATTAATACAAAACTAGGGTTCTTGATAATTTTGCTGAATTGGCGCCCCTTTAGTCCTATACTTTTGATGAAATTCGTACATGCTTTACGTAGGAAATCTTGTAGGTAGGTTAATATAACAATTGGTTTAATTGGTTGGGAGTTTGGAACTCAATTATGGAGTTTTGGTTGAGTTTGATTAAGGAATCCCGTAGTTGCCAATGACAGAATTCGGAAAACATGTTCGATCGATTGATCGACTCAAGAATGTCGATCGATCGACTGATCGATCGATCGACCCCCTTTCATCGATTGATCGACTCCTCCTGGAAATTGATTAATTTCCCCTTTTTAATTAATTCAGATAAAATGCGTAGGAACCCTTGATTATCATTTAAAGATCATAATGGGTCATGAACAGGACCAGTAGGATCTAAGTAGATTCCGTTGAATATAATTTGACATGGATGTCACCGTGGGCTAACGGGGTTTGACGCATATTGGGAATCGGGCGTACGTTAACTAAGAAATTGAGAGATTCGTGAATGACTTAGGCCAGTATGTTAGCGAGGGTGTACCGACTGAATTTACCTTTAGGAAGAGAGAATACTTCGAGGGACGAGAAGTAATTATGTAATGGTTAATTGAGAATAAAAAGAGATTAGTTCTTTATGCGTAAGATATTGGGTAAAATTGTATTAGGTACGGTTAATAATTTTATTGTAGGTCGTGGGCGAACCTAATTGAAAAATGTGAATATTTATATATATGACCGAGCGATTGTGTAAATATATTGAATGTATACATTTGTGTATAATCATACCCGCACTACTTGCTATCACCGAGGTTGCCGCGTCGGGACAGTCTTATCTCGATAGGACCTTTATGGGGGATATTGACTTGTACCCTAGAACATAGGATTCCTTGGTACAGGCTATCTGAGAATGATAGTCAGACGGTCCTAAGAGACGTGAGGGGTATGTGCTGACCTCTTAGTGACTTGGAACTATGCTTCGCCTCCATTCTGTGTGTATTATGTTAATACAATTCGAGAGTGATTCCGAACTAGTATTTCCCTGGTACAAGGTATACGGGGACTTGATAGCAAAGTATGCCAGCACCATAAATTTTATGTAGGGTTCCTATTAATATATATATTGTATGAGTGATTAATATATATACCTATACCTGAGATACTTCTACTGTGCGTGTAAGTAGATAAGTAATTTGAATCAATGCTCCTAATTGTAGTAACTGCTCGGGAACTTTATAACAGTATTGATAAATACATAAATGGCATAAATAATCATCAAGAGACTGATCTCTAAACTAAAATCATAGTCTTGTGACTTCTCGAAATATAATTTATAGGAGACGAGTTAGAGAGACTTATGAGGCATTTAGTAGTACGGTAGGCGTGCACACTATACGAGAGGTGAGAATTCTCAAGAGAGTGTCGAGTAGTAACATGGTTGTTATATTAGCCGGTAAGCATTTTAAATACTTGCTAAACTATTTTTAAAACTGTTTTACACTCAGGCTCTGACCCGTTTCCTGTCATTTTCCCTTCTTTTGTATGTGTGTGTGTATATATATATATATATTATAGGTTCTCAGTCATAGGAGCGTCAGGTGTAGACTCATTTGACTGGATGTACTGCAGCTTGTGTCGGAGTTGTAGTAGACGCTTCCTCATTTGGTTCCTCAGATTTTCTGTTTAGTTCTTTTAGTTAGGGCATGTGTCGCCGATTTTCAGACTCTTGTTAAGAGTTGATAGGGATTGCATATACTTCTATCTTTTCAGTATTTTATTTTCATTTGGGATTGTTTTATCTATCACATTGTCAGTGGTTATGGTTATTTATTTGGATTTGAGTAATCTAATTGGCATGTTTCTTTGGATGATTGGTATCTTTATTGTTTGTATTATTCATAAAGTTGTTTATGTTTAAAAATATTTTACAACGGAATTTAATAAATAAACTCATTTAAGTTGTTTTGACACTTAGCTTAATTATTTAGGGTGATTAAAACGGAAATTATTTTCGACAGTGATGCTAAGAATGAACCACATTGTTCACCTTGATTTTTAATTTAATAAAGGACTGAACACACGGTATTTAATTAGGTGGGGTGTTACAGGTGGTATCAGAGCATTAGGTTCTAGTTTCCATTAGAATCTATACGGCTTATTTCACTTTCAGCTTAGCGTCTTTGATATAAAGCCCTATTTTAAGGACTGTTATATTCTTGTATTTACGCTTACGCCTTCAGCTATTTGGGGTTTAATAATAACTGTAGATTAATAAACTTCCTTATCATTTCAGATTCCTCCGAGACGAGCACCCCAAGACAGGAATGCCCAGCCCGAGCAGTCAGCAGCTCCGGCTCAAAGAATGATGAATGCAACATAAGTGGCCGCTATTGTTACTCAGGCGGTCAATGCCGCATTAGCGGTGGTGCATCAAGCTCCACCCCAGATTCAGGCAGTAGCTCCAGTGCCAACACAACTTCCCACTGCATGGGAGAGGGTCAGGGATGCCTTTCAGAAGGCGCATCCCCCGGAGTTCTCGAATAGTTTGGACATCGTGATCGCCAGCCAATGGAAGAAGGATATCTAGAGGCATCTGCGCATGTATGAGTGCACTGACGAGCAGAGACTGTTACTGGCTTCCTTCAAGCTAGTGGAGGCCACTTTGCAGTGGTGGGAGTCCACCACCACCTTAGAAGAGAGGGAGGGACAGCATGTCGATTCAGTCGTTTTGGGTGTGGTTTGACCGTAAGTATTTCCCATCCGTCGTGCAGACTGAGATGAGGAGGAGGTTACTAAATCTTAAGCAGGAGAGTATAACTGTTGCTGAGTATGAGGAGGAGTTCACGAGACTTCTCACTATAGTGCCGGATGAGGCACTCACTGGGGAAAAGAAGATATTTTTGTTCTTAGATGGATTGGCCTGGAGGATTCGTCAGCACCTCATAGGTAATCTATCGTTGGGTACTTGCACTGACATACTCAACTCCGCTCTGTTGCACTGCTAGGATCACCGCTTCCACCAGCAGGGAAGCAAACGAGTAGCGGAGTCCAGCCAGCAGGGTCGGACAGGGGGTAGTAGTACTGCTGGGACACCAACAGCCCAAGGGCAGACCCGTCACAGTGAGCAGAGTTCCCATCAGGGGGACCCTGCCAAGCAATTTCGGTCCGGTGATTCCAGGCAGGGATTTAGGGGATTCAGACAGGGCGAGTCCAGTCAGCATGACCAGCAGGGCCAACACCGTCAGTAGCAGGGTCAGTAGTAGGGCCAACAACATTTTTAGCAGGGCTAGTGGCGGCGTGGTCACGACCAACAGGGTCGTGGTCAGTAGGGACAGAGGGGAGGAAACTTCAGGGGTAGGTGTTTTGGATGTGGCAAGAAAGGCCATAGGCGTCAGGATTGCCCAGAGGGAGATAGGGCCCCACAGCGACAGCGTGCCCGTAATGCATTAATGATATTTATTATGTACTCATATACGAAGTATTTTATTTGTCTTTGCCTTGCTTTCTAGTCCTTCTATACTTCTACTTCAAAATTGGTATCTATCTTGGTGCATATTTTGTTGATATCACATGCTTAATACTTTATGTATCATATTGGTATCATTTTCTTACATTTTAGTTGGTATCCTTGATTCTGTATATGGATTAGTTATACTTGTGTTGTCTATATTCTGCATCATTTTTTTAAAATTACTTTTATCCTTTGTCTATTCCTGAACAAAAAGGGGGAGAAGATTAACTTAGGGGGGACCACTATCTTCTTAAGTTGATCATAGTTGATAAATGGGAGAATTAATTTAGGGCGAATAATTATTTTAATTGCATTTAATATTTTGATATTCCCTATGCGTTTGATAGTTTGTTTAAGTGTGCAGGATGTCTTCTAAATATGGCAACTTTCATCATCGGCAAAGATATTGATCCTTGGGTCTTTGAGTCAAGCTATGTATTTTTTATTTTGGGTGGGATATTTTTTAAGTCTAGTAGACCTTGACGGCCCTTTAGGATTTTTGTTTGGTTTTTATCCCGGAGTAGCCAAAGGGGGAGATTTGTAAGGACACAAGTCTCCGATTGAGTCTTAATGTAGTGTTGGCTCAAATTCCGGACAAAAATATTTAAGTCATAGGATAGTGTTCTTGTATACCCATCCAAGCCTATGACATGTGTGTTGAAGACGTAGCGGCCAAGAGTATAAAGCTTCATCATATGCCGAGTTTAGTGTGCCTCGTTTCTACGTCAACAACATTGTTCCAATGCTCATAAGGTATGAATGCAATTTATATATATATAGGAGCTTGGACATTTATTGGGTGTAATTTATAATTTTTATAAATCATTTTTATCGACTTTGTTTTACTCAGAAAATAATCTTTATAACTTTTCATAAAAAGTATTGGGCTTAAAAATAATATTTTATTTTTCTGACACATCATTCGAATCACACTGGAATCTCGTTCGAACGAGATTACCATGTCGTTCGAACGAACTGGCATCTCTTTTGAACGAGATTGCCAGGTCGCTCGAACGAGAATTAAGACGATATTCCTTTTTGCTTTCTGGAACCTCGTTAGTAAAGTCGTTCGAACGAAATTTGGCGGGAACAGGTATTTTGATACTTTTCCCACTTTTTTCCCCATTATCTTTTGCCAGATTTATTAAGTAGGCAACCGACATTTTGGAACTAACTTTTTCATATTCTTCCATCTCCTAGAGAGAGTTTTGAGAGTTTAACTTTTCTATGAAAAGGTTCATGGTTTAAGTGTTTTGCTTTCCAAGAAAATCACCCTAAAACACTTTTGGTTTACACCCATATTGTTTATTCCAAGTTTCCATATCAATATCTTGCTTGGAGTGTTTGGCACCGAGTTTACTCTACCAAGTTGAAGAGTTTGTTTGGGTTTACTTCTACATCCCTCAAAGAACAAGTCTCGTTGTTTTGCTTCTGCATTCTCACATGGTGAAAGGCACCATGTGTGGTTGACGGTGTTCCTAAAGTCTCATTGGTGAATTCGAAGGTTCCGATGGAGTTCCAGGGTTGTCAACTAGGCGGAGGTGTTTATAAGAAGACGCGTCAAGGCTTGAAAGGAGTCGAGTCGAGGAAGTAAGTCATCTGTCTTGTAATTGTAAAACCATACTTAGTGGACTTAAGGCTAGGGTCGTCCGAGGTTTTTTCCCGTTGTGGGTTATTCCTCGTACATCGCGACATAGTGATTCATTTGTTCATTTTATCTTTTGCAAAATTCACCTTATATGCATGCTTAGGTAAAAAGATAAAATTTGGTTTAAATCACTACTTACTTAAATTGGTGCTAATTTAAATTTGGGTATATGTTAATTTAATTCAAGTCATCGTTTAATTTGTTAAAATTGGTTTGGCCTATTTTGGTAATATTGAAAATATGACTTAGGCAAATTTCTAGGACTTGGATTGAATTAAGTTGTTTAAGTGAAATGTTTATTTGTTGATTACTCTAATTTCACTTGGTTTAATTTTAATTTGAAAGAAATTAAAATTTGGTGTTTGTGTGTGTTTAATTGAACCATCTCGCTTCCGCATCTCAAAAAGGAAATTATTTAATTTTTGTTTTTAAAATTGGGGGTCCCATTTACAACAAGTGGTATCAGAGAGGGATTACTAAAATATTGCGTTTAAGATCCTTTTAAATATTATTGACAAAAATGGAATTTTTCCCATTTTCTATTTTCGATGGTTCTAACTACGCGTATTGGAAAGCGCGGATGAAATTGGCACTAAAATCTATCGACGAGAGGGTTTGGTTGTCTGTTGTTAACGGGTGGTCCCCACCTACACATTTAGTAGATAATGAGCGTGTTCCCAAACCCACCGAGAGATGGAGTGAGAATGAATTTAAACTTGCAAACTTTAATTCCCGTGGTTTAAATGTCTTGTTTAGCGCAGTCACGCCGGATGAATTCCATTGCATTATGACATGTGAAACTGCTAAAGAAGCTTGGGATATTTTACAACTCACTCATTAAGGAACTAGTGTCGTTAAAGCTTCGAAACTCCAAAACCTCACCACTCAATTTGAAACTATCAAAATGAATGAAAAAGAAACTTTTGATGAATTTAATGCTAGACTTTTCGATATAGTTAATTCGTCTTTTAACTTGGGGAGAAAATACCCGACAACCGAGTAGTAAAGAAAATTTTAAGGTCCCTACTCGATAAATATTTACCCACTTTAGCCTCTACGAAATTAGAAGAGCTCGTAGGTGATTTACAAACCTATGAACTACACATGTTTTCCTCCAAAACTGAAAAGAAAATTGAGAAGGGCGTTGCTTTGAAAGCCCGAAAGGAGGAAAAATAAGTAGTAGAGAGTGAAAGTGATAGTGACTCGGAGAATATGGCTATGTTTGCTAGAAAGTTTCAAAAATTTCTTAAATTTAATAAAGATAAATTTAAAAATGATTTTAAGAAATTTGAAAAATCTAAGCATGACAAAGCCAAGAAGATCCCTAAAACTTCTAATGAAAATGTAAATAGGGACGAGTCAGATAAGTGTTTTGGTTGTGAAGGGTATGGCCATAGGACTTTTGAGTGCCCCACTAAATTAAGGAGAGAGGGTAAGAAACCAATTTCCTACAATGCAACCCTTAGTGATAGTGATAATGAAGAGGAACTCGATTCCCCCATTGAGCGCAACTTTACCGCGTTCATTGCTAGTTATGTTAGTGATAGTGAGGAATCATCCAATGATGACATATTAATACATAACACTTTCGAGGCCTTTGTTTGTGAAGCTATAAAAGATGATGGTAGTGAAAGTGGAGAAGAAAGAGAGAGTGAAAATGAAGAAGAGGTTGATGTGAGTGAACTTCAATTTGCATTTCAAGAGCTATATGAAGAATCTATTAAATTAAAAAGAGAAAATTTGAAGTTGGAATCTAATTTAAGAGAGCGTGCCGAGGTCAGTAATAAGAGTGTTTTAGTGGAAGACCTTAGAACACGAGAGAGAGCTCTTAGATAGAAGCTTGTTTATATAAAAGGGGAGAGTGATAGCCTGAAGGGATTAATGGAATCTTTGAAAAATGAGCTTCTCACGTTTGAAGAGCGCAACATTATATTAGAGTCTCACATTTTAGATTTAGAAAATAAATTAAAAGACTCTAGTAAAGTCAAATTTGATTTGGAATGTCGTTAGGAGAAATTAGATAAAATATTAGGAACAGTCCAAATTAAAAATGACACTTGTGGTTTAGGATTCGATACTTGTAATGAATCAACTCATAAAGCCAAAACCAATGCTTTAAGAGAATCACCTAGGAAAGCGTTTAAAGATCAATCCTTAGGTTCCACCTTTCGACGTCCTTTTATTTGTTCACATTGTGGTCGAAAAGGTCATCTTAAGAAATTTTATTTTGATCTTAAACGAGGTCCTAGAAAATCCTTACGTAAGGCAATTGAGGTAGCCAAGATTCCTAC
Organism: Sambucus nigra; assembly: GCA_949130495.1. Taxonomy (NCBI): domain Eukaryota; kingdom Viridiplantae; phylum Streptophyta; class Magnoliopsida; order Dipsacales; family Adoxaceae; genus Sambucus; species Sambucus nigra. The sequence continues at coordinate 192,654,316 of OX422208.1, forward strand.
TTCCCAAGATCGTCATTCATCATTAATTTGGGTTAGGAGATCCGACTTGGTAGCTTTACAAGATAGGGTATTTGATTCTCATTTACTTCACATGCGTCCTCACTTGCAAAATCTAAAGGCTGAATGTGTTAGTTTTATTTGCATACTTTAGCTTTTGTACTACATGCTATATTATCATGCTAATTGTTTGCTTCTTAATCATTTTCTACTCTATTCTCCATGCTTAATCACATGCTAGAATTATGATCTTTGTTTATCTTTTGTATTACAGTTCTTTCATTTTAGTTTGCATTAAATGAAAAATACAAAAAGATTTTTGTTTATCATTTGTGTTTCATTCTTTATAATTTAGGCTTAATGAAAAATACAATTGATTTTTGTGTGTTTTTTGAGTAAATATTTTTGTTGTTTGGTTTAAAATTGTCAAAAACTCAAAAAGATTTTTTTTGTGTGTATTTTAGTTTGACACACTCTATGGGGCATATACTTGTGTTTGAATCCCCTCTTTTTCGCTTCCATGTGGCTAGAACTTTTGATTTAGATTGTCAATCCTTAAAATGTTCTTTACCATGCTTACATGGAGTAGTTGGATTTTGTGTTGATTTAATGGATTCTATTTTTATAGGCCTCAATTCACACATGCACGAGCTCACTTGAAATTTTAACTTCATATGTATATTTGAGCTTTGTGAGGTGTTCTCCTACCAATCTTGTCATCTACATGTTATGTGACCTAGGAGGACTAGTGCATGTTAAAATCCGTTGCACGTGATATTTGAGACATAAAAATAATATATATAAATGTGCACGGGGAAGGGCTCCGAAAGGAAAAAATATCATTTGCGAGAAAGCCACCGTTTGCTTGGACCTAAAAGAAATACGTAGTCCAAAGGTCTAAAATAAAATATGGCATTAAAAAGAAAAATCATTGCCAAGGCCTATATTTGATTGATATATTCATTCAAAAATATATATGCTTATTGAGGGAGATTGGATGGTATATCAATGGTTTGCAATTGTCCGTTTATCCTAGTTGTTCTTTCAATGTCATGACTCTATTGGTTTGTAAAATCATAAAAACTCTAGGCTTGTATGCATTGTGTATGTTTGTTCAATGAGTTCAATCTATATTGTCAAATGAGGTTATATTCAAATGTGATAAAGTTTGCAATCAAATGAAAACTCCGTGAACATGTTTTAAGTGATTGGGTCTAAATTTAATTGTTACTAGTTCACACCCCCAACACTTTCATTTCCATATGACGCATTTTTTTTGTACCAATGTGAAAAGCTTATTTTATTTTATGACATGTGTGGTGTTTATACCTAGTATATGTGCGTGTACCCTAATGATATTTATTATGTACTCATATACGAGGTATTTTATTTGTCTTTGCCTTGCTTTCTAGTCCTTCTATACTTCTACTTCAAAATTGGTATCTATGTTGGTGCATATTTTGTTGATATCACATGCTTAATACTTTATGTATCATATTGGTATCATTTTCTTGAATTTTAGTTGGTATCATTTATTCTGTATATGGATTAGTTATACTTTTATTGCCTATATTCTGCATCATTTTTTTTAAATTACTTTTATCCTTTGTCTATTTCTGAACAAAAAGGGGGAGAATGATAGGGGGAGAAGATTTAACTTAGGGGGAGAGCACTATCTTCTTAGGTTGATCATAGTTGATAAAGGGGATAATTAATTTAGGGGGAGTAATTATTTTAATTGCATTTAACATTTTGATATTCCCTATGCGTTTGATAGTTTGCTTAAGTGTGCAGAAATTCTTCTAAATATGGCAACTTTCATCGTCGGCAAAGATATTGATCCTTGGGTCTTTGAGTCAAGCTATGTATTTTTTATTTTAGGTGGGATATTTTTTAAGTCTAGTAGACCTTGACGGACCTTTAGGATTTTTGTTTGGTTTTTGTCTCGGAATAGCCAAAGGGGGAGATTTGTAAGGACACAAGTCTCCGATTGAGTCTTGATGTAGTGTTGGCTCAATTACGGAGAAAAATATTTAAGTCATAGGATAGTGTTCTTGTATATCCATCCAAGCCTATGACGTGTGTGTTGAAGACGTAGCAGTCAAGAGTATAAAGCTTCATCATATGCCGAGTTTAGTGTGCCTCATTTCTACGTCAACAACATTGTTCCAATGCTCCTAAGGTATGAATGCAATTTATATATATATAGGAGCTTGGACATTTATTGGGTGTAATTTATAATTTTTATAAATCATTTTTATCGACGTTGTTTTACTCAGATAATAATCTTTATAACTTTTCATAAAAAGTTTTGGGCTTAAAAATACTATTTTATTTTTCTGACACGTCGTTCGAATCATACTGGAATCTCGTTCGAACGAAATTACCATGTCGTTCGAACGAACTGGCATCTCGTTCGAACGAGATTGCCAGGTCGTTCAAATGAGAATTCTGACGATATTCCTTTTTCCCTTCTAGAACCTCGTTAGTAAAGTCGTTCGAACGAAATTTGGCGGGAACAGGTATTTTGACATTTTTCCCACTTTTCCCACTTTTTTTCCCCACTATCTTTTGCCAGAGTTATTAAGTAGGCAACCGACATTTTGGAACTAACTTTTTCATATTCTTCCATCTCCTAGAGAGAGTTTTGAGAGTTTAACTTTTCTATGAAAAGGTTCATGGTTTAAGTGTTTTGCTTTCCAAGAAAATCACCCGAAAATACTTTTGGTTTACACCCATATTCTTTATTACAAGTTTTCATATAAATATCTTGCTTGGAGTGTTTGGCACCGAGTTTACTCTACCAATTTGAAGAGTTTGTTTGCGGTTACTTCTACATCCCTCAAAGAAGAAGTCTCGTTGTTTTGCTGCGGCATTCTCACATGGTGAAAGGCACCATGTGTGATTGACGGTGTTCCTAAAGTCTCATTGGAGAATTCGAAGGTTTCGGTGGAGTTCCGGGGTTGTCGACTAGGCGGAGGTGTTTACAAGAAGACGCGGCAAGCCTTGAAAGGATTCGAGTCGAGAAAGTAAGTCATCTGTCTTGTAATTGTAAAAGCATACTTAGTGGATTTAAGGCTAGGACCGTCCGAGGTTTTTTTCTGTTGTGGATTTTCCCTCGTACATCGCGACATAGTCATTCATTTTTCATTTTTGTTGCCCAGATTATACTCAAGAGGGGGGTGAATTGAGTTTTTACAAACTTTAAGTCAAATTAAAATTTCAGATGAATATTTAATTTATAATACTTTGACAATTTTCAGATTATTAAAATTACAAAGAATAAATCCAACAATATCAAATAAATGTAACCAACTAATTTAAACAACTAGAAATGCAGATTTTAACACACTAGAAATATTAAATTAATTTTCGTATTTAATATTAAGTGATATTCTGAAACTAATTATTTAATTAAAAAATTATTTTAACCTTAAAATTAATTTGGTCAAATTTCTGAATTAATTTATTTGCAAGATAGGGTGCTGAAAATATTAACTCAAGCAAGCATGTGCAAATAAATAAAAGTGCGGAAAATAAATGACACAGAAATTTAACGTGGTTCGGCCAAATCCCGGCCTACGTCCACGCGCTAGAGCCCCTGTCTCCTTTGCGCTTCACTAAACCTGATCTACTTGCGGGTAGGATCAAACCACCGCGTACAACTGTTTGCAAGCTAACTCCGAGCTTCAAACCCCGTGGCCCACTTGCGGGTAGGAACCAATCACCGGTATAAACCGAAGCTTCAACAAAGCTTCGCAACAAATCTGAATTTTTGTAGTACAAGGTAAAATATTGAAACTCCTTAAAATACAATTTGTAATCTGAGTTTCTCCTTCTTTAATGAGACTTCAATAAATGATGTTGAAGTAGGCACAAGTCTTCTTCTTCAATGATTGAGCAGATGATAAAATTAATTGCTCTCTTGAATGTGTAGCTGAGTAGTAAAATGAATGCTCTCAATAATATTTCAAGTCTTGATCATATTCTCATTCAAGTCTGTTTCTTCAATGCAGCTCTTGAATGCTTTAAATGTGTCTTCAGAAAACTAGCTGTTAGACACATGCATTTTGAGCATTAAATGCTCCTGATATTGCTGAGATGGTGTAGCTTCAAAATCATTTCCAAATCTGATATGCAGATCTTCATCTTTATCTTCTCCATAAAAATATAGCTGTTGTAGCATGGAAGTGGTATTCTGAAAACATATGTGATTGAAAGTGACTAGGTAGGTGACCTATATATTTTCTGCAAAAAGATTGTTAGTCCAAGAGACACAATATAATAGAATTCTGATAGTATAAGTTGTTTCAACTGTTCAAAGCTCCTGTCAAAGAGATATCCAATATGATAAACATGGTACAATGAAATCTTTTAAAAAAATACTCATGCAGTCAGATCAAGTAGGAGCGTGGCCCAATATATATAGCTGCCAAAGACAGAAGAATGCATGGCTCGAGGTAAATGGTATAGTTTCAATCGGACCGTATATAAAAAAATTATGATAGCAAAATATTCTTAAGGTTTAAGAACTAGCAGGTACAACTACTCATGAATTATACATGACTATTAAGGACGCAAATCAGCTATGTCGTCAGTCCGGTTTATCAGTAAAAGGACTAGACATGATGTACAACTATTAAAGTATGGGTTCAGCTCAATCGGCCAGAACCAATTAAGAGGGAACTGACTATAGCAGGTGTAGTACACCAAAAGCAGTGTAGTTGTTAATCCTATCCGGACAAATCTTCCTAGTCAAAATAAATCCATCTAAGGCTATAAAGGCAAATCAAATCCAAGACCTTTTAACTCGACACGGTATCGTTTTAATAAACCAAAAAAAAGATTTTGGTAAAACGTGGGCGCAAATCAGAAGGCTCCATGACGAGATGTGATCAGTTCTGATAATAAAAAATAGAGGCGTCAACACGGTAAGGCCTAAGGCCACAAGCGGTCAAATCGCCAACTGATAACTCATAATAGCCTAAGCAAAAGCTTTTTAAAAACTAAAGCATAGATGTATGGTGAGGTACACGCATCCAACAGTACAAAGGTACAAATGCATGGGACAAATCGTTCAGGCCTAGGGCTATAAAAGTTAAGGCAAGTAATATTAAACAGCATACATGTAAAAATATATTAACATTATATATAAACATATATATATACTAAAGGACATACATACATGCATATGTAATATATATATATATATATATATATATATATATATATATATATATGCTCATATGAAGTACATAACATATATTATAATATGTGATAGAGAACAAAGGTCCAATCGCCTAAGGCTATAAGCCTATATCTCCCAATGTCAAATTGGTATGGCAACAAATTAATGGACATAAATTGTCCAGCTAATGGGACGAAATCAGGTAGCAGGTCTTATACGGTCAAAACACTTACTCATATCTATAAAATGTATGGCCACAAAATGACGAAATGATATTAGGCATCCTAAGCATAATGAACTTAAGGCTATTCTCATAAAGGACGAAGTTGTTCATTAAGGAAGTAAGGTCCAATTCGGCCAAAGCAAATTGTACAAAAAAACTGTTTAACAAGAAATTCAACTTAAACAAAATTATTCTACAACTTTTATAAAAAATATTTTGTGTCAACTTCTTTTCAAAAAAAAATATAATTTCATTTTTAGAAAAGAATGTTTCGACTCATAATTAATTAGTCACACAATTAAAATCATAGATCAAGAAATATGCATGTGTGCTTAATGTGTCAAGTGTAAATGTGCAATGCACACGTGAATACCTTTACTCAGATATGTCATTGAGTAGAGTCGAGGCAAGATTATACAATAATAAATATCTATAGAATAACCTAATAAAAATGTGTTTGGAATCATCAAAATCAATATATTAAGTTAAACTAAAATGTACATTAATTAAACTAATTTAATTAATTAGGGATAAATAACATTTTCGTTAACAATCTCCCCCTTTTTGATGATGACAAACAATGATTCACAATGATCCATAAAATGTATAGATTAAGCACGCATAGTGAATCAGAAATATTTCTCCCCCTTTGACATTATCAAAAAGATATTTCTTATAAATTCAGTGTCACGGGTAAAATGCGAAGCTCCCCCTATCAAAAATACTTCGTGCATGGGATTCAACCTTAAATCTCAAGGGACATATAAATAACATGAAAATTTTCGATACGCACACAAGTCATCATAAATTTTTCATAGCATGTATTTGAATGTGTAAATAGACAATAATATCATCAAATAATGCATAAGTCACAAAAATCATAAATGATACTAATTGTTGTAATCACACACAAATCGTGCGTTGCACACAATGATTTCTCGGAACAACTTTTTATGCATAAATAGGAATCACAACTCAATGTTCTCAAATAATGCAAATATGAGAGATATATCAATGTGCATAATTAACTCTCTTACTAATGTAATAAAATTGCAATGTATATATTTTCAGTAGACGCAATATCAATTGTTGTATAAATCATCATGATGTAAACTTTCAAGTGCACAACAAATAAACATTTCATAACTCGATGTTTTCAAATAATATAAATTAAGCACATAACATGAGTTAGAAATAGCAAAAAAATATATAGCATTTTGCTCAAACTTTGTCGTTTTCAAGATACGAGCTAAAATTCTCGGAATAATCAACTGAATTGCAAAATCCATAATAATATATCAAAGTTATGATCAAGCATTTTTCGAACAAGAAATCAAACAAATTTCAATAAAATTTTATCTCTCCCTAAAGGATACCAATTAAGGCAAATATGCATATAACAAATATGGTGCATCTATTTCATGAGATAAAATATTATTAAAAAAATTGACTTCATAAAATCATTTTTGAAAAGTCTCACAAATGATACCAATTGTTGATCATGCGGTTTCTCAATTCAAACATACATAACACAAATATTACCAACCTAAAAAAATATTCATCGTGAATGTTAAATATTAACATGTAGCTCATATGACTAATAAATTTTAAAAGGACATTTTCGTTTCAGATTAATATTCAATAAAAGCATGAATTGATCCAATCTCATTATTCACAAAAATATGTCAAGATGTATAATACATAAAGATTATGAATTTTTACTTTAAAAATTATCATCAAAATCAAGTGTATGTGTCATATTACATAAAATCATCAAGAATAATAAATATACAAATTTACATGTGAATACTAAATTATCAACAATCTCATATGATATAACAAATATTCTATGCATGGAAATATATCATAAAATAAATCATCAATAAATATATGATTTTAAATTCATGAATAGTGTTCCTTACCACCTTACCAATACCAAGATATATTCAAGAAACTTCTTCCAAGTGTGGCATTTCCAACATTAGGCATTGATAATTGAAATTCGTAATATGACCAAATCATATACCTTGAAAATCCACATTCCATCTCAAAATGCAACCTACACAACTTTAAAGATTTTTTCTTTTCCATCCAAGAATGTGTTAGGTCCATAAAGCAATATTAATAAACAAATGTAACTAATCATGAAGCATGGATTTTTTTTTAAATCAATGTCAATTTTATCACGTATAAGAATAAATTTTTCATTAATCCATATACAAAGAAATTTATCTTCCATAGTAATTTTTGACTTAATAAAAATATTCACATTTTCAACCATTTGAGATTAATAAGAAATAAATCAAATTATAAATCATTAATCACAACAAAAATATTTTCAAGTAATGAATGGTGTCTATTTCTAATAAGCATATAGACATGACAATAATCACAAAAAAAATAATCAGATTATTAATCATTAATGAGCATATAAGATATGAAAATAATATATCACAATATTCAACAATAAAAAAAAATAATACTAATTTTATTTTCAAAAAAAATTGTGTTCATGTTCCAATACCGATTTTGCACCTAAAAACTTTATCTTTTGGAACCCAAAAAGAGTGTGTCAAATTAGGGTTAGCATACATAATTGTATCTTTTGGAATCCAAGCTAATTTAGTATTATATTTTTTTTTCTAAATTTACAAAATTTGGAATAGTGTGTATGTCTACCACAATATGAACATAAAGAGTTAGGATGACTAGATGAGGCTCTATTTTTAAATACACTAGAATAACTCTTTTTCTCATTTTGTTCATCATATCCTATACCATTATTATTAAAACGAATTCTTTGATTTTCTACAATTTTATAAAAATATTCATTTCCTTTAGTAAAGGTATCTAAAGATTTCTTTAAATAATCAATCTCTCTTTTTAATTCATTATTTTCAATTTCAAGAGGGTGAGTAACATTTACAGATTTATCCTTTTTAAAAGTTTTAATCTCATTTTTCAATGATTCATTTTCTAATTTCAAATCATCAAAATCATTTGACATAGAATCATAGTTAGTTGAAAGTAATGAATGAGACTTTTTAAGATCAATATATTTCTTTTTAAGTTCTTCAAAACTTTCACATAATTCATCAAAAACATTTTGTAAAACTTCATAATCATCAACTTCATCATTATCACTATCACTAGAGTTAGGATTAGAGAGTACCTCCTCATTATCATTTGCCATGAGACAGGGAGTAATAGATTCTTCAATGCTTGATTCATCAATATTGGCATATAGGCAAGGGGTGCACATATTTTTACTAAGTGCGTCAAAATTAGAACTTTCAAGGAAGTTTTCTTTCAAAATGAAGTTGGAAACATATGGTCCGCTGCACATCCATTTTCTCTTCATATAATGAAATAAAGAGTAGCTACAATAGATCAAACATTTTAGCACACAAATAATAAAAATGTAAAGTGCAATGTTCAAAATAAATACAGAAAAGTTTGTCATGATCTTTAACTCTATGATTGTTAAATCAAAATAAATAAGAAGAGCACTAGCTCTGATACCAATTGTTGCCCAGATTATACTCAAGAGGGGGGTGAATTGAGTTTTTACAAACTTTAAGTCAAATTAAAATTTCAGATGAATATTTAATTTATAATACTTTGACAATTTTCAGATTAATAAAATTACAAAGAATAAATCCAACAATATCAAATAAATGTAACCAACTAATTTAAACAACTAGAAATGTAGATTTTAACACACTAGGAATATTAAATTAATTTTCGTATTTAATATTAAGTGATATTCTGAAATTAATTATTTAATTAAAAAATTATTTTAACCTTAAAATTAATTTGGTCAAATTTCTGAATTAATTTATTTGCAAGATAGGGTGCTGAAAATATTAACTCAAGCAAGCATGTGCAAATAAATAAAAGTGCGGAAAATAAATGACAGAAATTTAACGTGGTTCGGCCAAATCTCGGCCTACGTCCACGCGCCTAGAGCCCCTGTATCCTTTGCGCTTCACTAAACCTGATCCACTTGCGGGTTGGATCAAACCACCGCGTACAACTGTTTGCAAGCTAACTCCGAGCTTCAAACCCCGTGGCCCACTTGCGGGTAGGAACCAATCACCGGTATAAATCGAAGCTTCAACAAAGCTTCACAACAAATCTGAATTTTTGTAGTACAAGGTAAAATACTGAAACTCCTTAAAATAAAATTTGTAATCTGAGTTTCTCCTTCTTTAATGAGACTTCAATAAATGATGTTGAAGTAGGCACAAGTCTTCTTCTTCAATGATTGAGCAGATGATAAAATTAATTGCTCTCTTGAATGTGTAGCTGAGTAGTAAAATGAATGCTCTCAATAATATTTCAAGTCTTGATCATATTCTCATTCAAGTCTGTTTCTTCAATGCAGCTCTTGAATTCTTTAAATGTGTCTTCAGAAAACTAGTTGTTAGACACATGCATTTTGAGCATTAAATGCTCCTGATATTGCTGAGATGGTGTAGCTTCAAAATCATTTCCAAATCTGATATGCAGATCTTCATCTTTATCTTCTCCATAAAAATATAGTTGTTGTAGCATGGAAGTGGTATTCTGAAAACATATGTGATTGAAAGTGACTAGGTAGGTGACCTATATATTTTCTGCAAAAAGATTGTTAGTCCAAGAGACACAATATAATAGAATTCTGATAGTATAAGTTGTTTCAACTGTTCAAAGCTCCTGTCAAAGAGATGTCCAATATGATAAACATGGTACAATGAAATCTTTTAAAAAAATACTCATGCGGTCAGATCAAGTAGGAGCGTGGCCCAATATATATAGCTGCCAAAGACAGAAGAATGCATGGCTCGAGGTAAATGGTATAGTTTCAATCGGACCGTATATAAAAAAATTATGATAGCAAAATATTCTTAAGGTTTAAGAACTAGCAGGTACAACTACTCATGAATTATACATGACTATTAAGGACGCAAATCAGCTATGTCGTCAGTCCGGTTTATCAGTAAAAGGACTAGACATGATGTACAACTATTAAAGTATGGGTTCAGCTCAATCGGCCAGAACCAATTAAGAGGGAACTGACTATAGCAGGTGTAGTACACCAAAAGCAGTGTAGTTGTTAATCCTATCTGGACAAATCTTCCTAGTCAAAATAAATCCATCTAAGGCTATAAAGGCAAATCAAATCCAAGACCTTTTAACTCGACACGGTATCGTTTTAATAAACCAAAAAAAAGATTTTGGTAAAACATGGGCGCAAATCAGAAGGCTCCATGACGAGATGTGATCAGTTCTGATAATAAAAAATAGAGGCGTCAACACGGTAAGGCCTAAGGCCACAAGTGGTCAAATCGCCAACTGATAACTCATAATATCCTAAGCAAAAGCTTTTTAAAAACTAAAGCATAGATGTATGGTGAGGTACACGCATCCAACAGTACAAAGGTACAAATGCATGGGACAAATCGTTCAGGCCTAGGGCTATAAAAGTTAAGGCAAGTAATATTAAACAGCATACATGTAAAAATATATTAACATTATATATAAACATATATATATACTAAAGGACATACATACATGCATATGTAATATATATATATATATATATATATATGCTCATATGAAGTACATAACATATATTATAATATGTGATAGAGAACAAAGGTCCAATCGCCTAAGGCTATAAGCCTGTATCTTCCAATGTCAAATTGGTATGGCAACAAATTAATGGACATAAATTGTCCAGCTAATGGGACGAAATCAGGTAGCAGATCTTATATGGTCAAAACACTTACTCATATCTATAAAATGTATGGCCACAAAATGACGAAATGATATTAGGCATCCTAAGCATAATGAACTTAAGGCTATTCTCATAAAGGACGAAGTTGTTCATTAAGGAAGTAAGGTCCAATTCGGCCAAAGCAAATTGTACAAAAAAAATTGTTTAACAAGAAATTCAACTTAAACAAAATTATTCTGCAACTTTTATAAAAAATATTTTGTGTCAACTTCTTTTCAAAAAAAAATATAATTTCATTTTTAGAAAAGAATGTTTCGACTCATAATTAATTAGTCACACAATTAAAACCATAGATTAAGAAATATGCATGTGTGCTTAATGTGTCAAGTGTAAATGTACAATGCACACGTGAATACCTTTACTCAGATATGTCATTGAGTAGAGTCGAGGCAAGATTATACAATAATAAATATCTATAGAATAACCTAATAAAAATGTGTTTGGAATCATCAAAATCAATATATTAAGTTCAACTAAAATGTACATTAATTAAACTAATTTAATTAATTAGGGATAAATAACATTTTCGTTAACAATTTTATCTTTTGAAAAATTCACCTTAGATGCATGATTAGGTAAAAAGATAAAATTTGGTTTAAATCACTACTTACTTAAATTGGTGCTAATTTAAATTTAGGTATATGTTAATTTAATTCAAGTCATCATTTCATTTGTTAAAATTGGTTTGGCCTATTTTGGTAATATTGAAAATATGACTTCGGCAAATTTCTAGGACTTGGATTGAATTAAGTTGTTTAAGTGAAATATGTATTTGTTGATTACTCTACTTTCACTCGAATTAATTTTAATTTGAAAGAAATCAAAATTTAGTGTTTGTGTGTGTTTAATTGAACCATCTCGCTTCCGCATCTCAAAAAGGAAATTATTTAATTTTTATTTTTAAAATTGGGGGACCCTTTTACAACAGGAATAAATATCCGTTGCCTCGAATCAATGACTTCTTCGATCAGCTGAGAGGAGCGGCCTTCTTTTCGAAGATCGATTTGAGATCGGGATACCATCAGTTACGGATTAGGGAGCAGTATGTGTCGAAGACTGCTTTCTTAACGAGATATGGGTCCTATGAGTTCAGAGTCATGCTGTTTGGGCTGAAAAATGCTCCAGCCATATTCATGGACTTGATGAACCAAGTGTTCAGAGAGTTTTTGGATCAGTTTGTCATCGTCTTTATAGATGACATCCTGATTTATTTGCGGACTGAGGAGGGGCTTGACGAGCACTTGAGACGGGTTCTTCCGACTCTACGAGAGCATCAGTTGTATGCTAAGTATGAGAAGTGAGGATTGTGGTTACAGGAGGTGCAGTTTTGGGGGCACGTTGTGTCGGAATTAGGGATATCGGTTGACCCGAGCAAAGTGTCAGAAGTAAGGGAGTGGGGACAGCACACGACACCGACAGAAGTGCGTAATTTCTTAGGATTAGTCGGGTACTACAGACAGTTCATTCGAGGATTTTCGAAGGTAGTGGTTCCATTGACGAATCTGAATTGCAAGGGAGTACCGTACGTATGGGATGATGCTTATCAATTAGCTTTTGACGAGATAAAGATAAGTTGACTTCGGCACCAGTTATTGCTTTACCCAGGACAGGAGTGGAGTACCTGGTGTATACTGACGCCTTTCTACAGGGACTCGGTAGAGTACTTTAGCAGAAGGAGCAGGATATAGCTTATGCCTCCCGCAAGCTTAAGCCTTGCGAAAGGAATCACCCCACCTACGACCTGGACCTGCCAGCGGTGTTTGCATTGCGGATTTGGAGGCATTACTTGTTGGGAGAGAAGTTTCGCTTATTCACAGACCACAAGTCACTGCAATACTTGTTCACTCAGCGGGAGTTGAATATGCGTCAGTACCATCCGGGGAAGGCTAACGTGGTTGCTGATGCGTTAAGCCGTAGGCCGGTAGGTGAGATAGAGGGAGTGTGGAAAGTGAAGTGGAAATATTTGGGACACCAGAACGCGGTAGCCCATTCCTTTATATCCGTTATAACAGTCACACCCGAGATTGTTACGACGATAATACAGGCCCAAGCAGCAAAAACGTTTTATCAGGATCAAATTGTATGACTCTTAGCTGAGGGTGTTGGGTCCTATTCTATGAGTTCTGATGGGGGTTTGAGGTTTAATGGGAGATTAGTGGTCCCGGAGGGAGATAATTTACTTCATGCAATGATGACACAGTCACATGGGTCTCAATTTGCGGTACATCCCGGAGGGGATAAGATGTACCCAGATATAAGGCGACAGTACTGATGGAGTGGGATGAAGAAGGACATTGCGGAGTTCGTGTCCAAATATTCTACCTGTCAGATGGTAAAGGTGGACCACCAGAGACCGCCAAGGTTACTTCAGCCGTTGGAGATACTTACGTGAAAATGGGAAGGCATTTCCATGGATTTCATTACTACGCTGCCTACATCACAGCGGGATCACGATTCCATATGGGTTATAGTGGATCGGTTGACCAAGGTAGCTCATTTTCTGCCAGTGCGGACGGACTACACCACGGGCCAGTATGCACAGTTCTTTATTGCCGAGATAGTTACGATACATGGGGTGCCCCTGGATATCGTGTCTGATAGAGACAAGATTTTTGTATCGCGCTTCTGGGAGAGCTTTCAGGAGGCCATGGGTACAGAGTTGAGATTGAGTTCAGCTAATCACCCCCAGACGGATGGACAGACACAACGTACCAATCAGATGCGAGAGGATGTGCTACGCATGTGTGTCGATTTTGGAGGAAGTTGGGAGCCCTATCTTCCACTGGTGGAGTTCGCTTATAATAACTCCTATAAGTTCACGATCGGCATGGCCCCATTTGAGGCTTTGTATGGCAGACCTTGTCATTTTTCCACTTGTTGGCTAGAGGTGGGGGACAACAAGTTGCTCGGACCAAAGGTGATTCAGGAGACGTTAGTTAGGATTGAGCTAATCAGGAGTCGCATTCGGGTAGCCCAGGACCGACAAAAAAGCTACGCCGATGCAAAGCGTCCTTCCAAGAGTTTAGCGTGAGGGACCAAGTTTTACTGCGAGTGTCTCCTATGAAAGGAGTAATGAGATTCGGGAAGAAGGGGAAGTTGGCTCCGTGGTAAGTAGGAAAATTTCCCATTATCGAGAGGATAGGGCTGATGGCATACAGATTGGGGCTACCAGATCACTTTCACCGTATTCACGATGTATTCCACATCTCGTCGTTGAGACGATATCTTCGGGATGATATGGCTCACACTCACATCGCGATAGAGGAGATTGACTTACAGCCCGACAGTTCTTATAAGGAGAGACCAGTGGCTATCCTAGACCATAGCGAGAGGAGATTGAGGTCAAAGGTAGTTCCACTTGTACGGGTCCAGTGGAAGCATCATAACGTGGAGGAGTCCACTTGGGAGCGAGAGGCAAATATTCGCGAAAATATCCAGATCTATTTTTACCAGGTATGACTTATTTTTCAAATTTCGGGACGAAATTATGTTATTAGGGGGGAAGTATGTAATACCCCGTATATTTATGGCTTTTAAATTGGGGATTTATTAAATTTAAAATGAGATATTAATTTAATATTAATCCGAAAATTTATTTTAAATATTTACTAGCGTGACGAGAGTTAATAATTATTGAAAATTTGTTGAATATTACTTAATGACTAAAGTAATATGTATAATTGTATTTATTAAAAATTATCACGAGTGAATAATATGACAATTATGGAAATTAAGTCGGGACGCGCCTGTGTCGTGTCGGGACTAAATTATTTTTATAAAAAGTGAATAAATTATAAGTCGCCCATATGGTCATTTCGAGTGCCCCAACGTGTTCAGAAGGGTCAAGATAGTCAGAAAAGTGTACCCGGGAGTTTAGTTTGGGTCTCAGGGCGTTTTTAGGCCTAACTGACATCTCGGGAGGGTATTATAGTCATTTGGTATTTTTGGGTAATTAAACCCATGAATTTCCCTAAGTTATATCAGCTATTAGAGTTAAGCTTTTAGGGTCATCAATCACAGAAACATAGAACGTCCATTAGAGAAGAAAGGTAGAGAGCCCTTCAAGACTTGATCACAAACCGTAACACATTTTTCAAGAATAACACCACCGGGGCATAGATCGTAAGACGAGGAACGCAACCATATCTTCGTCACCAACAGATCAAATCTTCGATTCCCAGGCAAGTATCTATCTTGAAAAATTCCTAATTGATATTTCATCCATGTCAGAGTAGGATTAAGAATACATGTTTTTAAGGAAGAATGGTATAATTTAGAAGATTTAAATCACATGTTTTGGGAGTAAATCATGAAATGTGGACATCTTGTCATATGTAGAGAATTAACCACGAATTTGTATTGGGTTAATAGGAAGAAATCTGGGGGAAGAATGAGAATTTTGGAAATTAATACAAAACTAGGGTTCTTGATAATTTTGCTGAATTGACCCCTTTAATCATATACTTTTGATGAAATTCGTCATGCTTTATGTAGGAAATCATGTAGGTAGTTAATATAATTATTTGTTTAATTGGTTGGGAGTTTCGAACTCAATTATGGAGTTTTGGTTGAGTTTGATGAAGGAAACCCGTAGTTAACAATGGCAGAATTCGAAATACTTGTTCGATCGATCGATCGATCGACTCAAGAATGTCGATCGATCGACCCCTCCTGGAAATTGATTAATTTCCCCTTTTTAATTAATTCGGATAAAATGCGTAGGAACCCTTGATTATCATTTAAAGAGCATAATGGGTCATAAAGAGGAGCAGTGGGGTCTAAGTAGATTTCGTTGAATATAATTTGATATGGATGTAACCGTGGGCTAACGGGGGTTTGATGCATATTGGGAATCGTGCGTACGTTAACTAAGAAATTGAGAGATTCGTGAATGACTTAGACCAGTATGTTAGAGAGGGTGTACCTACTGAATTTACCTTTAGGAAGAGAGAATACTTCGAGGGACGAGAAGTAATTATGTAATGATTAATTGAGAATAAAACGAGATGAGTTCTTTATGCGTAAGATATTGGGTAAAATTGTATTATGTACGGTTAATAATTTTATTGTAGGTCGTGGGCGAACCTAATTGAAAAATGTGAATATTTATATATATGACCGAGCGATTGTGTAAATATATTGAATGTATACATTTGTGTATAATCATACCCGCACTACTTGCTATCACCGAGGTTGCCGCGCCGGGACAGTCTTATCTCGATAGGACCTTTATGGGGGATATTGACTTGTACCCTAGAACATAGGATTCCTTGGTACAGGCTATCTGAGAATGATAGTCAGACGGTCCTAAGAAACGTGAGGGGTATGTGCTGACCTCTTAGTGACTTGGAACTATGCTTCGCCTCCATTCTGTGTGTATTATGTTAATACAATTCGAGAGTGATTCCGAACTAGTATTTCCCTTGTACAAGGTATACGGGGACTTGATAGCAAAGTATACCAGCACCATAAATTTTATGTAGGGTTCCTATTAATATATATATTGTATGAGTGATAAATATATATACCTATACCTGAGATACTTCCACTGTGCGTGTAAGTAGAGAAGTAATTTGAATCAATGCTCCTAATAGTAGTAACTGCTCGGGAACTTTATAACAGTATTGAGAAATACATAAATGGCTTAAATAATCATCAAGAGACTGATCTCTAAACTAAAATCATAGTCTTGTGACTTCTCGAAATATAATTTATAGGAGACGAGTTAGAGAGACTTATGAGGCATTTAGTAGTACGGTAGGCGTGCACACTATATGAGAGGTGAGAATTCTCAAGAGAATGTCGCGTAGTAACATGGTTGTTATATTAGCCGGTAAGCATTTTAAATACTTGCTAAACTATTTTTGAAACTATTTTACACTCGGGCTCTGACCCGTTTCCTGTCATATATATATATATATATATATATATATATATATATATATATATATATATATATATATTACAGGTGCTCAGTCACAGGAGCGTCAGGTGTAGACTCATTTGACTGGACGTGCTGCAACTTGTGTGGGAGTTGCAGGTCATTGCAGTAGACGCTTCCTCTTTTGGTTCCTCAGATTTTCTGTTTAGTTCTTTTAGTTAGGGCATGTATCGCCCATTTCCAGACTCTTATTTAGACTTGATAGGGATTGCATATACTTGTATCTTTTCAGTATTCTATTTTCATTTGTGATTGTTTTATCTATCACATTGTCAGTGGTTGCGGTTATTTATATTGATTTGAGTAATCTAGTTGGCATGTTTCGTTGGATGATTGGTATCTTTATTGTTTGTATTATTCATAAAGTGGTTTATGTTTAAAAAGATTTTACAACGAAATTTAATATATAAAATCATTTAAGTTGTTTTGACACTTAGCTTAATTTTTTAGGGTGATTAAAATGGAAATTGTTTTCGACAGTGATGCTAAGAATGAACCACACTCTTCACCTTGATTTTTAATTTAATAAAGGACTGATTACCCGGTATTTAATTAGGTGGGGTATTATAGCATATACATGCGAGATTTCAAGAGTTATTTTAGTCAGGTATATCCTAAATTTGGAGGATGAAATTTCTTAAATAAGGGGGGAGAATGTAATACCCTGTATTTTCCTTATATAATAAAGAGAATATTACGTGTGCTAGAGTGACATGTAATTTCACAACTTAATAAGTCATATAAATAAAGTTTAGAATTTAGAGCTAGTAAAAACATGAATAAATATTTGAAATTATGATTTAAGAAAAATACAACTAATAGGGCTAATAATAGGATATGTCTTATTTTCTATTATTGGTTATGTGGACGATGGATTATGAGGGTGGATTTTGATCGTTAAGAGTAATTAAAATGAGGCATTTTGGGATTAGTTACTTAAGACCCTAAATTATTCCCCAACCCCAAATAGGATTCACCATTAAGAGGCTCATTACACAAAACATAAATTGGGGATCAAAGAGCTTGGAGAGAAGAATGTTAAATGGAAGAGAGAACATTTTGGAGATTTAAGCCCTAGTTCTACACAATCTCTTATTGCTTTTGGATGCTCGCCCGAGCGAGATATTCTACCTCTATCACTGTTTTCAGGTCGGGGTTCATAGCCGAAGCCAAAGTTGCTAAGGCATCTGCGTGGTTGTTATTCCTTCTGGGGGAATTATTGGACTTGGATACATTTGAACTTAGCAATCAACTCCTGATATATCCAGAGGTAGGTTGCATTCATTCTTCTTTAGCATTGTAGCCTCCTGATATCTAATTACATACAAGCCTCGAGTCACAAAACACATCAAGGTTACTAGCGCCAAAATTTTGATCTTCCTCAATCCTATGATGAGATTCTCGTATTTCACAGCGTTATTTGATGCCTCAAAGACAAGTCGTATTCCCTGATCGAGGACAGTCTAATCTGGGGTCAGTACTACTATACCTACTCTGAACCCTTTAGTATTTGATGCTCCATCCACATAGAGAGTCCATTTGTTATGTTGGTCGGACTGTTTCACAATCGTTTGATTGTCAAGTTTCACTTATTTCTTAAGTTAGTGCTCCCCAATGAATTCAAAGATGAAATCCGCCAAAATTTATCATTTCATTGCAGTTTTAGGTTGATAGTGGATATCAAAGATCTTCGGTTCCACTGACCACTTGGACATCTGTCCAGAGAGGTCGGCCTTTCTAAGGGTTGCCTTTAATGGAAAGGAAGTTATGCCTATAACGGAATGTGCCTCAAAGTAGTGCTTCAACTTGCAAAAGGAAAAATAAGCTAACTTTTCTAGTATGAGGTAGCGCATCTCAGAGTCTAGCAACGTTTTATTGAAGTAGTAAATTGGATTTATTGCCCATCCTTCTCACACATCAAGACTGAACGGACTACATGGTCGGACATCGAAAGAAACAGATAGAATGGATCTCCAAATTTGGGACTATGAGTGAAGGAGGTCGACTTAGGTACAGTTTGATTTCTTAAAGTGCCTTTGAGCATGCATCGTTCCAGACCCTCTTCTTCTCATTTCTTAATAACTGAAAGAAAGCTCGGTATCTCTCAGAAGATTTGGAGATGAAGCAACTAAGTTCCGCAAGCATTTCAATTAATTTTTGGACATCTCTAACAGTCTTGGGTGATTGGATGTTCTTATTGTGCCGACCTGGTCAGGATTTTCTTTGATTCCCCTCTACTAATCGGGTAACCTAAGAACTTGTCAAATTGGACCCCAAAGGAACATTTGGTTGCACCAAACTTCATTATGTAGTATCAGAGGACCTCAAATGTCTTTTCCAGCTCTAAATGGTGATATCCTTTCTATTTACTTTTAACGAGATTGTCATCTATGTATACCTCCATGGTATCACCCAAATGATGCTTAAACACTTTGGTGACTAGCCGCTAGTAGCTCGCTCTTATGTTTTTTAGTCCAAACGGTATAACTGTGTACCAGTAAAGGATAAGGTAGTGATGAAAGATATTTTCTCCTGGTCGGGCCATAATAGAGAAGTTTAACAATAGTTGGAATAAGCGTCTAAAAAGTTCATCCGTTCATCGCTAGTTGTAGCGTCGACTAACCGGTCGATCTTTGGTAAGGGGAAGTTGTCTTTGGGACATACTTTATTTAGGTCAGTGAAGTCTATGCAGACTCTCCACCTTCCATTACTCTTCCTAACAACAGTCGGGTTTGAGAGACACTTAGGGAATTGAACTTGTTTGATGGGCCTTGCCTCTAAATGTTTTCCAACTTCCTCTTCAACTCTTTCTGAGGATATTCGTCATGCCTTCTGTGTAATCAGTTGAAATATTGGGTCCATATGGAGCCGATGACACATTACTTCGGGGTCGATGCCAGACATATCATGCTGCTATCAAGAGAAACATCCCGATTTTCCTTGAGGGAAAAAATCATCTATTCTTTTTCATGATCAACAAGTGAGTTGTCAATCATAAATTTCTTCTCCGAACGAGAATCATCGAATAAAATCACTTGTAATAGTTCCATGGCTCTATCGATGGGGGCCACACTTGTGTTGTCTACCCCCTGTCTCCCATACTTTAGCTGCGATATGGAGGGGATATCTCCCTCTGTGTTTTCCACCTTCTCATTCTTTTTGTCCTCGTCCCAGAATCGGTTGTACGCAATTCAATGTCAACTACTAGGAATTCGAGCAATTTTGATATGCTTCCAATTCGTATTGGGAGCATGACATTTCCAAGTGGCATCGTCATTCTTCCTATGAAATCAACCAAGGGGACAGTTGCTTCTTTCAAATATTTCATCTTTAAGTTAATCTGGTTGAACAACTTTTTTGGTCCACTAGTAGCTTATCCACATCCTAGTTGGTAATTCTGAGTGTGATCATGATGTGGAGTTCTGACTCCAACCATGTATTCCTTAGTGAAAACAATATGCTTAGCATAGTAAATCTCCTTTAATCGGCGACGTTTGTCAACAGTAGGTTTAGTTGGATTGATCTGGAAAGATTCTACCACCAAATTGATTTTCTTTAACTCCATTCTATCAGCATTGCCTTGGATCTTATTAGGGCTTGAGGCCCTGTGAATGGCCGCAAACTCATGTCCTATATCCTCATCGTCTAAGATGTTATCAATCTTTTGACCGCATTCAGCGGGACCTTTGTCATTCTTCTTCTTCACGTAGTCATCCAGGTGGCCTGCTTGGGTTAGCTCATTTAGGCGCGATTTGATCGCCTTACAATTCTCCATTTTGTTCTCATGTTCCTTGTGGTAAAACCATCTTAGGGTTATGTTTCTCATCGATGGGTCCCCTGCCGTTTTCCTTGGCCACTATCCATAATCTTGTTCAGGATCTTGTATATTGGCTCTTTGAAAATGGTGCTAGTGGAGTGATGGGCCTTGGTGAAGTCTGATTTCTCGTCCCCCTTAGGTCCACCGTTCCTCTCCCCCCGCCCCCTGGGAGCATTCCCCTTATCTCCATTTTGTTCTCCTTTGACCGACCATTATCTTGTTGTGTGCTTACCACCACATCCTCTACTTTCACATCCTTCTCAATTCAAGGAATCATGTCATTTATAGTGGTAACCTTCGTTTTATTGAGGGACTGGTACAATATGGAGTTTTTTGGCAAGCCTTTCTAGAAAGGGGCTATTGCCACCTAATCGGAGCAATATTACAACTTATTGTAGATAACCTAATATCACCGAGCATACTCAGGCAAGGATGGGGCTTCCTCTTCAACATGAGGAGGGAGTCTATCCTTTTTTTATAGGTACTACTGGTGATAAACCTTGCGGTGAAGGCATCTGTGAGCTATTTAAAGCTGGAGATAGATCGGAGTGGTAGTTTCTCAAATCATATTTGCACTACGTCCCCCAAACTGGAAGGAAATATTCGATACATGAGGGCCTCATTTTTGTCCTAGATTGCAACAATAGTAGTGTTGCAAGCACAATATGGTGAGGATCATACCTGGCATCGTAGTGGAGGGATCGTCAGTTCATGCGGTGCTTCCTACTCTTTGCACTCGTCCACATGATCTATTCCTCTCATGCCAAGGCAGTTCATGAGGGTCTACATTTCCCTCTTTGCTATTTCAGTTGCATTCGTCAGTATGATTGGTGTGGTTCAACCTTGGGGTTGCTCTATGCTAATATGAGTGCCCTTTCTAGACAGAGGATTAAGAACCGGGTTGGTTACGTAGTAACTTAGGAGGTAAGCTTATTCTCTTAGCTTTTCCTTTGCATCTGGATTTCCTTTTAATGCTTTACTAAAATTTAGCATATTTTTTCACGCAGTTATGGTCTCTCGAGGTTTTGGGGGCCACCAGGGCCCTTTGAGGTTACAGGAGGAGGACTGTCAGGCCCACTAAAGGAGATAGCAGAAGAATAACGAGGGAGATTTATTTGGTGTATTCTTTGAGAGAGATCGCACTTTATTGAGTGGAATGACCGTGCATAGGGTATATATTTCCTTATTTTCTGCCTTTTTCGATTCTTCCATGTTTTTATGTTATCTTATTTACTTGATTCACGTGTTGTCTTTTATCCTTGGGCCATGTCCCACACTCAATGGGTTGTAAGCAGGGTTGCTACCCAGACTTCTTCTCGCCTACTCTTCTATATTGGTGGAGTTGCGGCCTTCTACATAGGGGAGAGGGTTGTCCGCCAATGGCCTTTCCAGAGTGTCACCTCCCTTTTAGATGAGGGTGCCTTATTTTCTTGCGTCGGATGATTTGTAGGCCTTCACACAGGGAGTATCAATGGGTATCTCCCACTTCGACTACTCTGTCTTGTACGCGGACTTCATTTCAGAGATGTTGATGTCAGCAATCCTCCAAGCTGGAGAGGGTCGGGGTTCGAGAAACGCTCCACCAACTACTACTTTTGTCCCTCCTTCTAAAGGGCCTACCGTTATGGGAGCAATTGCGGTGTCAAATTGCTCTTTATCTTTTCCACCGGCTGTTCGGGATCCTGGCTTATCCGTTTAGTACACCAAGGATGACTACATCATTGTTTGGCAATATTGGCGGACGTGATAAGTAGGATCAGTGTTTCCATCATCAATCTTGAATCTAGGGGCGGTGAACTTCTTTGGAGGCTCAAAGTCCTCGATTGATCGGGCGAATGAAAATTTCATTTTGCATATGAGTGCCCTCCTGGACAGTTCCTTAATAGTTCTGGCTCCTCGGTGGGAAGAATGGGCGTCCATCACCCTCCGTATGAGGTTGCGATGATCCTTCTTATCGTGACGACTACTGTAGCGATCTCTTTTGTCTGGTGATCCCCATCGGCAAGAAGGAGTTTGTTTCCGTCACAAAATCCTTCCTCAGCGGTGATTCTCGGCCGAGGGCTAGGGGTGCGAGCGAATTTATGGCACATGTATTTGTCTCCATGGAGCACTTGCTCCATCCTCTTCAGCTGACGTTGGAGGTGAGCCTTCTCTGCCTACTAGTGGCATGCGGGTGCCTCCTGCTCATGAAGGCATTTCTCGTAAGCATCCACGAGCTGCGATATCTAGTTGGATCCTTTCTCAGCTGTGATTTTTACTCGACTGAGGGCTATGGGTGCGAGCAAATTTATGGTACTTGCATTTGTCTCCATAGAGCTCTTGCTCCACCCACTTCAACTGGCGTTGGAGGCAAGCATTCTCCGCCTACTAGTGGCACGCGGGTGCCTCCTGCTCATAAAAGCATTTTTCGTAAGCATCCACGAGATGAGATATTTGGTTAGATCATGGTGACGCGTTATTTTCCATGGTTTGATCCTTGCGTGAACGGTAACGAAAGATAGGAGTGTTACAACTCCTGTTGGGTTGGATCACAGACTTTATCCTAGAAGCTTCGTGGTCATTCTGGTTGTTTTGTCGACTACCATGAGACGACGAGTGCTCATTGTGTGAATGAGACATGATTGTTTTGGCTTCTAATATTGAGAAAGAAAAATTGATTCCCATAGACGGCGTCATTGATGAAAGATAGAGGTAAAGATGTTGAAGCATATTTTAATGACGTTTTTTACCCTGATGGTCCCGTTGACATTACTTGCCTTGAAGTGTCAGATTTCTTTGAGGACTCTGACGGTAGAATTGATCATATAATTGGTGGTGGGTCTGTTTCCATCAATTAGAGTTCTTTTTAAACCTTTTATTATGTATAAGTTAGTTTTTTTTATAACTTGTAGTCCTGCGAACTTCTTATCATGTTACTTATGTTTATATATAAGAGTGTTTTATCAAAGTTGGGAATGGATGGTGAAGATGTATGTTTGGCAGACAGTGCAACAACTCATACAATCCTTCAAGATAGAAAATACTTTTCAAAATTAACATTATCGGAAGCTAATGTTAACACAATATCAGGTTCTGCAAATCTAATAGACGGCTTTGAAAGGGACACCATATTAATACTATGGGGTACAAAATTGCATATTAGTGGTGTTCCATTTTATCTCATATCCAAAAGGAATCTTCTTAGTTTTAACGATATCCACCAAAATGGGTACCACATTGAAACTATAAACAAGCATAATATGGAGTATCTTTGCATTAGTGCAACTATCTTAGGCTAGAAGCAAATACTTGAAAAACTTCCTACATTATATTCTGGATTATATCTCACAAATGTAAGAGTTATAGAATCTTATATGAACCAGAAGTTCAATAATAATAACATGTTTATGCTTTGGGATAATCGTCTTGATCATCAAGGATCCACTATGATGCGTAGATTTATTGAAAATTCACGTGGGCCTAAATTTAAGATCCATGAGATTCTTTTATCAAACGATATAATATGTATTGCTTGTTCTCAAAGAAAATTAATTCTCAGGCCATCCCTGTCGAAAATTAGTATTGAGTTCTCAACTTTCTTAAAATGAATTCAAGGAGATATTTGTGGTCTTATTCACCCTCAGTGCCGACCATTCAAATATTTTATCGTCCTTATAGATACATCCACGAGATGGTCACACGTTTCTTTACTTTCAACTCACAATGTTGCATTTGCACGCTACCTAGCTCAAATTATCAAATTACCATCATAGTTTCCAGATTGTTGTATCAAGTTTATCTGCCATGATAGAGCAGGTGAATTTACATCTCGTACTTTTGATGACTATTGTACGTCTATAGGAATTGACGTTGAGCACTCACTTGCTCATTCCCATACCCAAAATGGTTTGACAGAATCTTTTATTAGGCATCTACAATTAATTGCTCGACCTATGCTTATGAAAATCAAATTATCAGTGTTTGCCTGAGGACATATTGCCCGTTGTAGCATTGGTCCATCTTCGACTAAGTGCTTATCATTTGTACTCACATTTTCAACTTATATTAGGTCATGAACAAGATATTTCACATTTACGTACTTTTGGATGTGATGTTAAAGTCCCTATCGCACTCCCTCAATGCATTAAAATGGGTCCACATCGCCAATTAGGCAATTATGTCGATTTTGATTCACCTATTATCATTATATTTCTTAAACTTTTAACCTGATGTTTTTACCATATGCTTTTTGGATTTCCATTTTGATGAGACAGTTTTTTCACCGATAGCGGGAGAGAATAAGCAATTAATAGAACAACATGAACTTACTTGGAATACTCCAAATTTGTTTCATGTTGATCCGCGCACTTCTCAGTGTGAAAGTGAAGTGCATAGGATTATTCATCTCTAAAAGATTGCAAATCAAATGCATGATGCATTTAGGATGCAGCTAGAGCAACGAGATCATATATAACAATTGCATATGATCATGCTCGAATTAATATTCCAGTTGAAAAATCTATGAGTATGGTTGATTCGTATCGAATATTGCATATTTCTGCCCGTTAACTTTATGCATTCTAGCACTTTTACGGTCCTTATTGCCTATATTTATGCTCATTAACCAAACAACCTCGGATTTGGCTATATACATGCTTTGTAGGGATTAATGGTGTTTTTGTAGGTATTGGAATGCTAAAAGTGAGAATCCGTTGCATTTCGGAGAAGTTCCGTCGTCGGACGCTACTTCAAGGGCATTTTAGTCAATTCACATTTCTTCTCCAGCTCATGGAAATTCACGGATGCGTAGTTCGTTGAGTTAGCGTCGCGTGGCCACAAACGGTGCGTCGTTTGAAGTTCGGACGAGGAAGATATGGCCATTTCCGTTTGCAACCACCCCCCTCTTCATGGACCAAGGGCTGCCAAAAACAGAGTGCCGGTCGATCGGCCTTGGGCCCTCGTTCGACCGTAGTTTCGGATTAAGCCTACAAATTGAGACCGTGGGTTGGGACCTGTTCGATCGGTCGATCGATGGTTTTGATCGATCGATCGATCGATCATACCAGATATTTTGCAATTCGTTCCTTTTCTTTTTCCTTTATTTCTTTTGTAACTTACTATATAAAGCAATTTTCTGTAAATATCAGATATAGTTGGATATTATTAAAAGGTAGATAGTTTCGGTTAGGGTTTGGAGGGTGAGAGCTCATTTTTCTTCCTCATTTGGTGTGACAACGTTTGGGTTTGTAATTTGAACTATTCATCTTCCCTTCCATTTAATTTAAGTTGTATTTTCTTTATTTCCATTGTTGTAGTGTAATTTACATGCTTTCTTAATTAGGTTTACATGCTTTGATTTAATTGCTTTCTAGTGTAACTTTACCACGTTTATTTACCACTTTTCTTTATCGCGTTTTTACCATGCTTTCTAGCTAAATTAGTCTAGGTTGTGTTTGAATGGAACTCACACGGGTTGACGTGTTGCTTTGCTTTGGTGATGATGTTTACGGGTCTATTTCGGGTGCGTTGTCCTAGTTATTAGTCCTAGGAGATTTGACGAGGCATATCATGTATGTCCCGTGCTTACGACCTTGCGTGCGTAATTTTCGGGATATTTGTTGACGCCAAAATCATATCAGGCTTTTATGAGGATTTAGGGCGTGACAACCCTTGGTTTAATTAACTGTCGAAACGAGACGCATTCGTAATAACTCATTGACCCATGTATCCATTTTATACTAATTAACTCGGGTGAGAGATATTCGACGCAACCTATAGTTTTTACCGCTTTGCTAATCTAGTTTCAATACACTCGCCTAGATTAATCATTTCCCTTTTATGCATTTTTTCCTTTTTAGTTTCTAATTCACCTTTTTCCCTTTTATTTAAGAGTATTAAATCAATTAAATTCTAGCAACTCGTCACTGTGGATATTCGATACCCGGACTTGGCCGCTATACTCACCTATTGAGTGTAGTCATAAGTTTAAATTTTTGTATAGTTCAGGTGATCCGAATTCAAAACGACCGGCGCGTAGGTGACTCACGCGTCGTGGCAAAACCCAGTTTATCAAATGGCGTCGTTGTCGGGGATGAGTTTGTTTTAGACTTTATTTAATTTAGTATTTCATAATATTTTCTTTCTATTTGTATTTTTTGGCTAACTTTTTTGCAGGACTTCCACATTTGAGCACTTAGAAACGCTTGAATTTCTTGCGCGTGCATATCTTTGTGGAATTCGCCACTTCGAGCCATTTTGGGGTTAAGCATGTCTTATTACAATTCTTTCGGTAATCATTATTATAATTCTCAAAATTCCCAAAATCCGTTGACTTTCGATCAATACTTGGAGTCCCAAAATATTAAAAATTCAAATATGACTTTGGGAGAGTATTACGAAAGTCAAAACTTGGGTTATTGGAGTTTTGATGATGATGATAATGATTTTGGGCATTTACCTCCTTATAATAGGAATTTTGAAAAGGATTGCAATAGTTTTCAAAATTCCTATAATAATGAGTTTCAGTTTAAGTCCGATGGTAATTTTCAAAGTTCCCATTTTCAAGGATCCGCACCTCGACCTATGACATTCGGTGATGGCTTGCGTATGCTTGAAAATGAGAAAATTGAAAATCGTTATCGGGAAGAAAATCGTTTGTGGGAACATGACTTGGATTTATTATTTGAGTCCAACGACGATTTTGCTTCCGAGACTTTTGAAGTCGATGAATGTTTTGAACCAAATGAGGACTTTCTGCCTACTTTGGAACAAACCATTCTAGACTTTGCCCATTGCATAATAGATATTAAAAGTAAGGATGAAAATGACGTAATATCTATTTGCAATGAAATGATTTCTTCTTTGGCCCCCAAAGAAGAACATTTCATTGAAAATGATATTATTTCCTTCGAAACTCAATCTTCATGCGATGATGATTCATCTCATGAGTTTGAATTTCTTTCATCCCCATTTTCATTCTCTGTTATCACACCGTCACAAGTACTCGATGATTCGGTTTCAAACTTTAATGTTTTAAACCTTTTCACCGATGAGGAGTACTTGCTCGAGTCGCCTTCCACAATCGCATTTTTGCCTTTGTGTGCGCCGCCTCCCATTCCAATTTCAAAATCCTTGGGAGTATATTCTGTTTTTCTCGATCCTCACATATTTTTGTCACCCGTTCAATCCAAATCTCCCATCGTCCCTCCAAAAATTTTAATTGACGATGGATCCTTTCTTACACCTTACACATGCCTTCCGTTGTTCAAACGGAATTCATATTTTTCGGAAGGCATACTTATGTGTGAGGGTACACCGGTTATCCTCCAAAGTCAAATCGTTTTTGCGGTGGACCCTCAGCTATTTAGACTTCTAGTGTATAGTTAGTGTGAAGCCTAAATAGTAGGTTGTATATAGTTAGCTTTTTATTTTTTTTTTCTTTCCTTTTTAATTTAGTTTAATGTAATTAGTTAACTTTTTGTTATTTATTTTTGCTATGCTCGGTACTAACTTGTTTTGTAGATTCTTTGGACTTGTTCCTATGGGGATCGCTTCAATTTTGGGTAATATCGCTATTTTCCTCTCTTTAACTTGGCTCTTAATTAACATTGAGGACAATGTCAAGTTTTAAGTTAGGGGGTGTGGGATATTCTATCCATTTCTTTATTTAGTCAATGTTTTTGCTCACATGTTAGTTACTTAGTATGCTTTTCTTAGAAAAATTCAAAAATTTCAAAAAGATTTCTTTCTTTTTTCTCCTTTTTTGGGCTTTTTGCCTTTATTTCCGATGATAAATTTCAATAATTGCCCAATCCAATAGACAACCCAATGATGCATGTTCTCGATTTTAGAATTTATTGGACTTTAGTTCTCAAATCATTGATATTATGAATAACTTCATGAATTAAACTTTAATCCCATGAGCACATGCGTTTTTATCGTTTTATTGATTTGGTTTAAGATTTTTATAACTCGGTAATCTTTTGTTGCATTGTATATACTTACACTGAGTAAGCTTTGTACCTTTCGCCGTTTGTGAGTGTATACACTATTCTTTTCTCATTGAAAACATTGAATTCGTTGGTAATCTCTCTATTCTTTCATTTGATCGTTCATTAATTGAGTTTATATATGAAATGTGTTACTTGAGCAGGATTTTCAAAGTTTGTTTTGACTCGAGAATTGCGTAAACTTGTGAAAATGATCATAGGCCCTCTTTGTTATATCATCCATATTAGCCTTGACCTCACCTTATAGGTTTACCCTCGTCAACCCCATTCAGCCTAAATATAGCCTTTCGATTCATTACCCAA
Source organism: Sambucus nigra (assembly GCA_949130495.1). NCBI lineage: Eukaryota > Viridiplantae > Streptophyta > Magnoliopsida > Dipsacales > Adoxaceae > Sambucus > Sambucus nigra. The sequence continues at coordinate 192,683,555 of OX422208.1, forward strand.
AATTCCATAACTAACTCTAAATTGGAGTTTTACCCTATACATACACTTTCCATACCTTTGTTTGGAATGTTACTTGGGATTGAATGTTATTGTTGTGATGTCGGTTGCAATTTAGGCATGTGAGAGTGAGAAAAGTAAAGAAAAGAGATGTGAAAAAAATGAAGAAAAAGAGAAAGCAAAAAGTAAAAGAAAATAAAATGAGAAAATGAGAAAAAGAATAAAAGAAAAGAAAGAGAAAGTTGTAAATGTTGTATATAGTTCAATAAGCTTTGATCGCTCTCCAATTCATACATTTAATGCCTTTTTGGAACTTGTTTTCCAATTTTGATATTTCCCGCATTTTTTCATTATCCCGAGTTTTCATCCCCGAACACTTTGAATCCTTACATACATTCCTTTCATTTCGTACCCTAGCCAAACTGATATTATAACCCTATTAAATTCCTATGTGATCTTAGGTTGATGTAATTCAAAAGTCAAAATAGTTTTGATAATCTGTGAAAATACATTTCACCTCTTTTAATTTGCGGTATCTTTCATTGAGATTACAGTTTTTTCAGTTTATATATAGCGTTCTTCATTTGTGACATGTGTGCGGCCTAGTTTTCATTTACATTTACTCCTTATGCCCGCATGTTCCGTGTGTTAGCTCCCTGTTCCGAGTGAATTCACTTGATGAGTGTAATGCCCGTGAGGATTGAATATATGCTTCCTTTACTTAGTATCCGATTTATATAAGTTTTTGTCAAATCACACTTTGCATGTGCTCGCTCCCCTCACACATTTTAAGGTTTCAATTCTATGAGGTGCATTCTATAATGTTAATGATTCGGACTTTTGTTTGAATCCGTTCAATGTGCTAATAATGCGTATGAAATCCTTTTCGCTATTGTTGGGCTTGTCTCATGTTGGTTTGGGCATATTTTGAGGAAACCATTTGATGTTTGTGGGTTTCATCCCTGAAAACCCTCACGAGACGACACTCGTCCACTAGGGTGACCTAAGGGTTTAACGGCTTATTGCATATGCTAAATGCAATCGTGCTCCCTACGAAAGTGGCATTTATATTTCGATGTATATATACGTCTTGTACTGCCCTCTGTGGACTGGTTTTATTTGTTTCATTACTAGGGACTAGCAATGTTTAAGTTAGGGGGTGTGATTCGTATCAAATATTACATATTTTCGCCCGTTATCTTTATGCATTCTAGCACTTTTACGGTCCTTATTGCCTATATTTATGCTCATTAACCAAATAACCTCGAATTTGGATATATACATGCTTTGAAGGGGTTAATTGTGTTTTTGTAGGTATTGGAACGCTAAAAGTGACGATCCGTTGCATTTCGGAGAAGTTCCATCGTCGGACGCTACTTCAAGAGCATTTTAGTCAATTCACATTTCTTCTTCAGCTCATGGAAATTCCACGGATGCGTATTTCATTGAGTTAGCGTCGCGTGGCCGCAAACGGTGCGTCGTTTGGAGTTCGGACGAGGAAGATATGGCCATTTTTGTTTGCAACCACTCCCCCCCCCCCCCCCCCCCCCCTTCTCTTCATGGACCAAGGGCTGCCAAAAACAGAGTACCAGTCGACCGGCCTTGGGCCCCCGGTCGACCGCGGTTTAGGATTAAGCCTACGAATTGAGACAATGGGCTAGGACCTGTTCGATCGATCGATCGATGGTTTTGATCGATCGATCGATGCCCATCGATCGATCGATAGTCTTTGCCCATCGATCGATCGATAGTCTTTGATCGATCGATCGATCATACCAGACATTTTGCAATTCGTTCATTTTCTTTTCTTTTTCCTTTATTTCTTTTGTAACTTACTATATAAAGCAATTTTGTGTAAATATCAGATATAGTTGGATATTATTAGAAGGTAGATAGTTTAGATTAGGGTTTGGAGGGTGAGAGCTCATTTTTCTTCCTCATTTGGTGTGACAACGTTTGGGTTTGTAATTTGAACTATTCATCTTCCCTTCCATTTAATTTAAGTTGTATTTCCTTTATTTCCATTGTTGTAGTGTAATTTACATGTTTTCTTAATTAGGTTTACATGCTTTGATTTAATTGCTTTCTAGTGTAACTTTACCGCGTTTATTTACCGTTTTTCTTTATCGCGTTTTTACCATGCTTTCTAGCTAAATTAGTCTAGATTGTGTTTGAATGCAACTCACTCGGGTTGACGTGTTGCTTTGCTTTGGTGATGGTGTTTACGGGTCTATTTCGGGTGCGTTGTCCTAGTTATTAGGCCTAGGAGATTTGACGAGGCATATCATGTATGTCCCGTGCTTACGACCTTGCGTGCGTAGTTTTCAGGATATTTGTTGACGCCAAAATCATATTAGGCTTTTATGAGGATTTAAGGGCGTGACAACCCTTGATTTAATTAACTGTCGAAACGACACGCATTCGTAATAACTCGTCGACCCATGTGTCCATTTTATACTAATTAACTCCGGTGAGGGATATTCGACGCAACCTATAGTTTCTACCGCTTTGCTAATCTAGTTTCAATACACTTGCCTAGATTAATAATTTCCCTTTTATGCATTTTTTCCTTTTTAGTTTGTAATTCACCCTTTTCCCTTTTATTTAGGAGTATTAAATCAATTAAATTCTAGCAACTCATCTTTGTAGATATTCGATACCCGGACTTGGCCGCTATACTCACCCGTTGAGTGTAGTCATAAGTTTAGGTTTTTGTATAGTTCAGGTGAGCCGAATTCAAAACGATCGGCGCGTAGGTGACTCGCGCGTCCCGACAAAACTCCGTCTATCAATGGTAGCAACTGAATCTAAGACATGCTTGAAGCGCGAGCATCCAGTTGGTTCAAAAGATTCAGTTCCTCGCAAGAAGCGAACAAAAGGGTAAACTAATACTCCCAGAGAGAATATAAAAAGAAATTTCATAATAACTCCAGAAGAAGAACGTGTCCTTGAAGGGACACAGATCCCTGAAGAGGTAAAAGTGCCTAATAAAGAAGTTTCTATAAGTTATGCATGCACCAGAAAATTGTAAAATCGTAAAGAAATTATCATTGATGATATATTTTCCTTTACAACAGCTACTAAAATCATGAAAAATGATGATATTGAACCTCATTCTCTCGATGAATGTCAAGATATATATGATTGCCCAAAATGGAAAGAATTAATTCAAGTATAATTGGATTCACTTGCAAGAGGATAAGTCTTTGGCCGTGTAGTCCAAATACCTAAAAATGTAAACCCTATAGGCTACAGATGGGTGTTTGTAAGAAAACATAATGAGAATGATGAGGTTATTTAATATAAAGTCCAACTTGTTGCACAAGGTTTCTCGTAGTGACCTGGGATTGATTATGAAGAAAAATACTCATTAGTAATGGATGCAATTACATTTAGATATTTAATTTGTCTAGCAGTCTCAAAAAGAATTAGCGTGCATCTAATGAACGTGATAACAACGTATCTGTATGGAAATTTGGATACAATTATCTATATGAAAGTCACTGGAGGATTTAAATTGCCATAAGCAAACCCAAGTAGTATGTACTCAATTAAGTTTAAGCGATCACTATTGTAGGAAATTAATTGGGAAAATACATCTTAGTTAAATTACACGTGTGTCATAATTTAATGTGATTAAATAAGAAATGTGAGGTTATACATTAATCGAGAGATAGATACTGTAATATATGATGAAATGAAATTTACTAAGTGTGTATAGTAAATAATTGATGATTATTGAATTACGTCATAGCGAGTGATATGAGCGAATTTGCTTATAACTCAACCGGGAGTCGCGTGTAGACTAAATTGAGGTTGAGATAGGAAATATATTGTAAGTGACTCGGATGATAATTTAGATGTCACGAATGATTCCGAAAGGGTCGAAATAGTCGGAATAGTGGACCCGGGGGTATTATTTGGGTCCCGAATTAATTTTTGGCCAAACCGGCACCTATTGAGGGCATTTCGATCATTTTACATAAAGAGGTTTAGAGACCTACGAAATTTACAACCCTATATCTGATATTAGATAAAAGGGGCGAGGGTTAACAACGTTGAAAACTCAGAGAGAACATTAGAGAAGAAGATGAGAAGAATTTTGGGACTTTTGAGAAGAATTTTAAAGCCCTTCACCTTGTTCTTGCAACACAATCTATTGGGGAGAAAGGATTGGAAGAGAAGAACACAAATCCATCATCACCATTAAGAAATCAGACCCCATCTGTTAAGGCAAGTGTTTACATACAAGCCTTTTGATGTTATAATACCCATGTGTATGGTTTTCAATATATATTGGATTAAACCAATGATTTTAATGCATGTTTGGGTAGGAATTACATGTAGTACGAATTAACATCTGTAGAGGACAATAAAATAGAAGTTAGGTATTCATATTCATGAATTAAATTTGGGTTCTTGATGAACAAACTTGAAGAACGCATAAACTAGAATTTTTATGGGGGTTTTAAGGATAATTTGATCTTGAATTGAAATTGTTATGTATTAATGATAATTTTATGTTAGAAATAACCCTAATGCATGCATGTAGAAAGGGTTAGGGACAATTGGTCTCGAGTTTGGTGAAGAATCATGTAAGTTATGTGGGTGTTAATGGTGAAAAATGCAAGTTCGTAAGTAAGAAGACGAAGTCCAGGGCGTCGGACCCGTTCGGTCCAGAGCTTCGGACCGGTTCGGTTTCCCTAGAAAATTATCAAAGTTCCTTTTTAACCCTAGAACTCCAAAATGGTTATCGGGAAAACTTTTGGGACATTGTTAAAATATAATAAGGGATTTATTATATTACAGCAGGGCTATGATAGGTTGGTGATTTAGTTTTATTGAGAGGATTTAAGATGAGGATGAATTGGGTTAAATTATGTCGTACTTTATCGGAGAGAAAGATAACTATTTACGGGAATTTCAAATGAGTCAAATAGAAGACCAATAGGTTAAGAGAGAGTTAACTACTGAAATTAATGAAGGGGTAACCACGACCCTTAGAGTTGTCTGAATACTCAAATAAATACGATAGTGAGGTAAATCGTAAAGTAGTATGTACGGTGCGCATTCGAGAGAAATATACCAAGTACCAATATGAATAATTAGGTTGTTTGTATACCTATTGATTTAATTATAGGTGGAATGAATACCTACTATATACTTGTTTGATAAGTTCGATGAGGCATTCCGAACCAAGTTCGATGAGACATTCCGAACCATGTTCGATGAGACATTCTGAACCAAGTTCGAGGTGACATTCCGAACTAATAGTCCTTAATGTGTGATGCAGGGACATTATAGCAATGTATGCACTTATAGTATATATATTGTGTGTGAAATATATACCGTGCGAATAATCTACTCATGTGCAATAGTAGACCATTAGATGATATGTATATGAGTAGCGAATTAAGTAGAGACTTAATTAAATTATAAAAATATGGCATGAGGAAAACGCTACTTATAATGATTATAACATACGTGGCATGTTAAACTAATTAGCGTACTATAAGGGCAGTACGAGGACTTAGACTCAATAGTCCGATTATATACTTATGTCTAGTTAGCTTGGGTGGTATGACTACGTGGACTAAGTAGAAACGTTAGGGATGCACAATAGTTGAGAGGTGAGGAAAACTCAAGAGAGTGTACGCTAACCTAACATGTGTAATCAATAATTGATTTTTGAGCTGTTATAAACTCTTGCTAAATATTTTCAAAACGTTTTGAGTTCTAACTCCTTGCTATAAAATATTTTTAAAAACCCTTAAGTATCCAGCCACAGGGGCGCCGGACTTGATATTTTGTTTCAGGGAGACACCGCTGCGACATAGGTTGATGTTCGCAGGACTTTGATTAGACACTTTCATATCTATTTTGATCTAGTGTAAGATTTCAGTTTAGTATTTCATTATGGACTTGTTGTCCTTCAGTACTACATCAGTTTCAGTTTAAACATTCGTTCGTTTTCATTTTTGGATTATCAGTTGGTTTTGAATTTTTATGATCGATGATTATATCGGCATGGGGTTTAATTATGATATTTTATTATTGTTTGGATTCTATATGCTGAGGACGGTTTAAGTTAGTTTGTTTACGTTTATTAATTGGTATATTTAGTGCAAGATAAAATTTGACACCGACTTAATTAACTGATAGGTGATTAGTATTTAATTTGATTTTCGACAGTGATGCTAAAAACGAACCATGTTGTAAATCATGTTTTAATTAGATATAGGCCTGATCACACGATATTTAATTAGGCAGTGTGTCACAACTATATGAATTGAAACAATCTAGAAAATTGTGGTATAACCACCTTAGTTAGTACTTGGTGAAAGAAGGGTATATTAACAATCCTATATGTCTTTGTGTATTCATTAAGAAAACTAAATCTGAATTTATCAATATGTCGATGATATAAATCTAATTGGTACTTCGGAAGAGTTTAAGAAAGATTCTGAATATTTAAAGAAAGAATTTGAGATAAAAGATCTCAAAAAAAACAACATATTTTCTTGGTTTGCAGATCGAACAAAGCTCAAGTGGAGTCCTTATCCATCAAGCAAATAATACTTAAAAAATTCGGAAGCACTTTAATATGGATAAATGCCATCCATGGAGTTCTCCAATGGTTGTTAGGTCACTTGACACTAAAAAGGATCCGTTTCGTCCTCTAGAAGGCGGTGAAATAGTTCTTGATCCAAAAGTATCATATCTCATTACTATTGGTGCTCTTTAATATTTGTCACAATAAACTAGACCTGATATTGCATTTTCAGTTAATTTATTAGTCGTGTTTAGTTCAGAACCATTCAATGACATTGGAATGGCAACAAGCGCATTATGAGTTACCTTTGAGGAACAATTGATATGAGTTTATTCTACTCAAAGGAATCATGTAAACACCCCCAGTTGAAAGGATATGCAGAAGATAATGGATACCTTTCTCAATACATCATGAGTACATGCATATTGCCTTCAGTCACAAATATTCCAACAATAGTGGTTGAAGACAATGTTGCTTGTATTGCCTAAATTAAAGGAGGATATATCAAGGGTGATAGAACAAAATACATTTCACCAGAGTTCTTCAACACACATGAGCTCCAGAAGAGTCATGAAATTGATATTCAACAAATTCGTTCAAATGACAACCATGTTGATTTATTCACTAAATCATTACCAACATCAATGTTCAAGAAGTCGGTACATGGTATCAGCTTGCAACGTATATTTGACCAATCTTGTTAAACTAGCGGTAGTTTTCATGGGAGGAATATCAATTATTTTGTGCATTATGCACACTATACTCTTTTTTCTTCGCTTAGATTTTGTTCCATTAGGTTTTTCTGATAAGGTTTTGATGAGGAAGTATATAACGCATAATGAACATTATTTCAAAGGGGAGTGTTATAAATATTGAAGTATCAACTATGTGTAGATACCCATAATACTCTAAAGCTAGAAGCACGACAATATCATGTCAGAAGTATGACGTGTCAAGCATATGAGTCAAAAGCATGACAATGCGATGCTAGAAGCAGGAGGTGTCAATCATATGAAATCAAAAGCACGATAATGCTTTGTTATAAGCACGAGGTCTCGAGCATGCAAAATGAAAGGGTGACAATGTAAATTTACGAGCACAACACATCAAAGTACAAGCACGACAAAGCAAAACTGACTGACTCAACATGCTGACACACTAACTTGTGTTACCTATAAATAGTCCAACATGTTTCTACTTTGAAATATACTTCTCAAATCAATACAATACAGTCTTGAAAATTTTGATCCATATTTGTGTTCAGGTTCATTTTATTCAACATAATCATCTTTTTATATGGTTTGGTAAGATTCTTGTCAAAATGGTGTATAATGGACTCTTGTCGTGCACAGTCGGCTTCCATATATCGTCGAGGCTCAACCCAATAATTATCCGAACCCATTGAGGTCAAATCCAAACATGTTAATTTCATGCCATTCCTATTGGATTAGTGCACTTGTTAAAGATCATCCACCCTAACCACTCCATTAGAGCACTTGCAAACAAAGCCTAACAGAGTCGAGCATTATCCATCTAAAAAGAACCACGTCAAAATTCTGCTCGCCATAATTTACCTATGTCCAACTCAAGTCAACTAACTTAAAAGCAATTAGCGAGGTCAAGCTTATAAACAAGCTTTATTTAAATTAGCCAATTTATTATACGCGTGTGTGTGAATTTGTGGTGTGTATTACTAATTGACCCATTCATGCGCCTAGGGCTCATTTAATCATCAAGGAATAAGCAATTTACAATCTTCACGTTAGCCCAATTTTCCTAGGTTCGAGTAATAAAAATTCAGTTCCACGAGGAGAAAAAAACCCATTAACAATGCCCTAATTGCGGTGGCTGCATTCTACTTCAAAGCCTAAACAGCAAAACTCAACAGTATTATTCCAATAAAATATGTACTCCATTAGCTATTCCAAGGAGCATGACCTGTACGTAGGGCACAAAAATTCTTACATGCAATCCTATGACATCCCAAAACAGTCTATAATATGTCAAGTTCTAACAAACATTACTGTGCATATTAGTTTGTTTTCAAATTAAATAGAAACAACAAAATACTTCAACATAAACAGAGTAATATTGCAATTCCAATAGATCTCAGCAGCTATACATGACTTCCAAATGAAGTGATTCGTTATATTAATTTACACTGTAAATGCAAATAATGAAGTTAACCTTGTCTAGAGGCCCGGCAATGGCATCAAACGTAGGAATAAAGGGAAATAAAAATGAGAGGTTTAATTATAGAGAGCAGTCCCTTACTGAGCGAAGAAAGGTCACATTAGTATCACATCTACCACTTGCCTATTGGCTGAAAGTGTAGGATAACCATTTTAAGGTACTCTAGCTAAGAATGAAGGTATTTGGTATGTACAGTTCTGGAGATTTCAGATGTAGAGTATGAAACTGGGAGTGCCTCCAAAATTCAAAAGAAAATAAGTTTACTACTTTCTACTTAAAATAAAGTGCCTCTATAATAGTTTGCCTCGAATAGCAACCATACAATAAGGTTATCCATTAAAGTTAACCTTAACATTAGTTGCAAACCTTCACAAATACCAGAACAAGGGAACGTCATCCATGTTCAAGAAATGAAAAAGGGATTTTTGTCCATTGTCTTGAGTGAAAAGGGAACTTTCCTCCCATACAGTGGCAGATCCTAGAGTTTTGGTGATGAAGGGCAGAAACACACTTATTAAGTGTGAAAAAAAAAATTAACAGTGAAAATACTGTATTTATTTTTGTCGTAGGTTTTATCTGGGACAAAATTTATCATTACTGAAAACCAAAACAAATTTCTCAAGCAAAAAAACTAAATGAATTTTTTTAATGTTAGAGATAAATCGTAAAAAAAAGTCACTAATAAAATTATAAATCAATGGACAAAAATTGTCACGGTAGTAACCGTGACTAAATATGTGGCCAGCAGCTGTCAAGAACAAATTTTGTGTGACAAAGTCACGGATATAGGCTGTTAGAAAATATCAAATATAAATATTAATATAAAAAATATCGAAAACTCAAGAGGGCCGGCCGCCCCAGATCCCATATAGCTTTCTTCTAGGAACGTACCAGCTACTAAAATTAATCATATATCCATTGGAATACAATAAATGATTTATTTACTAAGTGTACCCATTGGAATACAATAAATGATACCAAGTGTACCCATAGGAAATTTAAGCTTTACCAAGTTAGTGTACACATTAGCAGTGTTCTTACAGGATGAAACCACACATGCTAGACACTGGAAGTATTGGATGTTACTTTAATCATACTATGACTGTTGCATCTTTGGCTTCTCGAAAACACTCCTATGTAGCGACAGAGAATCTTTCCTTTAAAAGGAATCCTAGTGACCCTGAATTCGCGGAGTTCTTGTATTTGTCGGAGAAAATTGAAGAGTTCATCTATTTTCGGAATTTAATCGGAATCGAAAGATAGGAGACAATGGAACTTAAATGAGGACATCTTCTCTTGTGCTTCATATTTTCATGTCCTTTCTCCTCCTAAAACCTCATCATTAAATTGGATTTGGGCAAAATATATACCCTCTAAAATGCAGGTGTTTGCATCGCTGGTTGCGCAACTGTTGCATATGGCAAAGCCAACACATGTGACCTTGTGCAAATTAGGAGACCTAACTAGTACATTTCTCCTCAATGATGCATTATTTGCAAAAGTGGGGAAGAATGTAATGATAATTTAATCTTGCATTGCCACTTCTCTTATTTCTAATGGAGTAAGGTTTTTCATGAATTTGGAACTGTTAGGAAGGACCAAACAAAATTGAGAAGCTCATGTGTATGGAATTGGTAGTGGAAAAGGGAGACGCTGAAGCAATAATAGTATGAAGGTGTGCGATTTTATTGCTGATCTCGAACTATGGGTGGAGAGAAAATACCATGTTTCTGAAGAGAATACCATAGAAAAAGAATGGATATGGGATGGGGTGAAGTATCTGGGAGAGTATAATCATTCATTACGGGCAGCTTAATAATGTCGGGCCGCTTATGAAGTCACTGGATGGGTGGAGTGCATGTTCTTTATCAGGAAATCTTCCCGAATCAGTTTTTGTTGGACAAGAGTTTTATGATCTTCATTTTCACCTTGAATGATATCTATTATTGTTGGCCTTGGGTAGCTAAGTTATTAGGATCTGTTTGTTTGACTTCTAATTTTTTTGTTTTTATCGTTGTACTCAATGGACTCATGCTCCATCCTTCTTTTGTTCATTTCATTATGGTAATAAAAGTCTTTGTTCTAAGTGGAAAAATATGTTCCGAGGAATGAAAATTACAGAAGCTCAAAACTGCATATTCATACCAAGCCACACTAAACCTGGCTATTCAGGTTGGTAGTTAGAAAAACTATAGAATTCTGAAGTAGCGAATGCCTCTGAATTGTATGCACTCCCTCACATATTTTATCTATCCCTATATTATGCCAAAAATAAATAGTTGCACTGGATCCTTTAATGCCAAAGCTTCCAAGGTCTGAAAATACCACAACAAAAAATCCTAATCCCCCCACAACCTAGCCTAAAAATGGCAAATCCAGTGCACGAGGCTCTCGCCACTGCGAGTACTTGGGGGGTTAGATGTATGCAGTCTTACCCCTGTGCATATGTAGAGAGGCTGTTTTCGCGATTCGAACCTGTGACCTCCAGGTCACAATGGGGCAACCTTACTGTTGCTCCAAGTTCACCCTTACCACACCCTAGAGCCTAAGAGATATTATTTGTATTTGATTAAGATTGAAATAATTCATTGTAATTATAGGATTTTTAGAACTTTTAGATATCTAGGATATTTTTGTTAATTAGAAATTATTAGAATAATTATCAATTAGGAAAAATGGAAAGTTAACCCAATGTTTTAGAAATCCCTAAAGGTGTATGCCTCAAGGCGAGGCCCCACATTTTCAAGTCGAGGCTATAGCATCTATGGCTGAAACAGAGGCAAACGCCTTGATGGGTTGAGGCGGTTCGAGGGAAAGCCCTGAGGCGAGGCGCCAAGGAATTGAACGACAACCTAAAGTTGGATTAATCGTAACTCTTTATATTTGTTCTTTATGAACAGAGACTCCATGTCCCTATCGAACTCACCCTTTTTTGTTGTTGTTCTGGAAGCAGTGGAACACCCACATATATCTATGTACTCTTGATGTTTTTTCTTCTTTCACGATCAGTAGAACTTTACATATTGATGATTTAAAGAAGTAACTTTTACAAGTTTCAATTTACATATGCCTTTACAGACTTTCATAATATTTTAAACTTTTTTATTAGTATTGATTATGTACCAATTTTATTAATATATGCTATAGGAAAAAAAACGGTGCATATATCAAATAGTCCCTCGAACATTTTTTAATACACGTTTAGTCCAAGTCTTTTTATTTTGTTCCAAAAAGTTCCTCACCACATATAAACACTAAAAAAAAAAGAGGTCCGGTGAGGGTCGTCGGAGCTCCGGCAATGAGGTGGGGTGGGGTGGAGGGAGGTGCGGCGGGAATGCCGTTAGTGCGGACCTTTAAAAATAAGAGAATATTGGTTAAATGGGTTTTTGTGGGACTTTTTGAACGAAATAAAAAGACTTGGACTAAATGTGTATTAAAAAATGTTTGAGGGAGTTTTTGGTAATTGATCCAAAAAAAATTGGAATTCTATTTTCATAAAGTTTTTTGGTACACAATTATTAATCAATATATGTAAAATAATTAATTACCTAACGATACACAATTATATCTACAATATCGTTTGGGTACACAAGTATTAATCAACATATGCTAAATGATTAACTCCTCGATGATGATAAAACACTGGTAAAGCTGATTTTAGACCTTTTGTGACACAAATTATGAATTCTTTTGGTGAAAATTGTTATGCTATATTATTTTATTTTGTGATTTATTGGAAATTTTTATAATATATTGTGTTTTTTTCTTATTGAAAGTTTAATGTTACGCTCGAGGCTTATGCCTTGTCTCCATTTCTCGTTTTCTTAAACATTGAATAAACCTACAGTTTGGGGTCAATTTCACTTTTATGCATATTTCAATTGTTGCAATGTTCAACCCGAAGTTTCAATTTTGTGCATTGTTAAAACTCCATCCCATTCCCGCTAACGGTCGTTCTACGTGGAACTCTATGTGACAAAAATTGTTAATTTGGCAAGTGACATCTAGTTAAAAATTTAGTAAACTAATAGAACGTGTCACCTAAGAAATTGACACCTTATAAAAATTAAAAAGAATATCTAAAAAGGTATTAAAAAAAGTGATAAACAGTGTTGAGATACTCTCCACCTCCAACACTAAACCATGTCCAACCCCACCAACCAATTGCCACCACTACCATAATCCCACAACCCCCTCACCGTCCCCTGCTCCTCCCTCCTCCCCCCTGCTCCCGCATTTCCACCAACCAATATAGATCAGGAAACTAATTTACACCAGAGAAAAGAATCAGAGAAGGGGGAGAAACGAATCAAAGAAACATACATATCAATTCAATACAAACCCTAAAATTTTCAACCCACAAAGCCTAAAATAGCAAACTGGGTAGTCATCATTGATGCCCTCATTTTGCAACTAATGAGCTAGTGTTTCGATCAATGTATATATACACGGTTTTAGAGGGAGAAAGAGAAGTGCGGGGAGATGGACGAGGCAGTAGAAAGGGAGACAGCGGGAAGGAGATAGGGGGTGGGTGGCCAATGAGGGAGATGGAAGATGCGATTATTTTATTTTTCATTTTTAAAGGTGGGGTGGTTTAATTTTTTATTTTTCTAACTTTAAAAGGTGGCAGATTTTTTAGGTGGCGGTTTCATACTAATATTGAGCCACAAGGGCCATGCCGTCAAGTTTCCTGGCAGAGGTGTGAGGGAGTATTAGCACTTAACAGTGCAAAAATTAAAAAATATGGGGCTAACATTGCAAGAATTGAAACAACGGGTACAAATTCAAAACTGACCCCAAACTTCAAGGTTTATTTAGTATTCTTCCCTTATCTGTTTATTATTAATAAGATTGCTGAAATTTTAAAGCCTACGAATAAGATTATCATATTCGTTAGGAGAGACATTATTATTGAGACATTACTATTGGGTGATTACTAAGAGCTCAAGACTTTTGGGTGAGGTGGTGGGTTGGGGGGGTGGGGGTGTTTGGTGGAAGGAGGGGGAGGAGGAGAAGCTATACAGGACAGAATGGCAATTGATGAACAAGAACTTTTGTTCAAGAAGTTGGTTATAGTAAGACATACTGGAAGCTGCTATTGAAGTAGAGATGATAAAAGAAGGGGTTGAGAAACAAATTCAATACTTCCCGAACAGGTTGAAGTTGAGAAGTACACAATAGTACAATAGCGTATAAATATATACAAAGATATTGTATTTAATTTATTATATATCATATTAGTATTTAATTTATACATGTATAACATATGTGTGAATGTTGCTATGTATACACTGGCGGATCCAGGATTACAGTCCAACGGGGGGAGAAATCGGTTGAAATTTGCATATGCGAAAGTTTCAAGTGTTGCCGGGGGTTCGGGGGCGGGGGCGATTTTTTTGGGGGTTATTTCTAATTTTAAACAAATTATAGCCTTATAATACTCAAACAATTACTCTCAATCATTATTAACAATATCTAATTAATTTCTCCACGACTTCCTATTTACAAAATAAGACATAGTTCAAACTACATATATCACCACATATTTAAATTGAACATTGAACAACTTCAAATTAAACTACACATACATACAAAAAAATTTAATTGAACAATTCCACATACAAAAAACTAAACTGCACAACTCCACGTACATAAATTTCTACCACATACAAAAAATATATATATACATAAAAATAATACCTGAAAAACCCTATATATATATATATTTTTTTTTTTTGAAAAATTCAACCGCGGCCACCTCCCCCCTTGGGCCCTATGTGGCCCCGCCACTGTATGTATATACACATCACAAATGATTATAGTAGCATCTTTTGCATGTAATATTTCTAAATGTTACTCTAAGATTATTTTTTTATACCCATGTTTTGTTTTAGGAATCAAATATAAAAATTGAAATATTTTTTATGTGAGAAATATGGGTAACTTCTGTTCCAATATACTGCTAAGATTGACGATCCGAAAAACATTTTCCTAATTCTTACCTCACATTTGTTTCTACAAGAAGAAATTATTTTTTTTAAAAGAGCATAGTGAATACATAATGTGCCGCACAGTCTAGTAACAAATATAATGTGCCGCACAATCTAGTAACGGATATAAAGGTAAGGCCAGCCTCTCCCAAACCTGCAGTTAAGCGGGAGCCTTGTGCACTGGATACGACATTTTTTTCACAAGGATATTCAGTAAAAGTCCAAGATGTATAAAAAAAATAAGATATTCTTATTCGAGGAGTTTACGTGTATAATTTACGTACACAAAATCACAAAGGTGTATAAAAAAACTTGTATATCTTGAAAAATATGATAAGATGTCAATAATTAGAAGGAGACAAACTCATTTGAACAATATGATGAAGATAAGACTACCCCTATTGTACCGCACTTGAGAGTATATTTCGAATCGCGTTCCGGCACGCACAAGAATGACAGGTGCAGTAGGTAACAGGGATTTAAAAAGTAAAAAATGGTTATATAAGCCACAAATTGATGTTGAAATGTAAATGGTATGGTAGAGGTAGGTGGTACACATAGTTTTAAAAACCGGCCGTTACGTAACGGTATCTTGAAGCCATGTTTCGAATACACACCGATTTATCGGGTTGAACCAAATTCACACCCGTATCACATTGCGAATCCGATACGTAACGGTAACGCCGTTACAATCCGTTACACTCCGTTACTGTCCGATACAATTCATCTTTTTGTATGGAAAAAAAAAGGGGATGAAAACACAAGGACAGTTACATCAAAACTTTAAGTTTATTCAGCAACTTTATCTCATGAAAAGAAAGAAAAAGAAACAGAAAGAAAGGGGCAAAGACAAACCTGGTAAGGAAAGAAAAGAGACCCGTGTAGTAGCTATAGGTATAGGCTTTGTTTGAAATAAGATTCCCATCATCTTTTGAGTATTTATTTGTCTAAAGAACACCCACAAAGATCCATACTCTTACACGGTTACTTACAGCCTTCCAATTTTTTCTTCTCCATCCAAAGAAACCCAAAACCCCTCACGTCACGGTACAGGCGAGACACTAGAAAGTAAAGAGGACAGGTGGCATATCTCAGGGAGGGCCGGCGCTGGAGATCAAGGTGAGTGACTGAATATATGGTGTGGTTTTTTTGGGTTTGTTTTTGTCCCGTAAGAGAGAGAGAGAGAGAGAGAGAGAGAGAGAGAGAGAGAGAGAGAGTTTTTTTTTTTCTTGCCAAAAGAGAGGGTTTCTTATAGTATTAAAGGATGAGATGAGATGAGATGAGATGAGATGAGATGAGATGAGTACAATTTTAACGGATGAGATGAGTTCAATTTTATACTTAAAAAAATGTTTTAAAATATGATGTGTCGAAAAAAATGTTAACAAAACACTCAAAATGTTACAAAAGTTTAACCAAAAATTAAAAAAAATTATTTAAGTCAACTAATTATTATCATGTCTTAAAAAATAAATTATTATTTAATTTAATATGTGTTATTATTTAATATGATATTATGTCCCAGAAAATATTGTGTAAAAAAATTAATAAAAGTACCAAAAATAATAAAATTTTGTTAAACTATTTAGAATTTTTTTTGTTAAAGTTTACTAATTATTATTACGTTTTAAAAATTCATTATTATTCAATTTAATATTAAGTCAACTTATTATTTTTTTTCTTTATATAAATGCATAAAAATAATGAACTTCTTATTTATTTGTTTTCTATGATAGTTTAAAAAAAGAAAATGCCTCGTGGAAGGATAGAGGAAGATGAGCCGGAGATCGCCCCAAATGGGGACATTGGGTGGAAGTTTGCTACTCCGGTATTAAATAATAGGTTGAAATTAAATTGCAAATTATGCGGAAGAGAAATAAATGGTGGTACTTAAACAACATTTAGCTCATGTAAAGGACAAGTAAGAGGGTGTCCAAACGTCACAACCGAAATTAGGGAGCAAATGATGAAACATCTTCAAGGAGCAACAGCAAAAAAAAAAAAATATAAAGCCGCCCAAAAGGAAGGAGTCATTGATTATATTAGAAATGAGTATGGGGGTGATGGCTTTGAGGGGATTGTTGTTTCAAGTGATGATTCAGATCCCGAGATGACCATGGTAAGAAATATGAGTAGAAATGAATATAGGGAAAGGTCTAAATCAAAGGGTGGGTATGAGGCTGGAAGTTCAAGTAGGGCGAGTTTACCTAAAGCTCATCAACGATCTTCTAATATGTCTGGAATGCGAGACGTAGGGAATGGACGGATATAAATTCGCCTGAATATAGATTCGCTGAAGTGGATGTGCACCTTCATCGAAGCCAGGGTCCTAAGCAACCTAAAATATCAACAAAACTTATGAAGGATTTGCGAAAGAAGTTAGGACGAGCCGTTAGTCAGTTTGTGTTGTTTGGAAAACATTCTGCAAATATTGTTGTACGCCCGTGGTTTGACCGGATGCTTGATGTTGCTAGAGAAGTTGGATACGGAGTGAAGCCTCCAACTCCGTATGAGGTCAATGTAGTTTTTTTGCCCATAGAGTTTGCTAGCTTGAAAAAATGGATTGAATCTCAAAAGCAAATTTGGAAGGAGAGGGGTGTCACTATTATGTGTGATGGTTGGACATGACCTACCAAGAAACATTTAATTAATTTTTTAGTTTGTAGCAATCATGGAACAGTTTTTCACAAATCCATTGATGCAACAGATGTGCTGAGTAGGACAGCAGACTACTACTTTCGCATCATGGATAAGGCAGTTGATGAAATTGGAGAGCATATGTTGTCCAAGCAGTAACTGATAATGAAGCGGCAATGAAAGCGGGTGGGAAGTTACTTATGCAAAGGAGACTGAATTTGTATTGGACAGCATGTTCAGCTCATTGTATTGACCTTATCCTTGAAGACATTGGTAAAAAGAAGAGTGGCGAAAGTGTTGGATCAAGCAAAAATTATCACCAGCTTCATTTACAATTACAATTGGATTATTGATTACATGAAGCGATTCACTAATGGTCGAGAGTTACTGTATCCAGCCATCACTCGTTTTGCTACGAATTTTGTCACATTGGAGAGTATTGTGAGGCATAAGAAGGGTTTAGAAGACATGTTTCGATCTGATGAGTGGAAACGATGCAAGTGGTCAAAGTTGTGAAAAAGGCAAGGAAGCGAAGAAGGTAATATTTGACAGGGACTTTTGGACTAAAGCAACTGATATTTTGAAGGTGCGGGAGCCTTTAGTGAAGTTTCTTCGATTGGTGGATGGAGATTTAAAACCTACCATGGGTTTTATTTATGAAGCTATGGATAGGGCAAGGAAAGGGATTCAAAGAGATTGCCGCTATTACATAGATTTTCATAAAATCATTGACAAACGATGGCAGTTCCAATTACATCAAGACTTGCATGCAGCTGGTGAGTATAAAAGTAAAAAAAATAATTGCGTTTTATTATTTCAATAATTAGGTTATTACTTAAATCTAACTTTTGATATATTATTCTTCTGTCAATATATTAGGGTAATACTTGAATCCTCAATTTCAATACGGTGAAAATTTTACAAGCCTTTCCGACGCAATGGTAGGGCTTAGAAAAGTGATTCAGATGTTGGAACCTGATATTGACAATCAGATAAAGGCAATTAACCAAGTAAGTCGATAATATATTTATATTTTGTTAAGATTTTTCACTAATGTATTTGATATTTCGTGAAATGTTACAGATTTTGTTATTTCGTGATAAATACGATTCTTTTAGAACCGAATTAGCTCAAACAGCAGTGTCACGAACAAATTCGGGTAATAATATGTCTTAATTTATTTACTATCAATTTCACTTTATACCTCAGTATATAATATAAATAAATGATTGTGTTCATCATGTGTAGGTGAATAGTGGATTCATTATGGCACATCAACTCCAGAACTTCAACGAATTGCTGTGAGAGTATTGTGTCAAACATGTTCATCTTCCAACTGTGAACGAAATTGAAGTGCATTTAGCCTCATACATACAAAGACATAAAATCGTTTAAAATCCCAAAAGTTAAATAAACTTGTTTTTGTATACTATAATATGAGGTTAAAGATCAGAAATGCGACAAGAAGAAGCCAACAAGACATTGAGGAATCTTTTAACCCTATCAACTTGGATTATATATTTGACGAAGATGACCCATTATCTCCGTGGTTGGAAGAGACAGAAGAAGCTCTTTTAGACGGTCAAGACAATTCTGAATGGTTGGATGTTGATGAAAATGACCAAAATGATCATGCTACTTTAATTCCTTCTGGTAGTGGAACTAGTAGCGGTGGTAGTGGTGGAGTTCGCTTGAGTCAACCAAGTAGTGGTACTCATGGAGATAGTGCTAGTGGTAGTTATGGAGGTGGTGCTAGTGGTAGTTATGGAGGTGGTGCTGCTGGTAGAGATGTGCAATATGAAGGTAAATAAATATTGCAGTCTAAATTTTATTTATAGTATTATATTATTCTTGTATTGCACTTCTAACAGAAATATATCATTGACTGAAACAGGTGATAGTTACTCACCGTATCAAGGAGAAGTTGGAAGTTATGGAATTCGAGACGATGATGACAATTTGGAGGATAGACAAAATCTACAACCATGGGGTGGGACACGAAGGCGTACACGTAGTCCAATGGGAGATAATTTAGAGAACCGTTTTGTTGAGCTTGATCTTGGAGTTCGTGGAAACAAAAGAAGAAACCCACAAGCACAACCCACGTATCCCCATCCCCCTAAATTCTCATATTATCCCCCGCCATCACAATGCTATTATCCACCCACCGGGTCATATTACTATCCTCCTTATCCACCTGAACCTTCATATAATACCGTTTCATCTACCGGGAACTATCCACATGGGTATATGGTTTTGCCAGGCCTCAAGGTTATTTTCCACAACAAGGGGCATCAAATGAAAGTAACAATTTTGGAAGGGGTGTATCTAATTCAAGTACTTCACATTCTAATTACTTTGAATATGAACCACATGAACGGCCTAATAATGATGATGATATGGAGATTCTTAGAGACCCGCCATGGCTTTCTTTTTGGTGGTGAAGCATGGAATCATTTGTAATATATGTAATTTAGTTTATTATCTTATTTGTTTAATGGTATGGTGGTATTGATTCACAATTGTGCAATGACTTTAAGTATGTTATTAGTTGTTAAATTTAAGCATGTTACAAGTTGTTATTGAGTGATGAGTTTTTAGTATTTGATTAAGTAATAAAATGCTTTTATGATGTGTTTTTAGTATTTGATTAAGTAATAAAATGCTTTAATGTGCTTTAATGTGCTTTAATACTATGTAATGAACCCACATATTAATTAAATTCAACATTATATGGTCAAAATAAAAGTATCATTTTAATTTATGGTATTTGTGAATGGTAAAAAAAAATTCACGCTTGCGGTAACCGATTCCCGTTACATTACGTCCGATACTCCCGATACCGTTACACCGATACCGCAACCGTTATGTTACCCGATACCGTTATTTAAAACCATGGTGGTACATTACCATGTCTGGTACGGTGGGGATAGACTTAGTTGGGATCCTTAATATATTTTTATAGATATGTTGAGAATGAAAGCAAATCAAGAGAAGTATGTAAGAATCTTGTTGAAACGAGAGCAGGCTGCAATATTTGGAGTGGAGATGTAGAGAAGATAGCAATAGAAATATGTAGATAGATAGATTAGATAGTAAAGGCAGTTATATGAACCGACTTGAACAAGTAACATCAAAAGCACAAGACAACCTCCATCCATATTTATTTATGATAAGCATTGAATGAATCCCCTTACAAAACAACAAACAGCAAGAAAAGCAGGGGTATATTATAGGAAATTAAGAAGGAGAAGACGCAAGGCGGCCAACAATTGGGTACTTAGCCTGAAACTTGTTTTCCCAGTCGTTGAGGACGGCCATCTCCTTGTCGGAGAGACCATCGAGAGAGGCACATACGTCCTCTTCGTTCTTGCTCATCTTGGCCAGAGCTCTGCTGGCGTCTTTGCCGGCGAACATGGCATATGCTCCGCCGGGGCCGTAAAAGGACTTGCCCGTCGTCACGTCGAAGATCCGACCCTTTATGGCCACGTATATGGGTTTCGACGGATCTGTTCCGTCGTATTGCTTCAGCACATCTACCGTCACCTCCATTTTATTCTCCCCTCTTTTTTCACCCAATTCTGGCTATATGCACTGTCTCTCTCCTTGTCTTTGATCAAATAAAAATACAATAAAATATATTCTAAACGATAACTCAATCTCAAACTTATCTTCTAATACATATTTCTAAAACAAATTTTCATTTCAAAATAGGGGTCTTTACACATAGGTTCCATTTATCCGGTCAATATTCTTATAAGTCCTATTGACTTTTCAATAATCTCATAAGTCCTATTCCAATTTTTTAGAGAATTTTTTCACCATTTTACCTTTTTATAACTAATCATCCGTAAAAGTTACATAAGTGGTTGAACTTTTTTTTTTAATCTTTAAATGATCATAACTTTTGATTCACAAATCCGTTTTTCACAAAATTACTATTTTTGAAATCTGCTCGACGAGATCTATCAAACAAGATCCATGAAGGCTATAAAATTCCAAAGAAAAAAATTTACGCAAACAGTAAACTTTACTGTATGCAATAGAATATGAAATAATTTTATATATGTGTCATTTTCACAAACAGACAGTAACATTTACTGTGGTAATACTACACAGTATATATATATATATATACAGCGCATATAATAAAACACAACAAATTAATATTGAAAACTGAAAACTGAAATTACAATAACTGAAAGTAAACTTACAAAGATTACTGATTAATACAGTTGGTTGAACCGGATGAACTTGAAAGCATAATGTTTAATACAAAATGAAAATGAAAACTGAGAGAATAATAGAGAGATGGAGATAGAGAGAGAGTTTGCAGTAGTGAGATGGGAAATCAGACTCTGCCTGGAATGGATGACTGAATGCTCTATTTATAGTTGAAACTCCTTTGCTTTTACTTCGGGTGAACTGCTTTAACCTTTGGGTGAACTGCTTTAACCTTTGGGTGAACTGATTTAACCTTGGGTAACTGACTTTAACTTCGGGTGAATTGCTTTTAACTTCGAGTAAACTACTTTAACCTTGGGTAACTGATTTTAACCTTGGGTAAACTGCTAGCTGATAGACTGTAAACCCGTGTGCCGGCACTGTTCATGAATAGTAACTTGTCGGGGAATGTTTTAATCATTCGGCACTGTTCATGAATAGTAACATGTCGAGGAATATCTTTACTGTTTATGAATAGTAACTCATCATTAAATTTTAACCAAATATTATCCTGTAAAAATAAATTTTATTACAAACTGTAAGGGTCTTGGGCATCTTGAAATAATGAACTCGAATATGGATCTGATGTGTTAACTTGGTGACTATTTGTTGACTCGGCAGAAGAGGTGGGAGAACAATAATTTTCCTCTTCGGCTTCAGCTTGAAGAAGAAGCTGTTTTACCAAATCTTTGAGCTGCTGGGACTTTTTTGACTTGGCTAATGTTGTATTCATAGAACTTTGACTAGATTTCTTAACTGCTTGGACTGCTTGGACTGGAATGACTGGTTGGCAAGGAAACTCCATTTGGACAGCATTAATAATCCTTTGTTGATTGAAAGAGTCCCACCATTTAACATAAAAATGTCGAACTAATGTTGACTGCTGTATTGCATATTGCCATTTGAATATCCATGGAACTTTGTATTTACTACAGAACAAGAGTAAAACTGGGAACTGAGAATTATGTTCATTTAGTTTAAAGACTGTGGAAAAATATTTAACTTGTTCTTGGAGGTCTGCAGGTAGGATATCTGGGATAGAACCATGCTGTGTCCACCACCGGGAAAACCAAGAAGGAATTTGACTTTTAAATTTTTGATCAAAGCAAAGAAACCAAGAATGAGTGAATGACTCATTTTGGTAAAAGAGAACTTTAAACCATGCTTCAATATAATCATAATAATTAAACTGAATTTGATGACTTGGGAGGGTTTTTAGAATGGAGGGATGGGATCCCCAGTCTTGAAGAGAGATTATATTATTAATGTGCAAGGAATGGTAAAGAATCCTTGATGAATCGTTGCGATCGGTGATTGCTTTAATACGAACTGATTCTGAGGAATAAAGAATATCCATGTAAAATTTTAAAGTCTTGGCAGGATGGTGGGGAGTGAAGTGCCAAGAGGGAGGAAAATAGTTTTTTACTAAATCAATTGGATTTTTAATATGGCTATGATTTGGCTCAATAGAAAATAAATTTAAAAAATTTGGTTTGAGAACATAATCAGTTCTAGCAGGGTGATTATAAAATTTGGTTTTAGTAATCTGTTGAATGGGTTGTGTAGCAAATGGGTCATTGACTAGGTATTGACTAGAAGAAGGCCCAAACTCTGCAGGGGTTGCAAGAGTGGAACTGTAACTAAAATTTGGTCTTGGAATGTTTCCAAGGACCTGGTATCTATTTGTTACTTGGAGAGGGGATGCAATTTTAGTAGAAGGTTGGCTTGTGGGTAGAGCGAGGGCTCTAGTTGTCTTCTGGGGATTTTTCTCCGTCATTGTTATTCTGTAGAAATTCACGTGTGAGAAAATCAGGGATGGAATTCTCACTTCCTTTAATATACTCAATATCAAAATCAAAAATGCTCAGTATAGATTGCCATCTAGCAAAAATTTGTTTAGAAGCAATATTATGGACATCCTTTTCTAAAACATATTTTGCACTTTTACAATCCACACGGACTAAAAATTTTTGATTTAAAATGTCACTTTGAAATTTCGAAACACATAAAACAATAGATAATATTTCTTTTTTAATAGTACTATAATTACTTTGCGCTTTGTTCCAGACTCCGGAATAGAATCGAACAATTGGTTCAGGAGAATGAGGGTGAATTTTCTATTTAAGAATACCTCCGTAACCAATGTCAGAGGCATCGGTTTCAATGATTTTGAATGAATTTGGTGTACAAAGACCAAGACAAGGTAGGGTTTTAACATGTTTCTTGACATTTTGAACTATCTACGTATGTTCTATAGTCCAAGGGGGAGGGTTACTTTGTAGCCTTTCAAATAATGGTTTGCATTGTTTGCGAAGATTTGGATAAAATTCAGCAATGTAGTTCAATGATCCTAGAAATCTTTGAAGTTGCGTTTTCTCGAGGATTTCATCAGGAAATTTATCAGCAAATTGGATGGCCCTATCTATGGGACTAATTAATGCTATGACTTTTATCTCATATTCTTTGTTAATAATTAAAGTTACTTGTACATGCCATTTTTGTAAATTAATTTGGTTTATGATATTTACTTGATGATCAGGTTCTTCTGTTGTTACTATTTTAGGTTCTTGTTCAGAATCTAGATCACTTTCTTCTGAGGAGATGGCTTGTTGCTTTTGGAAAGTTTGGTTTACTTTTAAAATAGTGATATCTTGTTTTAATTCTTTACTTTCTATTTTGATGTCTTTGATATCTTGTTTAATTATGTTGACTTCTCGTTGGAGATCTTGTAATGTAACTTCCTTGTGAGTTTTAAATCGTTTTAAAGTATTATCAAGACTTATCTTGTTTTGTGTATTTATACCACTTTCTTCTTTGGATAATAATTTTTTAAATTTTGAAAGGTATTGTGATTTTAATTCTCTATTTTCTATTTTTCCAATTAAATCAATTAGTAATTCTTCCTGTTCTTCTTGTTTAGTGAGAACATTGATAGTTTTACAGCAGTTGTCTTTGCATCCTAATTTTATATCTGGAGAACTAGAGTTTGTACCTGATTCATAGTAACTTGATGATTCATAATCAGTGTTTTGTTCACCTTCACTAGAAGAATTTTTTAATTCAAAAATTTTGTATATTTCTTGTGTTACTTCAGATGATAGTTGTAACTGGTTAATTTTGGATTTTACCTTACATTCCGATTTGTAATGACCTATTTTTCCACATTTATAACATTTTACTTTACTTTTGTCATTTTTCTTATATTGTGGATTAGTTTGTGGTTTTTTATGTTTTTTATAGAATTTCTTATTTTCTTTATTGTAAAATTTGTTATTTTTGAAATAGTTTTTTCTATGTCTTTTGTATTGTTTTGGGTATGACTTGTAATTTTTATTTCTTGATGGTGCAACAGGGTTTAAACCATATTGTTCACAAAAATTTCCCGTTTCATATTTTGCCTTTAATTTTTCTTTATTAGCCTGGTTGCTTATTTTCATATCTATACACATTTTTAATCCCTCTTTCTGGATTGTACTTATTATGTCTCCATATGTAAGATTGTTATAATCAATGTGTCCATTTGTGTTACTCAGAACTTCTCTTATTTTATGAGCAAATAAATTTGGTAAACCATTAATAAATTTTTCTTTCCAAAATGGTTCATTACTATCGTCTCTAAGCATTACTCGTGATGTACCATCTAAAATCGCTTAAAGTTGGGCATCTAAGGTTACTTAGTGATCATGAATTCTTGAGGTTATATTACTCGGTGTTCCTAAAAAATGTTTTATTACTGTAAAAACTAGAGTGTTAACTCCATCTGGAATTCCCATTCCAATGTTTTCATCAAAAATTGGGAGGCCATTGGCATCTTGTTGGACGACAGATTTAATTTGTTCCTTTGATTCTTTGGTAAGATGTTTATCCCACCAAGATTTTAATGTACTGGTGAATCCTGTTGTTAAAAGCTCAACTATTTCTGTTTGGGGAATATTTTGATTGTTTAGGTAATTGTTTGCAACCATAGATATGTGTTGCATTTTATTTAAGATTTCTTGTTCAGATAATCCATCTATGTTCCATTCGTAAAGTCTATCCGATGAAACCGAGAATTGATTATGTATATTTCTTTCTTCATATTGCATATCTGGGGGTGTTGGTCTTGTATACCAATTTTTTGTTAAGGTGGTTGGAGTTACTCTGGAGTTTTTTATTCTATTTAGTTCAACATTAGTAAATTGTTTTTCAATAGTCTGGATATCTTCATCTGTAGTAGATTCTTGGGATGAGTCTGTTTGGTTAATATAGGTATTTTTGTTGATAGTTGTAATAGTCTTTGATGATTCTGCTTTGATATCTTTAAGCATTTTTTCTATTTTATCCAGAGTTTTCTCAGACTTTGTTTGTAAATTTATTCCTTTTCGGACCTCAGGAAGTTGGATTAAAGGTATTTCTCTTTTATATGGTGGGTTTGGTTTGTCTAACTTGTTTTCAATGGATTCTAGTTGTTTTCCTAAAGTATTCAGGTATTGGTTAGTGTAATTATTTTTTTCTAAACGACGAGCATATCGAGAAAAGTACTCCCCAAGAGAAAAGGATAAAATAATAAGAAAGTGGAAAACTTTAATGAATGAAATAAGAACGGACATAAAGTTCTTTGACTATTTAGATAACTATTATCACAAAATAAATGTCCTAACAAAAGTAAAATGGACAAAACAAGACAAAACTACAGTCTCGTCTAGTCACCCTCCACTAGAAACCATTTTAGTAAATCACATGGGAACAGAAGTAGTTGCTACACCATTTAAAGTCACTTCTACTAATGATGAAATCAAAAAAGTTATTGAACAAAATAATTACACTAACCAATACCTGAATACTTTAGGAAAACAACTAGAATCCATTGAAAACAAGTTAGACAAACCAAACCCACCATATAAAAGAGAAATACCTTTAATCCAACTTCCTGAGGTCCGAAAACAAGATAAGTCTTGATAATACACAAAACAGTTTGGTTTTGTGTATTTACCATTGTAAATTAATTTGGTTTATGATATTTACTTGATAATACGTAAATGTTTAGGGTATCAGAGCCAAGTACCCAGTTATTGTGTTTGATCTATATTTCCAGTTCTCCTTTAAAGCCAAGTTCTGATCGATTTGATTCTTACACCTTTTGTGTTTTATCATCCCAACTTGTTAGATCACCTGAACAGTAAATTCGGTATCCAAACAGTAAGACCCAAGAGAGTGGCTTGAGCGGATAGGTATGAGAGGGTATGTATTGAAAACATTTTGAGAAAACAAACATGAAAATCGTAAAAAGAAAATAGGTTTCTTTATAAGCTTTAAAATGAATAGATTATTTAGATCAAATTCTTTGGCTAGTTCTAGCTCTAGGTCTTCTTTAGCTTTTCCCCCAGACATAATAAACGAAGAAGAACATGTTTATGAAGAAGTAAATTTAGATTTAAATGATTGGAATATTCCCAAAGTCCCAACAAAAGAAATTTACAAAACTAGTTTCATAAAGTCATCCTTTAGTACTAATTACAATGTTAAAACTGTTGAACATGTTTATGCTTTAAATAAAGAACACGATAGAATTCAACTATTAACTAGTGAAGCTATTACAAAACAAAGAAAAAATGGATTCAATTTCCTACACATAGGATTAATACAAGTAGCAGTCAAACCATTAACCAGTAAAGGAATAAATGCCTCTATCCTCTTATGTCTTAGAGATGCGAGACATACTAATTACAACACTAGTATTTTAGGAATGATGGAATCAAGCCTTTTTAATGGTCCAATACATTTTAATTGTTTTCCTGATTTTACATTAAGTTTAACTGACCCTCACATATTAAAAACCATGACATTAAATATTAAAACATCTGGATATGAAATGTTAGAAGGAAGTAAACCACTTGCTTTAATTTATAGAATTTATTACAAATGTTTAAGGACAAATCTAAATGTCCACGCTTTAGTAAAAAGTCCAAAAGACAAAACTCTACTCATACAAAGCAGTACAAATGATGCTAATATTCAAGTCCCTAGGTCAATAAATTGGAAAGATATTAATTTACCAAACGATTGGTTATTAGAGAATGAAAATCATCCTCGAAAAATGCAAAACAATGCTATTAATCTTGAACGAATCCAAGAATACCTTGACGGATCAGTTAGAATAAGTTTTGATCAACCACGATTTAAAAATCTCCATATTAAAGATGATAGTAAATCCCAAACGAGTAATTCAACAAGAAAAGATGATGATCTATGTCCTAGACGCAATCTTAAGTTAAAAGAAATTGATACAACTTCCCAGGTAAGTAAACCTTGTTATACAGCGACCTCAAATTTTAATGATGATGAAGATCAACATTCCCCCACTCAAACAGATTTTGAAACAGGTTCAGTAAATCACCAATTATTAACAATCAATAAAGACTATAAAATTGACATGATTAAATTAGGAGAAGATTTTGAGTCAAAAGAAAACCGTACTAAACGACGAGCATATCGAGAAAAGTACTCCCCAAGAGAAAAGGATAAAATAATAAGAAAGTGAAAAACTTTAATGAATGAAATAAGAACGGACATAAAGTTCTTTGACTATTTAGATAACTATTATCACAAAATAAATGTCCTAACAAAAGTAAAATGGACAAAACAAGACAAAACTACAGTCTCGTCTAGTCACCCTCCACTAGAAACCATTTTAGTAAATCACATGGGAACAGAAGTAGTTGCTACACCATTTAAAGTCACTTCTACTAATGATGAAATCAAAAAAGTTATTGAACAAAATAATTACACTAACCAATAACGGACATAAAGGGGAAGCAGCGCATATAATAAAACACAACAAATTAATATTGAAAACTGAAAACTGAAATTACAATAACTGAAAGTAAACTTACAAAGATTACTGATTAATACAGTTGGTTGAACCGGATGAACTTGAAAGCATAATGTTTAATACAAAATGAAAATGAAAACTGAGAGAATAATAGAGAGATGGAGATAGAGAGAGAGTTTGCAGTAGTGAGATGGGAAATCAGACTCTTCTTCAAGCTGAAGCCGAAGAGGAAAATTATTGTTCTCCCACCTCTTCTGCCGAGTCAACAAATAGTCACCAAGTTAACACATCAGATCCATATTCGAGTGCATTATTTCAAGATGCCCAAGACCCTTACAGTTTGTAATAAAATTTATTTTTACAGGATAATATTTGGTTAAAATTTAATGATGAGTTACTACTCATAAACAGTAAAGATATTCCTCGACATGTTACTATTCATGAACAGTGCCGAATGATTAAAATATTCCCCGACAAGTTACTATTCATGAACAGTGCCGGCGCACGGGTTTACAGTCTATCAGCTAGCAGTTTACCCAAGGTTAAAATCAGTTACCCAAGGTTAAAGTAGTTTAATCGAAGTTAAAAGCAATTCACCCGAAGTTAAAGTCAGTTACCCAAGGTTAAAGCAGTTCACCCAAAGGTTAAAGCAGTTCACCCGAAGTAAAAGCAAAGGAGTTTCAACTATAAATAGAGCATTCAGTCATCCATTCCAGGCAGAGTCTGATTTCCCATCTCACTACTGCAAACTCTCTCTCTATCTCCATCTCTCTATTATTCTCTCAGTTTTCATTTTCATTTTGTATTAAACATTATGCTTTCAAGTTCATCCGGTTCAATCAACTGTATTAATCAGTAATCTTTGTAAGTTTACTTTCAGTTATTGTAATTTCAGTTTTCAGTTTTCAATATTAATTTGTTGTGTTTTATTATATGCGCTGCTTCCCCTTTTGGTATCAGAGCAAAAGTCTGAGAAAATTATGACCTATATTAACCAAACAGACCCTATCTATGGGACTAATTTTTCCTTGGTGAATATTATGACCTAAAAATCTAACTTTTGTTTGGAATAGATTGACTTTTGAGGCTGAAACCACTAAACCATTAATTTTTATTAGTTCAAAAAATAAATTTAAGTGTTTCCAATGTTCATCGATTGTGTGGGAATAGATGAGGACATCATCAATGTAGACAATTGTAAAATGGGATGAAGGGTTAAATATTTCATTCATGATATTCTGGAATTCACTAGGTGCATTTTTTAGGCCAAATGGCATGACACACCATTCATAGTGACCAAAGGGGGTTGTGAATGCAGTTTTGTATCTATCTTTTTCATGGATTTGTATTTGCCAAAATCCACTCTTCATTTCAAACTTGGAAAAAATAGTTGATTGATTTAATCGGTTCATGAGGTCACGTTTATTTGGGATTGGATATCGTATCCATTCTAAAACTTTATTAAGTGGTTTGTAATTGATGACAAGCCTGGGTGCTCCGCGTTCTAATTCGGCATTTTTTCTGACATAAAATGCAGGGCATGACCAAGGAGATTTACTTTTTCTTATAATTCCTTTTTGTAATAAACCATTAATTTCATCTTTACATAGTTCCATATCTTCTTGATTCATTTGGATTGGTCTCGCTTTGGTAGGGATGAAATTTTCATTAAAATCTTTGATGTATGGCAAAGTTACTATATGTTTCTTTCTATGTAAAAAGGCATTTGGTAGATCGGAACAGATTTCATTTGTTAGTTTTAATTTGAAATTTTCTATTTTATCTTGGAGAATCTTGTTAGTAAGTTGATCTTCAATCCTTTTGTATCTTACTTCTTCATTTAAAAAATTTAATTGTTTTCTCTTGTATTGGAGACGGTTTACTGATATTGAAAAATCTTTGAGTGTTTTTAAATCTCTGACTTCTGGTTTTGAAAGAAATTCAAATTTTACTTGTTGGCCTAAGGCTAGGGAGGTTATTCCAGTATCACTAGTTGTGAACGGATATAGAAGACAAAGAAAAGGGATTCCTAAGATTACCTTGTCAGTCATGTTTTTTACTAAAACAAAAGGAGTTTTGTAACATACATTATTTTGACAAATATGTGCTTTGGGTAGTTTGTATTTGATTTGCATTTTACTTCCATTGGCTGAATTTAATCGTTCAGATGTTTTATGATAATACCTGGTTGGAATTAATCTTTGAGCTGCTGGGACTTTTTTGACTTGGCTAATGTTGTATCCATAAAACTTTGACTAGATTTCTTAACTGCTTGGACTGGAATGACTGGTTGGCAAGGAAACTCCATTTGGACAACATTAATAATCCTTTGTTGATTGAAAGAGTCCCACCATTTAACATAAAAATGTCGAACTATTGTTGACTGCTGTATTGCATATTGCCATTTGAATATCCATGGAACTTTGTATTTACTACAGAACAAGAGTAAAACTGGGAACTGAGAATTATGTTCATTTAGTTTAAAGACTGTGGAAAAATATTTAACTTGTTCTTGGAGGTCTGCAGGTAGGATATCTGGGATAGAACCATGCTGTGTCCACCACCGGGAAAACCAAGAAGGAATTTGACTTTTAAATTTTTGATCAAAGCAAAGAAACTAAGAATGAGTGAATGACTCATTTTGGTAAAAGAGAACTTTAAACCATGCTTCAATATAATCATAATAACTAAACTGAATTTGATGACTTGGGAGGGTTTTTAATTAGGATATAAAATTAGGATGCAAAGACAACTGCTGTAAAACTATCAATGTTCTCACTAAACAAGAAGAACAGGAAGAATTACTAATTGATTTAATTGGAAAAATAGAAAATAGAGAATTAAAATCACAATACCTTTCAAAATTTAAAAAATTATTATCCAAAGAAAAAAGTGGTATAAATACACAAAACAAGATAAGTCTTGATAATACTTTAAAACGATTTAAAACTCACAAGGAAGTTACATTACAAGATCTCCAACGAGAAGTCAACATAATTAAACAAGATATCAAAGACATCAAAATAGAAAGTAAAGAATTAAAACAAGATATCACTATTTTAAAAGTAGACCAAACTTTCCAAAAGCAACAAGCCATCTCCTCAGAAGAAAGTGATCCAGATTCTGAACAAGAACCTAAAATAGTAACAACAGAAGAACCTGATCATCAAGTAAATATCATAAACCAAATTAATTTACAAAAATGGCATGTACAAGTAACTTTAATTATTAACAAAGAATATGAGATAAAAGTCATAGCATTAATTGATTCCGGTGCAGATTTAAATATATATATATATATACACACACGGTGGATCCAAACCCTTTTTTTTCAAAATTACCTTATATCTAAAGGTTCGCGCTAGCGGTATCCAATCCTTACCACCATTGTTGGAGCTTCAACGACCTTCGTCAGAGCTCCGATTTGGGGTGGGTAAGGGTGGCATGTGGTGCCGCTGGCGCGGACCTTTGAAAATAAGAGACTTTTGAATAAATGGGTTTTGGATCCACCGGAGTATCATGGGGTGTCGCTGGCGCGGACCTTTGAAAATAAGATTGGATAAATGGAATCGGGATCATCTGGAGCACCGATTTGGGGTGAGTAGGGGTGGCACAAAACTTTAAAAATAGGAGCATATTGGATATATATATATATATATAGTTTGTAAAAATGTCATAGATATTAAACTTTATTGTATACACCAGAAAATGAAATAGTTTCATATTTGTGACATTTTCACAAACAATAACATTTACTGTGTTAATATATTTATGAAATAGTTTTATATATATAACATTTTCACAAACAGTAACATTTACTTAGTTAATATTACACAATATATATATATAACATTTTCACAAACAGTAACATTTACTGAGTTAATATTACATAACATATATATATATATATATATATATATATATATATATATATATATACACGGTAGATCCAAACCTCTTTTTTTTAAATTACCATATTTTTAAAGGTTTACGCTGGCGACATTCAATCCCCACCACTACCCACCCCCATTGTCGAAATTTCAACGACTTTCATCAGAGCTATGATTTAGGTGGGTAGTAGTGGCATAGGGTGCCGCTTGCGTGAACCTCTGAAATTAAGAGAATATTAGATAAATGGAGTTTGGATCCACTAGAGCTCCGATTTGGGGTGAGTAGGGGTGACATTGGGTTAGGTTTATATCTATAACATTTTTACAAACGTTAACATTTACTGTGTTATAACATAGTGTATATATATATATATACAGTGGATCCAAAACTCTTCTTTCTGATATTGTCTTACTTTTAATGCCCCGCGCTAGCGGTATCTAATCCCGACTACCACCAACCCCAATTGTCGGAGCTCCAACAATCTTCATCAGAGTTCTGATTTGGGGTGACATGGAGTGCCACTGGCGCGGACCTTAGAAAATAAGAGAATATTGGATAAATGGGGTTTGGATACACTGGAGCTCCAGTTTGAGGTGAGCAGGGGTAGCATTGGATTAGGTTTATCTCTGTAATATTTTCACAAATAATAAATGTTACTGTTTGTGAAAATGTTACTTCGGCATCCCATGCCACCTCAAATCAGAGCTCTGATAAAGGTTGTTGGAGCTCCGATAAAGGGGGTGGGTGGTGGTGGGGATTGGATGCCGCTGGCGCGGACCGTTAAAAATAAGATAATATCAGAAACAAAAGTTTATATATATATATATATATATATATATATATATATATATATATATATATATATATATATATATATATATGTATGTATACTGTGTTATATGAACACAGTAAATGTTAATGTTTATGAAAATGTTATAGATATACACCTAACTCAATGTCACCCCTACTCACCCCAAATCGGAGCTCTGGTGGATCCAAACCTCATTTATCTAATATTCTCTTAATTTCAAAGGTCCGCGCCAGCGACACTCTATGCCACTACTATCAACCCAAATCATAGCTCTGATGAAAGTCGTTGAAACTCCGACAATGGGGGTGGGTAGTGGTGGGGATTGAATGTCGCTAGCGTAAACATTTAAAAATATGGTAATTTTGAAAAAAAAAATAGTGGTTTGGATCTACCATGTGTGTGTGTATGTGTGTGTGTGTGTGTGTGTGTGTGTGTGTGTATATATATATATTATGTAATATTAACTCAGTAAATGTTACTGTTTGTGAAAATGTTATATATATTGTGTAATATTAACTCCGTAAATGTTACTGTTTGTGAAAATGTTATATATATAAAACTATTTCATAAATATAATAACACAGTAAATGTTATTGTTTGTGAAAATGTCACAGATGTAAAACTATTTCATTTTCTGGTGTATACAAAAAAGTTTAATATCTATGACATCTTTACAAACAATAGCATTTACCGTGTTATTACATTATATATATATATATATATATATATATATAATATGTTTTTTTTAAAGCTCTGCGCCACCGGCACCTAATGTCACTCCTACTCATCACAAATCGGTGCTCAAGAGTATCCAGGTCCCATTTATCCAATCTTATTTTCAACGGTCCGCGCCAGCGGCACCCCATAACACTCCGATCGATCCAAAACCCATTTATTCAAAAGTCTCTTATTTTCAAAGGTCCGCACCAGCGGCACCACATGCCACCCTTACCCACCCCAAATCGGAGCTCTGACGAAGGTCGTTAAAGCTCCAACAATGGTGGTAAGGATTGGATGCCGTTAGCACGAACCTTTAAATATTAGGTATTTTTGAAAAAAGAGGGTTTGGATCCACCGGATATGTATATATATATGTACTGTGTAGTATTACCACAGTAAATGTTACTGTCTGTTTGTGAAAATGACACATATATAAAATTATTTCATATTCTAGTGCATATAGTAAAGTTTACTGTTTGTGTAAATTTTTTTCTTTGGAATTTTATAGCCTTCATGGATTTTGTTTGATAGATCTCGTCGAGCAGATTTCAAAAATAGTAATTTTGCAAAAAACGGATTTGTGAATCAAAAGTTATGATCATTTAAAGATTAAAAAAAAGTCCAACCACTTATGTAACTTCCTAAAGGAAGTTACGGATGATTAGTTATAAAAGGGTAAAATGGTGAAAAAATTCCCTAAAAAATTGGAATAGGACCTATGGGATTATTGAAAAGTCAATAGGACTTATAAGAATGTTGACCCCATAAATGGGACCTAAATATAATTATCCCTTCAAAATAATACATAATGAAAAAATATTTTTTTATTATCAAACACCACAAATTTAATTTTTTAAATTTTATTAAAAAGTCTATAATGTCCTTTCACAAAATAAAAAATAAAAAAATTAACCTCTAACTATTCAAATACCCAAAGTTTCAAAACCCCGAACAAACCCCTCCATCTCCCAATCGTGAAAAACCCTTCTCCACGGCTCAAACCCTCAAAAATCAAACTTTTATTTTTCAATCCAACCTTGTTTCTAGACTATACATTGTGTTTGGCAAAGTTTACGTGGTTGTTTTCTTCATTTTCTACAGCTTAACAACAACAAGAATGACCATGGATGATCAAATCCCAAAGACACAAAGGATGCTCCAAGTTTAGATTGCACTCCTACATTGGCAAAGTTTGAGTGTCAAGCTTCTATTATGTTTATTTCGTGCAATTTATGGCCTTCCGTGTACTTGTGATTTGGTCGGACGGGAGAAGACGGGTGATGTCATTCCAACATGCACGTTAGACGATCATTGATAGAAGCTTGTTATAGTTCCTGATGTCCCAAAATTTCGGGATCTTAATTACACACCCGAGATGATTTTACTAAAGATGAGGTAGAATGAAGTGGGGGAAGCTGAACGACAAATGATGCATGCTAAACTAATGGAGATTGCTCAATCATCTTGCACACCGTTGATGGAGTTCACTTCAGTTAAGGCAAAGGGGAGACCAAAGGGCTTGAAAAAAAGTACATCTAACGAGAGAATCCTATGTGCATGGGAAAAGGATCCTTCGAATATAAGTGAGATTTGTGGAAAGAAGTTAGAGGCAAGGGCACCTTATATAGCTAAGAAATTGGATTTATGGTCTACTTACAAGAAGCTATATATGAAGCACGTACTGAATTTCTTCCAGTCATTTGTAGAGGACTATATGAAGTAAGATCGGATGGTAATTGTGGATTCACCATCTTGGTGCGAGGGAGGGGGGTATTGGAGAATCACTTAGTTACTCTCATACTATGCGTAGTCAAATGTTAATTGAGCTACGTCGGGATAAGGAACTATATGCTTCTATCATGACATCATATACTGTCGATGAGTATGAAAGTAGACTGAACATTTTTAAGCATTCCGTCACGAGAGATCATTGGTTCATAATGCCTGATTTTGGATATATAGCAGTGAATGCTCTGAAAGTAATGGTAATGTTAATATCGAAGCTCCAATGCCTAACTTTTGTGTCGTTTGATGAGGGTCCAAAACTGGGTCAAGAGGGTGACAAAATAGTTTACTTATTGAACATATCTAATTGTAATTGGGTGACCATAAAGTGAAATTGGAAGTTAAAAGCATTGGTCAATGCATTAGGTTGGAAAGATCTATTCAAACAACGTTTGTTTATATTCAAGGAAATTTGTCCGAAAGGGTAGCGACAAGGGACGAACCGATTTTGATTGAATCGAATGATGAAGTTGATTTGACCAAATCGTGATGGATCAGTGGGCAATTGTAATTTTTTGTAACATAATATGTAAAGCAATTGGTGGGTTGGCAATTGTATTTTTTGTGAATGATTATGACAAACAATTATGTTGAATATGAAATGTTGAAAAGTTAAATTAATGTTTTTATTTAAATGTTGCATAGGAATGTTGGATGTACTATATATAACACTTTTAATCATGTTGGATATGAATGTTGAATAATCATGTTGGATATAACTATGTTTAACATTTTTAATCATGTTGGATATGAATGTTGGATGTGGCAGAGAATGTAATGAAAATGCAAGGGTTTCCCACGGTGTGCCGTGGTCATGGTAATGCATGCTATGGTTTAGGTTGGTCGTGGGAGACTCACCATGGTCTAAGTTAGTCGTGGAATTTATACAGTGAATTTTGCCACAAAATACAATGATCTCCCATGGTGTGCCATAGTCGTGGTAATGTATACCACAATTTAGGTTGGTCATAAGAGAATTACCACGGTTTGAGTTAGTCGTGAGATTCATGTGATTTACCAAAAATTCCAAGGGTATACTATGATCCGCTCAGGCCCTGGTAATGCCTACCACGATTTAGAATGGTCGTGGAAGCATCACCACGGTCTGAGTTAGTCGTGAAACTCATCAAGAGAATTTTCCACAAAATGCAATGATCTCACATAGTGTAACATGGTCGTGGTAATGCATGATACGGTTTAGGTTGGCCGTGGGAGACTCACCACGAACTGAGTTAGTCGTGAGATTCATGCAGTGATTTACCAAAAATTCCAAGGGTTTCCTACGGTTTGACCTGGTAGTGGTAATGCGTACCATGGTTTATGTTGGTTGTGGGAGCATCACCACGGTATGAGTTAATCGTGAAATTCATTCAGTGATTTGCCAAATATTCCAAGGGTTTCATACAATATGCCCTAGATGTGGTAATACGTACCATGGTTTAGGTTGTCCGTGGGAGCATCACCACGGTCTGAGTTAGTCGTGAAATTCATTCAGTGATTTGTAAAAAACTCTAAGAGTTTCCTACAGTCTGCCCTGGCCGTGGTAATGCGTACCACGATTTTGGTTGACCAAGGGAGCATCGCCACGGTTTGAGTTAGTCATGAAATTTATTCAGTGATTTTCCAAAACTCAAAGGGTTTCCTACGGTCTGCCATGGTCGCGATAATGCGTACCACTTTTAGGTTGGCCATCGAAACATCACCACGTTTGAGTTAGTCGTGAAATTCATTCAGTGATTTGCACAAGATTTCAAGGGTTTACTACGGTATGCCATGGCTGTGGGAATGCATACCACAATTTACGTTGGTCGTGGGAGGCTCACCACGATATGAGTTAGTCATGAAATTCATTCAGTGAATTTTGTTACAAAATTCCAACGATTTCCTACGGTCTTCTATAGCCGTGGTAATGCATATCACGATTTAAGTTGGCCCTGGGAGACTCACCGCGATCTGAGTTAGTCGTGAAATTCATCCAGTGAATTTTTCCATAAAATTCTAAGGGTTTCCTATGGTGAGCCATGGCCATGGGAATGCATCACCACAGTCTGAGTTGGTCATGGTATTTATTATATAATCCTTTATAATTAAGTAATGCAATAATGATATCTCATGTTTTTATCATATAATCCTTTATAATCAAATAATGCAACAATGTTTAGTAATAAAACATACATAACAATTGTTAACAAACAACCACAATTTTCAACAACCACAATGTTTAGCACAAACAACAAGGATGTTTACTACATACACCAACCACAATGTTTAGTAATTAAATATACAAAGCAATATGGGTTATTCTATTTCTTCCTTTGTTATATTTTTTTTTTGGCTTTTTCTTGAAGTTATAGGGCACATCTCTTGTTAGGGTTGAGGCGACGTTTTATTCGTTGCTCCGAGTCTGGTTTGTCCATCTCCTTTCGCTTTCCTTTTCTATCACGAGCGCCTTTAACCTCTAAGAAGGCATCACATGTTGCCTAAAAATCATCAAAAAACGATTGGTAATCTTCAGCAGAGGGATAGTCAAATGGATATTTAAGCGCCTCTTCTAATATTTGAATTGCTATGTCAACACCTGAATCTTATCAATATTGCCACAACGAATGTAATTAATAATACAAATACATGTTACCAAACCTTAAATGTTGAATTGAGGTGTTATACTAGTTTTTCAGTAGCATCCATTTTTGGGTTTCCTTTTTTGCGAATAGGATTGCAGACTAAGGGATGGGAGCACTCGTTATACGATGCCATGTATCCTTCAACACATTTTCAAGAGTAGTTTTGTATGGGAGTAGATCTCCTAGTAGCGTTTAGGACATGCTAAACCCAATTCTCCTGGTACCATTTCTTATTGCCATACGCTACCTTGTACGTCGGTTGTGTCCTACCCCTTTCTTCTTTCATCAGGCGCATAGGAAGTCTTGGAATCATTTGGACCCGGTCGGCTTGACGAAGCACCTGCTCAGGATAGTATGGCTCGACCACCTCATAGCATATGAGAATAGCGATGTACCACAATATCTCCTAGAAAGGACAGGCCTCAACATTTTCCTTGTATGGATCCTATACAACTTACATTTTAAAATATCACATGATTAAAGACAGTAAAGTTAACTAAAACATATCGTGTTAGTAAAAAATAGTAGTGATAATCACATCGTGAAATTTTAAGTCATCCAAAGTCTCAGTCAAAGCAAGCAATTGCTCTTTCGAGTCACCCGATACCATTTCTGCCTTCTACCTACAAATTTGGGGCTCGACACTCGTATAATCGGACGTACGAACACTCCGCTTCAAATCGAAGTGATCGTGTATACATGCATGCATATCCATTAATATTTCAAGTAAGCTAAACATTATAAAAAAAGAATACGATAATTTAGAATATTAGGATAAAGAATATATGTATACATTACGACTAAAAGAGGTCCAGCAACTTGGTATACATCAGACCTGGATGCGATCCCCAATTGGTTGTATAGGTGGGATAAGAGGGCACCTCCCTATTTATTGTCCTTTACTTACTTTAAGTTCTTCAATGATTGCATGTAATATATCGGGACTCGGGTCCCCGACTTGTCCGAGAAAATAAGGCACCCAATCATGAATAGAAGATAGGCCCGTGCACATCTATCGATGTGTTTAGCCTTTGCATTCTCACCCAAAGCCTTATCCCTACCCTTCCATAATTTCATCAACCAATCAAATCGTACCGCGTGAAAAGACTTTCACTCCTCCTCAACATCTTTCACGGAAGACCCAATGGACTTAGCAAACTTCTTAATTTATATAGTCCTATCTTCGATCGTCTTCGGGATCACCCCATACACACTATTCCCCTCAACTGTTATCCGAAACAAATGAAAAACATAATTCAGTGTAATGGTAATTTCACCAAACGACATATGAAATGTATTAGTTTCGAGTTACCACCGTTCAATGAATGCACTGACAAGGACATGGTCAACAAACCGACGGGAGTTTTTTTATATCAAAGATCATAATCCAGAGGCCTTTACTGCATTCACCACCCTCTCGTCCTCTTCATCTATATTCCACTCCATGATTTTTTTTATAGTAGTATACATGCGTCATCATATCGCGTTCTTCATCGTTATTCCAAATATCATATGACACATGGTTAGAAAAATGTTTAAACAACTTGGGGTTATTAGGAGAGGACCCCTCTAATGGTTGTGCATCGGCTCTTTTTGGTTTGGTCCTTATTTTTTTTCTTTTCAACCGGGGCCGAAGAAGTTTCCCATTTAGATATGTCATCATCATTAGAAGATGACGATGTAGATGAACCGTTTGATTGGATAGAGCTACCCTCCCTCCTAACACGTGCATCAACCATCTCACATGTTAACCTCACCAACCACCTCATCACCAATATCCCCTTCACCAACCACAACATCCTCACCTTCTACTACCTCATTAGGAACCGAATCCTTATCAATAACCACATCATCACCCACCGCACCTTCACCAACCACCTCATCACCTATCATATCATCACCTACCA
Organism: Sambucus nigra; assembly: GCA_949130495.1. Taxonomy (NCBI): domain Eukaryota; kingdom Viridiplantae; phylum Streptophyta; class Magnoliopsida; order Dipsacales; family Adoxaceae; genus Sambucus; species Sambucus nigra. The sequence goes on from OX422208.1 coordinate 192,723,698, forward strand.
CATCCTCACCAACCATCTCATCACCTACAACGTCATTCTCTACATCTTTACCTGTAATTCTTTTATGTTTTCATTTTCTTTTCTACGCAATCATAGGTGGTTTACCCTCTTTCCCCATTTATAATCTACAATAAAATATGGGAATAAGATTTTAAAATGAGAATACTTGTTTAAAATTAATAAATTAACTTGGATAAAGAAATGAACAAATTTGGAACACATGCATTTAGAATGAACAAATTAAACTGGATAGATAAATTCAACGATTTGGGAAAACCATGAGATGGATAACCATGACCATTCCAAACCGTGTAAACCCTAGACATGACAGTGATTAACAATGAAATGTTGAAAACCATAGCCACCTTAAGCCGTTGGTATTACAAATTTAACGGTCTATTGTAACTGTGAGTATGGGATACACGGTTTGGATTGGCTGTGAGTAGTCACCTTCTACGGTTACGGGAAACCGTGGCAGCCATCATAATTATTATTATTTTTACTTTTTTGGTACAGTTTCAACACAAATTAGGGTTCATATTCAACGAAAATTAAAGGTTTTTTCACGTTAGGGTTCGAATGGGTTTGATATTACTCAGCTTTATTCAAGTATGGATTACGCATGAACATAAATATACAAGTAGATATATTTAAAATGCATAACAGGTTATATTTGTGAGTTTTGAAGTAGGAGTTAGGGTTTGGTTTTGAATAATAAACGTAGAGAAAGCAATAGAGAGAAAAGAGTAAAGAGGGAGGGAGAGAAAGGGAGGGAAAATGTAATGTTTTTTTTTATTTGGGTTTATATAATGGAGTTTGAAATTGTGATTTTGGATTTTTGTTAAGGAGATGTAAAGTGTGTTTTTCTGGTGTTTTGAAGTAAGTGGTGTTTTAGAGATTATTTTGGGGCGGGAATATCAACACCCTTTATCTAATCGCATAAGAGGGTAAATCTATTTAAAAATTCATCAATAAATTTGGGTGCCCCTAAATTTACCTCATTTTTTACTCCAAAATAGCACCAGATAATTTGTAGTCTAAAATACCATAGAAATGTATTTTTTACTTCATTACACCAAATATTAGCTACCTATTATCTAAAGTTGAAAATTTTCATTTTACACACTTTCCCTCATTCTACACATCCAAACCTTTACACCTCTCAACTTCTAATATAAAAACTTCTCAACTTCAAAGGCCAATAATAAATCAATTCAAATAGGTTGGTACTCAAAATTAATCTACCCAATTAAAACTATATTGACCTCATAAATATAAAATCTCAATTAAAACTTCATTTGAACAGTTTGAAAATGGAATTGGTTTTTGAAAGATTTTGTTGGTTTTTAAAATGAATAATAAAGGATTCGGGTTGGCTATAATGAACAACATAGGTCGGCTTATTAAGGTTTCGTTCGGGATAAAACCAATGAAAAATCAGTCCAATATCATTATATTTCCCACAAATGAAATTCTATATTTAAACTTGACTTCATTCGGGGCCATTACCCCAAATTGAAATCCCTTATTCATCACCTTTTGAATAACTTCATTCGGGGCAAGGGTAATGATTCGTATCAAATATTGCATATTTCCGCCCTTCATCTTTATGTATTCTAGCACTTTTACGGTCCTTAATGCTTATATTTATGCTCATTAACCAGACAACCTTGGATTTGGATATATACATGCTTTGCAGGGGTTAATTGTGCTTTTGTAGGTATTGGAACACTAAAAGTGAGGATCCATTGCATTTCAGAGAAGTTTCGTCATCGGACACTACTTCAAGGGCATTTTAGTCAATTCACATTTTATCTTCAGCTCATAAAAACTCCATGTATACATAGTTCATTGAGCAAGCTTTGCGTGACCGTAAACGGTGCGCGATTCTGAGTCCGAACGATTCAGTTATGGTCGTTTCCGTAATGGACCTTTCCTCCCCTCTTTACGGACCAAATAGCTGCCAAAAAACAGAGTACTGGTCGACCGCGGTTTAAGGCCCGGTCGATCGCGATTTTGAGTTTTGCCATGGAAAGGGGACAGTGTGCTTCAACTTGAAGGCGCGGTCGACCGCGCCCCTGCGACCGGTCGATCGTGTATAACAGATATTTGTTGCCTTTTCCTTTTCTTTTTCCTTTATTTCTTTTCCAACTTATTATATAAACCAATTTTGTTGTAAATATTAGATATATTAGATTTTAGATACTGTTAGGTTAGGGTCTGGGGGTTGAGAGCTATTTTTTCTTTCTCTCTTGGTTTGACACCCATTAGGGTTTGTAAGTGGTACTTTCATCTTCCCTCTCCATTAATATAAGTTGTATTTCCATTATTCTTGCTTTGTAGTTAATTTACTTGCTTTCTAATTTAGTTTACATGCTTTATTTACTTGCCTTCATTTACTCGCTTTGTAGTGTATTTTTATCGCGTTTATTTATCGCATTTTTAATATGCTTTCTAGCTAAATTAGTCTAGGCTGTGTCGGATTGAACTCATTTCGGGTTGACATGTTGCTTGGCTTTAGTGATGGAGTTTGTGGGTCTATTTCTGGTGCGTTGTCCTAGTTATTACGCCTAGGGGATTTGACGGGGCATATCATGTATGCCCCGTGCTTACGACCTTGCATGCGTAATTTCCGAGATATTTGTTGACACCAAAATCATATTAGACTTTTATGCGAATTTAGGAGTGTGACAACTCTTGATTTAATTAACTGTCGAAACGAGACGCATTTGTAATAACTCGTTGACCCATGTAACTATTTTATACTAATTAACTCGGATGAGGGATGTTCGACGCAACCTATAGTTTTTACTCGCTTTATTAGTCTAGCTTTATTTTCCCTCGCCTAGATTAAACATTTCCCCTTTTGTGCATCTTTTCCTTTTTGTTCATATTCATCTTTTACATTTTTATTTTAGAAGTATTAAAGCCATTAAATTCTAGCAACTCGTCTCTGTGGATTTTCGATACCCGGACTTGGCCGCTATACTCCCTTTTTTAGTGTAGTCATAAGTTTAGGTTTTTGTATTAAGGCGGTGAACAGAAAACAACGATCGACGCTTGACACGTGCCACTTTTCACCCTTGATCAGGTAATAAGATGGGTTAGTTTACTCGTCAGTTGTATGATGAGGTGATATCAATATTTCAGGGTCATTGCCTCGAATTAACGTTTCTTTCTATATATTTCCTTTTTTTCATTAGGTCCTTATTGGGATTGAACATTGAACATTGAACAATGTTGGGATCATTATAGTTATTCATTATATATATTTATCTTTGTTTGTTAGTTATTAATGTTTGTTATTTGTTCATTTATATTAGTTATTCACATGTGATCTATGTATGTTAGTTATTCATATGTGACCTCTATTTTAATGTAGGTCATAAATGGATAAAGGTATATGTTACTCCCGTTCAAAGAGAAAGTCGGTTACTGCTTCTGAGGGGAAGCGTCGAGAAAAAATTCATGCTTTATCAGGTATTATGAAGGGCTATAATGAGGAGAACCATATAGAGGTTGTTATAGAGGGACAAGTTGAGGCTTCTGTAGAGGGACATGTTGAGATTGTTGTAGAGGGCCATATTGAGGCTCTTGTTGAGGTACAACGTGATGTTGATGTTAAGTTCAGCCAGAGGGTATTCCATCATCTACACATGTCAGCCAGTCGAGTAATCCAGCACAAAGACAAATTAAATCAGCTACTGCATATAGTAAAAAAAAGGTAGCCGACGTCAGATCATCTCCCGAGGCATATTAGGGTCCTAAAGAACTCACTATTTTGAAGCATTTCAAGGACCATGTTGCATATGGTACATGGACCGGATCAGTGGTAATTATATTTCCAAATTTAACTTATAAAAAATATTGATATCCATAACTTATAAAAAATATTAATATATTTGCTATTTTATTATAGGTTGAATGAGTGTCGTTTCTCTGTGTCAACCACTGGACGAAGATAAATGAATGGCCTTTGGAAGATTTGAGTAAAGGGGTGTGTGAGAGGGTGGAGAGGGCAAAACTCAATGGATTGATAAAATATAGCCGTAAGAATATTGACTACTCATTGGCTTCGGCATTCGTTGAGCGATGGCATATAGAGACAAATAGCTTTTACATGCCATATGGGGAGATGACCATCACTCTTGACGATGCAGCTCAAATACTCCAAATCCCTCTAGTTGTGATTCTTTATTTATCCCAAACATTATTAATCCTGATGATGAGGTGATTAAAATGTCGAGCTCTATTGACTTAGTAGTTGAGTGCTTGGTAGTGAGCATGGTCGGCATTGAATTAGATTGGTGGTTCGTTTGAATTGGATCACTGCCAATTTTAAGGAAAAAGCAAAATATGAGAATGTCGTCGCGGATGTGAAAGACCATTGTGCCAGGGCCTATATACTCTACATTGTTGAGTGCACCATTTTCCCCCATAAGACAAAAAATAAGATCTTTGTTTATTACTTGCAAGTAGTAAAGGATTTGAAAAGGTTGGACCAACTTTCCTGGGGCATAGGAATTCTTGCTCACCTGTATAGACAGTTTGGCCTTGTATCAAGGTCAAGTGTTAAGCAAATGAGCGATTGTATATCCCTAGAGCATGTAATAATAATTAAAATTTCGTGATATATGCTAATTATCCATTTAAGTAATCACTAATTTCATATGATTTTGTATTCGTATTATTTTTTGTAGTCTTGGACTTATGAGCACTTTATCGGGTTGGGGGCATACTACCACATGGAGTTTAAGAATACAACGCCTAGAATTGGGCGTTGGGCATTGCAATCGGCCTCTCAAAAGAATGCCTTCTCACAGCTCATTAAATACAGAGAACAACTTGATTATATATCGGCAGCGAATGTAAGTTCTTTACATTGTTGCATTCAATTAACTTTGGGAATATTCATACCCTAATTATAAGTTTGTGTGTACGTGATTTGGGATATTTATAAGGATGCGAGGTATGCATACCCATTCATAGAGGTTATTTTTTATAGTGGCATCATCATTGGCTTCAACGTTGTCGAGCCATACTATCCCGAAAGATGTCTTACACAATTCGGCTATATTTAAATCATTCCCCGTGACCCAATGACCCCTTTAAGGGAAGAGAGGGGAAACAAAACTGCCAGATACAAAGTCTTTTGACATGCAAAAATGGTATCAAAAAAATTGGCAAGACCACATATTATCCGAAAAGTCACAATCAATACCCGTCTTGTGCTTATAGAACAGTAACGAGGAATACATGGTGTGGTTCTTGACCTATTCCCATCTGACTGTCCAGAACCCCACCTATCGTTAGTTTAAAGCAACTAGAATATCACCGACAAAGATTACAGTTCTTATATTTTTCATAATTTAACGAGTTCTCATGCATAAATGATGTTCAATAGGCGGCCGAAGTGCATAGAGCTATGGAGTTGTTGAGGAAGAACATGGAAGAAGGCATTGCTGTAGATGTGATTACATTTCGTGGGCGGAATTAAAAAGCTTACCAAATACTTGCGTCAACAATTGGGGTGTGTTACTATAATAACATTAAGGAGCAGGGGAAGAAAAAAATGAAGAAGTATGAAAGAAAGCATGATAAAGGGAAAAAGAAGGCAAAGGGGGATGAGGGAGCAAGAAGAAAATCATAAAAAAGAAAAAGAAAAAGAAAATGAACTTTGTATTTGGGATGGGGTATTATTTTGTAATTTTGTATGGGGTACAATTATGTAATTGGTTTTGATTATGAATGTGAAGTTTAATCATCCTTGGATTATGCAGAATATTGATTTTGGATTGTCAATGTTATAGTTGGTTTTGGTTGGACTGTGCAGATTTTAAAATACCAGAAGTAAATTTTAAAATTTTGGTTAGTGTTTGCAATGATAAATGTTGGTTTGTGAATGTTAAGTTTAATTTGTAATTGGTTTTGGATTGTTAATATAGTAGGTTTTGCATTCTTGATGTAGTTTTTTTTTATTGTGAAAGTGAAGTTTAATCATGCATGGATTGTGCAAAATATTGATTTTGGATTATTAATATTGGTTTTGGATTATTAATATTAGATTATTAATATTGGATTATCAATATGGAAACCATAGCCATTAGTTTTGGATTGTTTATGTTGGATTGTGCATGTTTTGGATTGTTAATTTTGGATTGTGCAGGTCATGGACTATCAATATGGAAACCATAACTAATTCGAGATGTATATAACAAATCCAACTACTATTACTCGACATGAAACACACGAATCAAACTTACCCCTGGAAGTGAAAATCCCATTGTTAGGGATGATTGTCCCAAACCAGACTGTATTAAGTTTGTTTCGAGGGATACATATTGAGTCCAATTTCCTACTTCATTATTTGTGTGCCAAACCAAACTTGATACACTTGGTTCGGGGGATTAATACCGAGTCCAGTTACCTATTTCATTTTTTGTATGCCAAACAAGACATGGATTTTCACTTCTACGATTAAGTTTGATTTGTGTGTTTCACGTCGACTAATAGTAGTTAGATTCGTTGTATACATCCCAAATCAATTATAATTTGCATATCGATAGTTCATGTAATTGAAATTCCTTGCACATGATCTTGTGCTTTAATTGAACATGAAACGATTTCCTATTGAAATCCATTGCACATGAGATTTCATATGTTAATGAAATCCATTACACATGATATTAAAATCCAATCCATATGTTATTAGAATCCATTGCACATGATAATAAAATCCATTCCATATGCAATATTGATATATAAATTCAATAACTTTACAAATCAAAGTCCGCTTTGCCACATCCCTCACAAGCTATCTGCACATTTACTTACACGTGTAAAAATATATAACATATCCCTCACAACTTACCTACAAATTTTCTTACACGTGTACAAAAAATACAATATATCCCTTACAACCTACCTACACATTTGCTTACATGTGTGCAAAAAATACAACATATCCCTACCTAGTTAATTTTTATGGGATGATCAATTATCGTTAAATCCTTCTAGAAAATATTCTGAAATTCAGATATTTGATCATCATATTTTTTTATCCAAGACTTAACCCCAGGCAAAGAACAACTATGCCAGTGACTTACAACAAGTGGCAGCGGACAACCATGTTTCAACTTTAGTGTGAAAAAATGATTCCCGCATACACGAGCAATCTACACAAATATTGGACTTTTTGTCATTCATGTCTCATCGGGAGAAATTTGAGGCACTATCTCGGTGATATGAGGACACACACACAGAGTAGTAAGTCTCGGCCACAAGGTAACCACACTCTAGCATGACCATCCAAGACTTCGAACCACGCGGGCTTGTAGAATCATCTGATAGATAACACAGTTTTTGAAAACTAACTACCAAAATAGTGTACGTAAAAATAATTATTTTCAAGCATTCGTCCATCAAATTCGCTCTCACATTTCTCATGTTTTTTTTCTCACAAGCGGTTGGTCTTCAAGCCCGCGACTGGCCCTTCCTTTGCTTCAGCATGGATGACTCAAATTGCCTCGCAGCGAAGGGACACCCTATGTCTTTAAATTTATGTAACATGGCCCTTGTACATCTACAGTTGACCATTCCCATCTCTGCTTGAACAATATCATTTTTGGCTCATAATCAACCATATGGTACTTGGCTAACTCGGGCACCAAAGATAATTTGCACCAATGACTATCAAAATCCCCCCAAAGTATAGGTTAACTCTCCATTCGGTAGATGGCAACCTATTGAGCACGAGGTATATCGTGGCATGATTTAAAATCCATGCAAACATTGTCAGACTTTTTTAGCTCCTCCAGAATTAAGTCAATTGCATAGTGCGAAACTCATCCTATGAGCAAATGCTTGATTTTCTGCATTAAGTCAATCACGCAATAATGGAAGATTGTGCAAATGCTTGATTTTCTGCAAGGAATCCTCAAACTCCTTCTTAATTTCTATAACTTGCAAATCAATGTAATTGTACATGCCGACAAATACCCTGTCAAAAAGTAGTTGAGAACTCTCCAAGTGTTTCTTAAGATTATCGTGTGTAACTTCACACCGATTTGTAGTTCGATTACCCCGATATTTTATCATATTAGTCCATGCATGAACGAAGGTCTACTTCAATACCATGTACAATCAATTTAATTTAGAATGTTGGGGTATGACATCCAATCCGTGTGAAGTAACAACCAAGATTCGTTGAAATCGCTCTCCGTTGGGGATTCAATCAAATGAACCCAATCTCTCAAGATTTTTTTTAGTGAATCCTCGTCATGGATCTCTTTACGAGCATGGATTTCCATATTGCGGTGAACATGGAAAGTGCACACCATATATCTATCCCCGGGGAACACCACCCGCAATGCATTGATGCACACGTACTCCCGATTGGTGATGAAGATAATGGGGCATGCAAATAAATCAAATAACGCTTTTAACCAGCCCAATGCCCAACGGTAGTTCTCTTCTTATGTGTTACTAAATATGCAAAAGAAATGTAACGTCTGTTCACAAGAGTTTACACCAGCCATCTTAAAAACAGGAATCTTGTATCGAATTGTCTTGTAAATGAAATCGACAATGACTATTGAGGAAAAACACTTTGCTAATCGAATAGAGTTCGGATGAGCCCAGAATATGTCTTCCACCTCCGTCGTAAAATCATTCATTCGATACCAATATATATAGTGTTTGTCACCAATCAATTTCATTGACTGTTGGATCTCCGTTATACCCTCACGTTATCCAATACCTACCTTTCACTTGGCATTGTAGATATTTTTCATTATTGACACATTACTAACATTACAATATTTTACCGTCGTTAGAATGGAGATTGGCTTCACCCTAGTCAACGAAATCTCTTCAATTGTGTTTCTCTCCTCCAAAGTAAGACACCTTGCGTATGAATGCCCAAATAATGATTTTAAAAATTGGTGGTTGTGAACTCCACTTGCAACCTATAACATCCAGCTCCTACTATCAAGTGAAATGCCCTTCAACAAAAACAGGCAATTGCACTTTCTAGTCGTCGTATCCTTCTTATTTTTCTCACACTGAGTACCTGTTTCGTTCTCATATTTATTCCCATAATGGTCCCCGTACTCCCCTCCTCTTTTACAACCCAAATGTAAACGTCCCTTTCTTGTCGTCGAAGGTGCATCAATATTGGTGATTACTATTACTGTTCTAACCGATCGGGCTTGCGCTTGAGCGCAGCCAACTAACGCTTGACTCGTGGGAAATACCTAAGAACATAGACATAAATTAATCAGTACATTTTAATATATAAGTTTATCCCATTTGAAACATCCCTATAGGTTGTGTGTAATAAAAATACATGGTCCGTAAAGAAAGTGGCACTAACATCGACTCCTAAAGAATTATTGGCACGTTTGTTCTCATTGTCAATATTGACTAACGCCTCGTCAAATAGTACAAAGTTGAAATCCATGAAAACATCCTACATAAGTAAGAACATAATTATGTCTTAATTACTTTAAAGAAAAACATCCTATATTTTATCAAATGAATCATACATAATTAAACAAAGTTTGTATAGATCTTAGAAGTCATTCGGTAGGTACATATCGAATCTAGGGTACTTTTTCGGTAGGAAAGTGTTGATCCGAACTACTAATTTGGTGGGAACATGCCGAAATCAACCAGATTTTAAAAAATATATATACCAGTGGTTCAATAGTGTTACCCTAAGATTTGACCTCCAATTCGGGGCCCCTATCCCGAACCACCGTCCGATTTTCTGTCATATTTTATTTTTTAAATCCTTAAGAATAAATAAAAAATAATATAAATGTGACCCAAAAATTACCTTAAAACATCATTTGGGATGGTTTCATTGTCTTTAGTGGTCCCAAACCCATTGTTAACACCTTGCATTAGTATTTAAAAGTTTGACGATTAACCCTAGTTATTATGTGGGGACAAAATTTATGATTATTGGTGGAGATTTCTGGTGTAGTGGGGACCAAAATGCAATCAATCAATCCACTTTAATTGATGTAGTGGGGACCAAAATCTATTGAATGCTCTTTGATTGGGGATAAAATTATTGAAATTTAGTGGGTAGAGTGAGACTGGGGAGTTGGTGGGTAGAAAAAGAAAGGTGTGTGAGATTATGTAGAAAATCTTGTGTATAAAATATTTATATGAAGTGGTGGACCTTATTTAAAAAATTTAAAATTTGCTTGTGGTATTTTTGCGTAATACTTGGGGTGCTCTTAGTGGTACCCATAAATTTGGACTCCCATTTGATATGTAAGGGTCCGTTTAGTTGGACTGTTTTGCCATGACAAATAGGTTTTACACACAAGTTTGTTCACATTTGTATTGTTTGTTAGGCTCTTTTTCACATGGAATTTTTTTCCAAAAAAGGTCACGTGATTGAGATTTGCCCAAAATTGGTCGCTTTCTTTGCTTACCTATTTGACTTGCGAGAAGGTATGCACTCGCTTTAAATAAACTCTGATACCAATTTGTAAATAACCTTATGTGTGATAAGGATTCAAATAAATGGGCAAATTCCAACCATAAACTTATTTAATTAGAGTGAATTTTTGAATCAAATTAATTCATCCCTTGAACAAATATCTACGTGTGTGCGTGTGTCAAGCCAACAAATACAAATATGCTAACTCACAGATTTCAGGAGAAAATGCCCTCAGGGCAAAACCATTTATTTCACTATAATTTGTAAATCACAATTTACACGGATTACAATAAAATCTGCAATAAATTTACCTCAACAAACCTACATAGACGCGCAGTCTAGAGTCAACTGTAATACCTCATATTTCTACGTATTTATGATTTAATTAATTGAAAAATTAATTGGGAAAATACGTTTTAGTTAAATTACACGTGTGACGTAATTTAATGTGATTAAATAATAAATATGATGATTAAATATTAATCTAGAGACAAAGATTGATTAATATTATATTATGAGATTTACTATGTGTGTGAATAGTAAATATTGACAGTAAATTTGATATACGTCATAGCGAGTGATATGGGCGTATTTTTTATTGTCTCATCGGGAGTCGCGTGTAGACTATTTTGAGGTGAGAAATATATTTTAGTGGCTCAAATGATAATTTAGAGGCCACGGATGAGTCCGTACGGGTCAAAATAGTCAAAATGGTATACCCAGGAGTACTAGTCGGGTACCGGGGCATTTTTCGGCTAAATCGGGACCATACGGGGGCATTTTAGTCTTTTGGCATATGCGGGTGAGGAGACCTACGAATTTACAAACTCTAAATCAGATTATAAGAGCTGGAGGCTAGGGTTAAAGGAGAGAAAAACACACAATAGCCATTAGAGAAAAGAGAGAAACGATTCTCAAAGCCTAAGGAAGAATTGGTGAAGGATTCAAAGGGTTCTTGCACCACAAACTAGTGGGGAAGGAAGATTGGAGGAGAAATACAATCAATCACCAACAACAATCATGAAATCATATCATCTTTGAATAAGGCAAGTGGTTATTTATAAATTATTTTGAGTTATAATATCCATGCGTAGGATTTATGAATAATTGATTTTGATGAATATTCTTAGAGAGAATTTATTAATTGCATGTTTGGGTAGAAATCGCATGTAGTTAGATTTATATCTGTAGAGGATTGAAAATTAGAGGGATCATGTTTATTAGCATGAATTAAAATCTGCGTTGATGATTGAAAACATGGAAAGAACATGTCATACTAGGATTCTTGAATAATTAGAAGATTTTAATTATTCTGGGCTAAATTGGAAGGATTTATAATGTTTAATTCGTTGGGAATAATCCTAGCATATGTAGGAATGGTTAGGTATCGTTAGTTACAAGTTTGGGGGATTATCATATGAATTAAATAATTGAATATAGTGAAAAACGCATGAACAAGAGGAAGAACTGCATCTGTCACTACTCGATCGATCGACCCAGGCTGATTTTGAGTTCTTTTGTTGGTTGAGTTCTGTCCGATTGTCGACGCTTGGAGGGAACCTTAATGATGATATTATACCTATGTAGAAACTTACAGAGTACCATTAGGTGTATAGTCGGGGTCCGTTATAATCATTGAGTGCAAGATTTGAAGAGATGGGCCGACGGGGATAAACCTATCGAGTAGTGCATCGGGAATTTGGGATTTGAGTTATGGAGAGAGTAAAGTCATTCCAAGGAGTATACCACTAGGTTAGAGATAGCTTAACTACTGAAATGAATGGAGGGGTAACTAGGGCCCTTAGAGTTGTGTGAATACTCAATTAAAATGCGATAGTGAGATAAATCGTAAATTAATAAGTACAGCGAATATTCGAGAGAAATATTATGTACGAGCATGATTATTAGGTTGTGTGTATACCTACTGAGTTATATAAATACTTATATGGAGTGAATACCTAAAGTACAATTGATTATACTAGGTTCGAGGTAGGATTCCGAACTAGTATGTGAAAATAATGTAATATAAGGAGTACGGTGAATATTCGAGATAAATATTATGTACGAGCATGATTATTAGGTTGTGTGTATACCTACTGAATTATATCGATGCCTAGGTGGAGAGAATACCTAAAGTATTTTGCCTATATTAGGGTCGAGGTAGGATTTTGAACTAATATATGGAAATAATGATTTGGGGTCGTGATGAAAGAGTTCTGAACCAATACATGTATAAAATTTCATGAGTGGGGTAGAGGTGATTTTCCGAACCAATACATGATATAAACTTGGGGTCGAGGTGACATTCTGAACCAATCCTTTTACTTGGTGTCGATGGATCATTCCGAACCAAGAGTCCTTGATGTGTGTTATAAGGACATATTAGTGATTAATGAATTTGTAAGTATATTGTGTGTGAAATATATACTGTATGATAATCCACTTATATGGGATAGTAGAAAATTAGATGACGTGCATATATCTAAAAGTCAATTAAGTAGAGGGACTTAATTAGAAGAATTAAATGATAGATAATGATTATATTAAGAAAATTAAGTAGTGAGGCTTAATTGTAAAAGTAAGAGATAACAAGATGTTACAAGTTATCTAAGTATATAACATATGAGATGTGTTATTGTTAATATATTGTATGGGCGGTATGGGAACTTAGTCGTGTAGGTAAGTTCAGTTGAATGCTATAGTCTAGTTAGCTTGGGTAGTACAGCTAGGTGGGCTAAGTATAGGACGTTAGGTGTGCACTATAGATGAGGGGTGAGGTAACTCAAAAGAGTGTACGAAATCTTAACATATGTAATCAATAACTCATCTTACTGTGATAATCACTTGATACATATTTTCAAAACGTTTTGAGTACTAACTCTTGTTATAAAAATATTTTCAAAACCATTTAGGTTTCCAGCCACAGGTACGCCAGACTTGAGGATTCAGTCCAGGGACTCGTAGCTGCAGCATTATGGAGGCTGGCGGGACTTTGCATAGACGATTCATTCTTTCAGATCTAGTGTAAGAACTCATTTTAGTACTCTCTGTTGGGACATGTTGTACATTGTCTTTATTTCGGATATTCAGTTTTGAATTATATTGCCTTTTTAACAGCATTGTATTTTAGCCGATTGTTGACTCGGCAAGACTTTATCCTTTATATATTGTGTGATGGTTTGAATTATTATATAGTGTGAATGTTTAATTATTTTCATATGAGTATTGTTCTTGGGTTTGTGAAAGATAAAATTTGGCACCGGTCTAATTTCACTTAGGTGATTAGTAATTAAAAAGTTTTTGACTGTGATGCTAAGAATGAACCAACTGAGAAACCTGTTTTAATTTAATTCAGGACTGATCACCCGGGATTTAATTAGGCGGGGTGTCAAAGATGGTATCAGAGCATCAGGTTCTAGTGTCCATAGGATCTGTGCGGACGTACTGCGTTTTCAGCGTTGCTTCGTATTTGATATAGATCCCTATGATTAGGATTATTGATTCCTATTATGAGATTTCGTTCTCCTACTATGATGTATTATTGTAGGGAATCTTATGCACGTTCGGGTGTGTTGCATAAGTCGAACAATGAAGGACAACCAGTGAAGATCGTTGGGAGGACAGTAGGAAGTGTGGCTCAGCTGGAGCTATGGAATATTATGGGGACGATGACTGTAGTCGAGGTCACCCCTAATAATGCTTTGGTAGTTGATGCTGCAATGATTGCTGGGGTACAACAAACTTTCCCAGTACTATTATGGCAGAAAGTGGTACCAAAGTAGACTCACACAACGCAGTTAAAATGGGAGAGAGTCAGAGGGACCTTGAAGAGTACCATTCGCTACAGTTTTCTAAGTGCGGATGTTGTATGTGTCGGCCAACGGTAAAGGAAATCCATGGCCATTGACTTATGATCGGGTGTGGTAACGCTCGAAAATGAAAATTTGAAAAATTTTCTGAACTTATCACATGAGGATCGGGTAGAGTTCAAGTGTGAGAAAGAATTTTTTTGTTTAATGAAACTTTGTACCCGACAAGGTAGGTACAATAGAGAAAAAAGTCCTTAAGATTGAATAATGGGCTCACGAGTAGGAGTCCCTAGCACTTATGAGATTTTTTTTACGTGGACGACCTATATATATTGATGATACTAATGCTTCTATGTGAACAAAGCTAAAAGAATTGAAGAATTTAGTGAAGAGGTTATGAATGGATGCAATGGTGCTAGTAGGACACCACAGGGGGAGACCCATGAGGGAACCCATTTACATGATGCAGATAATGGAATTCTTATCGACTGATGGTGGATTCAGTCGGAAATGGTAAGACCACCAGTAAGTTTTCCTTAGCACCAACAGAGCTAAGGGAACAATGAGGGTAGACATCAGGGTTAAAACTATCGAAGTCCGAGAGACGGACAACCCTAATACGGTCAATGTGGCCAGGAATAGGGGATTCTGTAGAGAGATATTTTTATGTAGAGAGTATGACCACATGCATTGATCTTGGCCGAAGTGAGGAAAAAGGATAAGAGCATGGTGCCCAATAGGGACAATGATTAAAATAGTCTTTGGGTTTAGTTGGGACAAGCGTGTAATGTCCAGGAACCATTTGAACAACCAATGCGATTGGCAAGGTGGATGTATGAGTTTTATCCTCAAGTGAATGAGGTATGTTTTGTGTGAGATAAGAGAGTCATAGGATTTTATTAGGACTAGATTTGCAGTTGAGATGAGTTTAGTGGTTATATCGATAACATTATTATGTGTATATATTTTTCCGTTAGGTAGCGGGGTTATCCTTGGTTTCATCCGCAGGGGAGCGGGTGTTGACCAAGGAGAAATACTTCATAGGAATTGCTTGTTCTAGTGATGTGTTATACGCGTATGATAGTATCCTAGGTATGGAAGGGTTAGCGATGGTCGATACGATAGTGCTCGGTTAGTGCAAGGCTATCGTGTTCGAAATTCCCGAGCAGGATGTGTTATTTTAGCAATGCCTCACCGGAAAGAGGGTCGAGCTCGCATTTATACGATATTATGATGGAGGCTTCGGAGAGTATAGTTGTCTAGAGATATTTGATCCCGATGTGTAGGAACTTACCAATACGGTTCAGGGTATATTGGGTATATTGTTGAGCTATGAGATTACACTTATTATGGTGATTAGCGCGAATGACTAGTGATAGCGAGAGCGCGGTGTAATATGACTTCTTTAGAGACGTGGGAGTTGAGAGTTATATTTAAATGTCTGGGGATAGGATTTTGAGTGCCCGGTTATGTGCTTTAGGCTTATAGAACTCAATCTCCGACAATGCTAGTGATAATGCATTGGGAGGAGAAGTTTCTTGTTTGGGTGTCATTGCGAGATGAGGTACGCATGGACCTTAATCAACGTCGGGAGTGGAGAGACATTGATGGATGGTAGGGGCTTCAGTTTCGAATGTTAATTATTATACGTGTGAATAAAACACTTTGAGCTGAGAGCTATTATACTAGTAAAGCCAGTGGAGCCGGTAGTGCTGTAGAAAGTCACTGAAATGTCTTCTCACTATGAGTTTAAGGGTGGGATAATCTCGAGAAGAATTCGATTATAGGTTATGGAGTGATTGAGAAGACCCATATGCTATAGCCAGGTCGAGAATGTGAGGCCAATTTTGAGAAAAGTGTGTTACATATGATACGTTGGTATTATTTTTTGTAGAAATGCACGGGACATAGGGTGTATGGGCGCCCTGGCTAGTGGTTTTGAAGTCGTCCGAGATAAAAGGGCGTGGAAAGGAATGTGTGGAAAATATGCCTGAGGGGAAGTTATAAACAAAGTTAAAATAGTGTGATGGATTGAAAATAGACGAGAAAGATGGTAATCCAAGTATATATGTGCAACGAGAGCTAGCACACCATATAAAGGCTGTGGAGAGCCATTTAAAAGGATATCTCTTGAGAAGAGGAAAACCAACTATTGCGGGGAAGTAGAGCGGAGTCCTACTCAGCCGATTGTTGAGAGTGGCTTGCGCGTAAATGGAATGTTAATGGGTATACCCCGGGAGAAAGGGGAGAAAAAGTGCCACTTAATGTGAGAGGTTATTAGTGGAAGTCGGTGTTAAGCGGGAAATAGTGAGGTTTTCTCCAGGTGCACCACTCATAAATGGGAATAATTTTTTGTCAAATTGACGATTCCAGTGACGGAATGGGAAGACAAGCTGGTAGATTTCATTGATGGGTTGCCAACATCAGGATAAGGTCAAGAATTCTCTCGAGTGTGTGGAATAGATTGATTGAGATGAAATGATTGTTATTTTCTTAGAAAAGAAGGGTTGCACCGGTGTAGGGTGTCGCCCAATATAATTGTGAGTGAGGATGAGATCCTTGAATCCCACCTCTGATAGGGATTTTCAGGAAACGGTGGGGATGGCGTTTTATTTTGGGCATGTTGCGTCACCTTTAGCCGATGAGTATACGGGAGGTGATTTACAATGTTGATTGAAGAGAACGGTGAACATTATGAACTATAAGGTAATTGTAAGGAGAAATTACCGATAGGTAGAGTTGTGTATAGACACTCGTACTTGTTTGTAAAGGATTGAGTGCCTTTTTGAGGTTTTTACGTGGTAGGCCTTATCATTTACCCTGTGGGTTATCCAAAGTGAGAGGATAACTAGACTTTTGATCGTACATGATTTAGAATTCGTTGGCAAAAAGTGGAGTAACCCCAAACTATTTTAGATAACTTTTGAAAGTCGTAATACTTACGTCGCCACGAATCGATGTTTCGAGGACGAACATGAGTACTTAGATTTCCTTGTGGTTTCCCTCAGGATGGGAGATGTGTGTTGGGGTGGATACGGGAAGCTGTCACCTAGTGATGTGTGGCCTTCCGTTAGTATTGAAGCAATAGAGCCAGTGATGTGTAGGCTGGTTTTATTAGAATGTCGGGGTAGAAGCACAATGTGTGATGTGCCGTTTTTGAGGTGAGACCTTAAGACTTGTAGAGTATATCAGTATGAAGAGATTTGAACAAGCTTGTAGATAATCTGAGGCTACATTGATTAAGGCTTTTGAAAGGTGGGCACCATTAGCGAGTGTATAGTGGAGTGACCCTTATGTTATTATGATTTGAATTTGAGTACTAGAGGATGTCGTGATATTAAAGACCCTAAGTTTTAGTACCAGTATTGTCCTAATTTCGAGGATGAAATTCCTTTGTAAGAGGGGGGGGGGGGGGAGGGGAGTATGTAATACCCCATATTTCTAAGTATTTACGATATAATTAATTGAGAAATTAATTGGGAAAATACTTTTTAGTTAAATTACACGTGTGACGAAATTTAATGTGATTAAATAATAAATGTGATGATTAAATATTAATAGAGAGACAAAGACTGATTAATATTATATTATGAGATTTACTTTGTGTGTAAATAGTAAATATTAATTGTAAATTTGATATACGTCACAACGAGTGATATGGGCGTATTTGTCATTGTCTCACCGGGAGTCGCGTGTAGACTATTTTGAGGTGAGAAATGAAAAATATATTTTAGTAACTGAAATGATAATTTAGAGGCCACAGATGACTCTGCAAGGGTCAAAATAGTCAAAATGGTATACTCGGGGGTACTAGTCGGCTACCGG
This sequence comes from Sambucus nigra, assembly GCA_949130495.1. Taxonomy (NCBI): domain Eukaryota; kingdom Viridiplantae; phylum Streptophyta; class Magnoliopsida; order Dipsacales; family Adoxaceae; genus Sambucus; species Sambucus nigra. The sequence continues at coordinate 192,741,788 of OX422208.1, forward strand.
AGCATTTTTGGGCTAAACCGGGACCATATGGGGGTGTTTTAGTCTTTTGGCATATGCGGGTGAGGAGACCTACGAATTTACAAACTCCAAATCAGATTATAAGAGTTGGAGGCTAGGTCTAGAGGAGAGAAAAACACACAAAAGCCATTAGAGAGAAGAGAGAAACAATTCTCAAAGCCTAAGGAAGAATTGGTGAAGGATTCAAAGGGTTCTTGCACCACAAACTAGTTGGGAAGGAGGATTGGAGGGGAAAGACAATCAATCACCAACAACAATCACGTAATCATATCATCTCTGAATAAGGCAAGTGGTTATTTGCAAATTATTTTGAGTTATAATATCCATGCGTAGGATTTATGAATAATTGAATTTGATGAATATTCTTGGAGAAAAAGAATTGATTAATTGCATGTTTGGGTAGAAATCGCATGTAGTTAGATTTATATCTGCAGAGGATTAAAAATTAGAGGAATCATGTTTATTAGCACGAATTAAAATCTGGGTTGATGATTGAAAACATGGGAAGAACATGTCATACTAGGGTTCTTGAATAATTAGAAGATTTGAATTATTTTGGGCTAAATTGGAAGGATTATAATGTTTAATTCGTTGGAAATCATCCTAGCATATGTAGGAATGGTTAGGTATCGTTAGTTACAAGTTTGGTGGATTATCATGTGAGTTAGATAATTGAATATGGTGAAAAATGCATGAAGAAGAGGAAGAACTGCGTCTGTCACTGCTTGATCAATAGATCGACCCTTGTATGTCGATCAATCAATGGAGTCGATCGATCGATGCTCTTGATCAATCGATCGACCCAGGCTGGTTTTGAGTTCTTTTGTTGGTCGAGTTCTATCCGATTGTCGACGCTTGAAGGAAAATTTAGTGATGATATTATACCTATGTAGGGACTTAGAGAGTACCAGTAGGTATATAGTGGGGGTCCGTTATAATCATTGAGTGCAAGATTTAAAGAGATGGACCGATGAGGATAAACCGATCGAGTAGTGCATCGGGAATTTGGGATTTGAGTTGCGGAGAGAGTAAACATAATTCCAAGGAGTATACCAGTAGGTTAGAGACAACTTAACTATCAAAATGAATGGAGGGGTAACTAGGGCCCTTAGAGTTGCGTGAATACTCAATTAAAATGTGATAGTGAGATAAATCATAAATTAATAAGTATGCTGAATATCCGAGAGAAATATTACGTACGAGCATGATTATTAGGTTGTGTGTATACCTACCGAGTTATATAAATACTTAGGTGGAGTGAATACTTACAGTACATTTGATTATACTAGGTTCGAGGTAGGATTCCGAACTAGTATGTGAAAATAATGTAATATAAGGATTACGGTGAATATCCAAGATTAATATTACATACGAACATGATTATTAGGTTGTGTATATACCTACGGAATTATATCGATACCTAGGTGGAGGGAATACCTAAAGTATATTTACCTATATTAGGGTCGAGGTAGGATTCCGAACTAATATATGGAAATAATGATTTGGGGTCGTGATGAAAGAGTTCCAAACCAATGCATGTATAAAATTTCATGAGTGGGGTAGAGGTGATTTTCCGAACCAATACATGAAATAAACTTGGGGCCGAGATGACATTCCGAACCAATCCTTTTACTTGGTGTCGATGGATCATTCCGAACCAAGAGTCCTCGATGTGTGTTATGAGGACATATTAGTGATGAATGAATTTATAAGTATATTGTGTGTGAAATATATACTACATGATAATCTACTTATATGGGATAGTAGAAAATTAGATGACGTGCATACATCTAAAAGTCAATTAAGGAGAGGGACTTAATTAGAAGAATTAAACAATAGATAATGATTATCTTAAGAAAATTAAGTAGGGAGGCTTAATTGTAAAAGTAAGAGATAAAAAGATGTGACAAGTTATCTAAGTATATAACATATGAGATGTGTTACTGTTAATATACTGTATGGGCGGTATGGGAACTTAGTCGTGTAGATAAGTTCAGTTGAATGCTATTGTCTAGTTAGCTTGGGTAGTACAACTAGGTGGGCTAAGTATAGGACATTAGGCGTGCACTATAGATGAGGGGTGAGGTAACTCAAGAGAGTGTACTAAATCTTAATATGTGTAATCAATAACTCATCTTACTGTGATAATCACTTGCTAAATATTTTCAAAATATTTTGAGTACTAACTGTTGCTATCAAAATATTTTCAAAACCATTTAGGTGTCCCGTCACACGGACGCCAGACTTGAGGATTCAGTCCAGGGATTCGTAGCTGTAACATTATGGAGGCTGGCAGGAGTTTGCATTGATGATTCATTCTTTCAGATCTAGTGTAGGAACTCATTTTAGTACTCTCTATTGGGACATGTTGTCCATTGTCTTTCTTTCAGATATTCAATTTTGGATTATATTGGCTTTTTAGCAGCATTGGATTTTAGCCGATTGTTGACTCGGCAAGACTTTATCCTTTATATATTGCTTGATGGTTTGAATTATTATATAGTGTGAATTTTTAATTATTTCCGCATGAGTATTGTTCTTGGGTTAGTGAAAGGTAAAATTTAGCACCGGTCTAATTTCACTTAGGTGATTGGTAATTAAAAAGTTTTCGAGAGTGATGCTAAGAATGAACCAACTAAGAAGCCTGTTTTAATTTAATTTAGGACTGATCACTCGGGATTTAATTAGGGAGGGTGTCACATTAGCAATGGATTTCACGCAGTGAACTCACATGAACTGCAGTCCAATCTTCAGCAAAGATCCACACGCAACGAGCCTTAATGACCCAGTCTTTTGGTGTAGAGAGGCGCTCCACAAAGGTTGAATAATAGCAAAGTATGTTCTTGGATTCCAAAATAACTCACCTAAACATTGGGATTTTTTGTGAATCGAAAAACAAGGGTTTAAATCCCTAAATGGAGAAATTATAAGTGTTTGTCGATTTGCGCTGTTTGCAGAATGAAAAACTAAAAGACTTCTTAACGAAATATGCCTCGTTTGATGGGTATTTATACAAACCTTAAGGTGGCAGGTAGCTCGAACGAGATCGAATCTCATTTGAACGGTGACAGGTGTCGCTCGAAAGAACTTTGCGCGAGATGGCCTGTCGTTTGAATGACATAGGTTGTCGCTCGAACGAGCCTTTAAATACATATTTTTTTCATTTTCTTTTCCTATAAAATGTAGCGCCTTAAATCTTCGAAAATTAATTTTGACGAAAAACATAAAAACTCCGCTCCAACACTTAGAAATTTTTTGATAAAAAATATCCCAATATTCTAAGTGAATTGCCAAGTAATAAAAACACAACCTTTACCAAATTCATCTCGCGGAGGCTTGATTGTTGAAGAAACTTAATATTCGGATTCGTCTTATTGCATATATGATCTTGAATATTCTTCGATGGTTGTAGTGGTATACGACATACTAATTGATAATGGACATTTATAAAATCATGTCCTTTTAAATCTCTCCCTATGTCTATGCCGGTACAAAATAAAAACATCTGAATTATCAAAACATAAATGCCTATACAAATCTAATACCCTTATGAACCCAAAAATGAAAAGGTACTAAACATGTATGACTCAAAACTTTTTTGCAAAATCTTCAACATCAAATCTTCAAACCTTCAAGTTTCTCTCATCAGGATGTGTAACATATGATTTTCCATTGTTGTACCTACACACATGAGACAAAGCAAATACGTCATGATGCATCAAGTTTGAAATAATATAAAAATACATCAATCATCACAATCAAATCTCCCCTATAATGCAAAAACTCCCATAATTCGTTCTCCCCCTTTTTATTTGACCAAAATAGACATGGAAATGAATAAAAAAACCACGCATGAAGTTGTCCCGATAAACGACGATCAAACATATTTCGTAAACTATTTTTGATTTTTCAATTTTTTATACAAAAACAAAAATTACACCATGAACTTACATTAAGACAACCAAATCATGGATACAGAATGAATGGGTGTGAACATATTCTATAGGCAAATCAATGCAATCAAACATAATATATGTGCACGATGCATATGTGTACTCCTATCGAATTAATCTCAAAATCGTCCTCAGGTGTTAAAAGTGTTGAATTTAAATGGCATCGACTCAATCCATCAACACATAAAAGTCAAAAGTGATTCCCACACCAATAATGTCTGAAACTATGAATGCTTTTTCAAGATGCTATCAGGACGTGCAAACCCGTTTTTCATTTCTTTCCATACAAACTCCCTCATAAATAATAATCATTATATATTTCTTTTGAGGTGATGAAACTAAAACCTATTGGGTCATTTGGTTTGGAAAATTTATCTTTTTATTGCCATTTAATTTTTTGGGGCTCTTTTTAAACGGTGACTTTCACGACGAGTTAATTTTGAACTCTCGTAGCCCTTTCCCGTGATTCACTCATTATATTTTGTTGCAATTAAATTCCTCACGATAAACGGTTATCACATGCACTACTTTAATTGTCAAGTTTTATTGCATATGGTTCATTTTAAAGACAGAATTGAGATGACAACACTCCGACCAATATGTGATAAACAAGTACAATAATCAAATAAATCCGTGCAAGCATGTAGGTAGTATCAACAAATCACATCTCAATGACTTCAAACATTGTAAGGCACAAAATGAAATGATGACGCATATAAAAAAAACTATCAAATCATCACATGGATATGGAATGAAATTGTGACTCGGTTATCCTAAATGTCCATCCATAAACGGTGTAAAACAAAATACAAAAATCTTTTTGTATTTTTCAAAATTTTTATCAAAATAAAATCTTTTTGTATTTTTCAAATTTTTCAAAAGCAAAAATCTAATACAAAAAATTACATACTAGCAATAGGCAAAAGTAATATCATCATGAAAATCAACCTATGCTAGCAAATAAGTCTAAACCTCAATCGTTAGGTGCCGTGGAGTTTTCCAAAGGTGGTGACATCCTATGAAAAATCTCCATGAAATCATGTGAATTCTTGACTAAAATTTTTACCTTCTCCCTAATATGTGAAATGTCTCTCGTGTAATCATTCGAAGAGTCAGGTGTGGGTGCATGTGTGTGAATACATGTAGTAGCAACACGTGACACATGTCCCAACTTAAAACATGAGAACGTATGTGCTCGCGTTCAAATGATCAAGTTATATATTAAACACCTTTTAACCCAAACAAACCCTAAACATGCAACTAGGTGTGGTTGAAACAATATGAAATCATGCAAGAGTTATTCAAACACACATAATTAAGGAAAAATCCCCCACAGGGGCAAAACCATTTATTTTCACTATAATTTGTAAGAAAACGGCTTACAATCGGATTACAATGAAAATACAAGTTGACTAAGAATTACCCTCGGGTATCGGATTCTGTAGTCGCGGCTGGAATTATCCCTTTCCAGTACGGCTGCAATGGAGAAGAAGAACGGTCTCCTCCACAAGGGGTTGAACTGCAAAACTGCGTTCCTGGGTTACCAAAAGGATTCACAAATGTATGGAATTTGTGTGAATCAAAATACCTAGAGTATTGGTACTCAATAGGTGAAGACTTAGGGCTTTCTCTGCTCTGAAAATCGTGTGTAGAAGTCTTGGAAAAACCACTTCCCGTAGTGGAATTAAATAGGAGAACTTGAGCCCTAAAATTCGGAACATGATCTGAACACGATCTGTTTGATATTATCCTCGTCGGATCGGTCCGGTGATATCGGATCGGTTCCTTTTTGAAGGCAGATCGATCCGGTTGGCATCGGATCGGTTCGGCATTTTGGCTTTCATCGGTTCGCTATGGATCCGGGGTACACTGGCCTCACCTCAGCAGGCGGATCGGTCGGGTCTCTTTAGGCGGATCGGTCCGGAGGAACCGGATCGGTTCTTTTATCTGAGTCGGATCGATCCGGTCTGTTCCCTGATTCTTTTTCTTCCTTTGATATTCGGATTCCGTTGATGAGCGTATGATTCTTGAATTTTCTCAACGGTGTAACGGCGTACGACATATAAAATGCTCATGGACAAGAATGTCCTTACAAATCTCCCCCTATGTCTATGCCGGTACATATATAAAAACAAACATCCGAATTATCAATCATAAAAAATTGCCTATACAAATCTACCCTTCCATGAACCCAAAACTGAAAGAGTACAAGTGAATAAGACTGCATCGTTTGATCCTTAAGTCTTCAGGAATCTCAACGCTTTTCTCATCAGGGTGTGCAATTCAGTTATCAAAGTAGTACCTACACACATGAGATAAAGCAAAATACCAAGTGACATATCGAGTTTGAAATGAGATAAACATATATACCAATTTATGAACAAAGCTCGAAATTTCAAATCTCCCCCATAATAAGATAATTCTTTCTCCCCCTTTTTATGATGTCCCCAAATAGACAAATGAGAGAAATAATTCAAATAAGCAAGTGCGAGATGTCACAAGGATAATATCACACCATGAATGAACACACAGCAACCAAGTCGATGATAGCGTAAATGAAGAGGTGTGATCAAATTCGATAGAAAAATCAATGCATACAAACATGACATATGCGCACGATGAATATTGGATATTCCTAGCGAATGAACTCAAATGCTTCCTTTGGTGTAAAATAATGACAATATAAGATATTGACTCAATCAAATCAACAAATCAAAGCTCAAAATGATTTTCACACCAATAACGTCCAAAATGATTTTATGCTTTTTCAGGACTTTCAAGGAAGTGCAAACCCGTTTATATTCTCCAACCAAACTCCCTCAGATATTATATTGAATAGAGGCATTCTAAATTCTCAAACTTTGGAGAATTGATGGTGAAACCTAAGTGGCCCATATTTGGTATGAATTGCTTTTGATTGCCTTTTAAATTTTTTTCGAGCTCTTTTAACCTCTTTGGACCTCGGATATTAAAATTCTGCCATTTTTAGGTCCTGTTTAACGGTGGCTTTTGCGCAAAGGATAGATGATTACCTTTCGCAGCCCCTCCCCGTTATACAAAAACACACAGTCTCACCAAAACGGTTTTTACATGCATTCCAATCTTGTCAAGTTTTATCTCATTTTGTACATTGTATTGACAGGATTGAGATGAAAACACGCAAGCCAACATGAGATAGACAAGTGCAATAATCAAATATAGCCGTGCATGTGTGCAATAAAGGATATAGGAGTCAAACATGTAGGAAGATATCACTAATTACATCTCAAAGACTCAATCAATGTAAAGCACATGGATGAAATGATGTAGCCTCTCAAATCTCTATCAAACAGTCACATGGATATATGGAATGAAGTTGTGACTTAGCTAACTTAAATGCTCATCCATCAAAGGTGCAAAAACAGAAAAATCATTTTGGCCTTTTTCAAAAAATATTATCAAAATAAAATCTTTTTGTGCTTTTTTCTCAAAATTTTTCTTAAAGGAAAATCTTTTTGTATTTTTCAAAAGAAATATAAAAAGCAACAAGAATAAAATAAAGCTGTACAACAAAGCAATGGTACATATAAAACAGACTAACAATAGGAAGCATATGATATGAACATGAAGAAGCATCCTATTCTAGAAATAGACCAACCCCTCAGTCAACTGTGCAAATCCCTAAAGATTTCCTAAGACTCTCAAATCTAAGGGCATCTAAAGGTTTCGTGAAAATATCGGCTAACTGACGGTCGGTAGGAACAAAACTCAGGGATACGACTTTCTCTTCAACTAGCTGACGTATAAAGTGCTCACGTATCCTGATGTGTTTTGTGCGCGAATGCTGAACTGGATTGCGGGATATGTGTATCGCGCTCGTGTTATCACAGGAAATGGTCATGGTGTCCTGTGATATCCCATAATCCTCCAACATTTGCTTCATCCACAAGAGTTGTGTGCAACAACTCCCGGCGGCTATGTACTCAGCCTCTGCAGTGGTTAAAGAGATGGAATTTTGCTTCTCGCTCAGCCAGGAGACAAGAGCAGAACCAAAATAGAAACACCCACCAGAAGTGCTCCTACAACCATCTACATCCCCAGCCCAATCGGCATCCGAATAGGCGGACAGACGGTCATCGGTATCAAAGGAATACCAAATCCCGTATGAGAGAGTCCCACTTACGTATTTAATAATACGTTTTAGAGCAAGTAAATGTGACTATTTTGGGGATGCCTGATATCGCGCACAGACTCCAACACTAAAGGCGATGTCGGGATGACTAGCAGTCAAGTAGAGAAGACTACCTATCATACTCCGATATAAGGTTTGCTCTACGTCCTTGCCTGAAGTGTCCTTACTAAGCTTGGTAGTGGTACTCATAGGAGTACGTGCATGCTTAGCGGAGTCTAAACCAAATTTCTTCACTAGGTCTCTAGCATACTTGGATTGGGAGATGAACATCCCATCCTCTAGTTGACGAACCTGGAGACCAAGGAAGAATGTAAGCTCACCAACCATGCTCATCTCAAATTCACTTTTCATCTCCTCCTCAAAGTGGTGAGCATGCTGGGAGCATGTGGATCCAAAGACTATGTCGTCCACATAGACCTGGGAAACCAAAATAGCACCGTCATCTCTCCTGACGAACAACGTCATATCTACTCCCCCTCTCTTGAAGCCACGAGCTAAGAGATAGGAAGTAAGCCTCTCGTACCAAGCACGGGGTGCTTGCTTCAAACCATACAAGGATTTCCTCAGATAGTAGACGTGCTCAGGGTGCTGAGGGTCTTCAAACCCTTTTGGTTGTTCCACATAAACCTCCTCCTGTAGAATGCCATTCAGAAAGGCACTCTTGACATCCATCTGATAGACCTTGAAGCGCAGATGACATGCGATGGCGAGCAGAAGACGGACGGACTCAAGCCTCACAACAGGAGCAAATGTCTCCCCAAAGTCTACACCCTCTATCTGTGTGTAGCCTTGAGCGACCAACCTAGACTTATTTCTGATTATGGTACCATATTCATCCATTTTGTTCTTGAAAATCCACCGGGTACCTATCACATTAGTCTCACTAGGCCGAGGAACTAATTCCCAGACATTATTCTTTTTAAACTGAAGCAACTCATCCTGCATAGCAGATATCCAATGTTCATCCTTGAGTGCTTCTTTATGGTTCTTGGGCTCGACTTTGGACGTGTAGCAAAGGTGGCTAACAACGTTCTCTAGCTGAGCACGAGTCTTGACCCCTAGAGTGGGATCACCAACAATGGCAGAAGGGTCATGACTCTTGCGAACCCAAGCAGGTGTGTCTCCTATCACAGGAGTAGGGTCCACAGAGCGTGAGAGAGGAACAGGTAAATCACTGTCAGAACAATCCTCATCCTCACACTGAAGATTATGATCAATAACCGTCGAAGGTTCGTCATCTTGCACGGTGACGTTTATTGATTCCATAATCTTAGAGCTCTTCAGGTTAAAAACCTGGTATGCTCTACTATTCGATGAATATCCTAGAAATATTCCCTCGTCGCTCCGGGAGTCGAACTTTCCTAATTGCTCTCTATCCCGTAGGATGTAGCATTTACTCCCCAAAACACGGAAATATGCCAGGTTGGGCTTCTTGCCGGTCCACAACTCATAAGGTGTCTGTAGTGTGTGTGGACGCAAATAAACCCTATTCACCGTGTGGCATGCAGTAGACACTGCCTCTGCCCAAAATCTCCTAAAAACTTTACGACCTAGAAGCATAGATCTAGCCATCTCTTGGATCGTTCTATTCTTTCTCTCAACAATCCCATTTTGCTGAGGAGTTCTCACAGCAGAAAACTCATGTTTGATCCCAAGGCTATCACAGTACAAATCCACCTTTGCTTCCTTGAATTCAGTGCCGTTGTCACTACGTATTCTGTTAATAGTGACACCGTGTTGATTTTGCAGGACACGGCACTTGGTCGTTAAAAATTCTACAGCATCGGATTTCTCTCTCAGAAAACTTACAATGGAGTACCTGGAGAAATAATCTACCATCACGAGGATGTACCTCTTACCACCTAGACTCTCAGTACGAGTGGGACCCATAAGATCCATGTGAATCAACTCCAGAACACGAGAGGTGGTAATGGAATGCAACTTCCTATGAGGACTACGAATTTGTTTTCCCAACTGACAGGGTCCACAAACGGTCGAAGTTGACTTTCCAAGAGATGGTAAGCCACGTACTAGGTCCTCTTTAGCTAAACGATTAAGATCTCTAACGTTCACGTGACCTAGACGTTAGTGCCACAGATCCATAGGAGTGATCGTGGCGCAGTTGCAGACAAGTGAGGATGTGGGCTTAGTCCCATAGCAATTATCCTCGATCCTTACCCCTTGCATCAAAAGTTTACCGGCTTGATTGTAGACTTTACACGCGTCCCGATCAAACTTTACTGCAAAGTCAGTGTCGCACAGCTGGCTAATGCTGAGAAGGTTTGCTTTCAAACCTTTGACGTACAAAATATTTTCTAGCTTAGGAAAACCAGGTAACTCGATAGTACCTCGTCCTATAATGCTAGACTTACTCCCATCTCCAAAGGTGACTCTGCCATCTTGATAGTCCTCAAGAGTAGTAAAAAATGAGGCATCACCTGTCATGTGTCTGGAGCACCCACTATCAAAATACCACTGAGAGGTATTATGTGCTTTGAGAGCAACATGAACAACAAAAGCCTTTTTATCTTTCTTAGGAACCCAAGTCGAGATGACTTTTTATTTGCCTTTGTTGTTGTTGAGTTTAGCTGGAATGTGAGAAGTATTCACTAACGGCAAAGAGATCCGTCAGAATTCTTTCATTAAACTCTGAGTCGTGGCAGCTAAGAACTCAACTTGCTCTCTCAGACTAGAAAACTCATCAGTATGACGTGGTGGAGCAGTAGTACGTCGTGTCTGACCCATGCTATAGCAAGTTTCCCTAAGGTGGCCTTTTCTTTTGCAATAAGTACAAAAGAGTACAGTCAAAGGCAGACCTTGATTTGCTTTTCTTGGTCGAACTCTCCTACGAGGTTTTTTACGGTGACCATAGGGAGTTGTAGTAAACTCAGGAACTGGTCCAGGTGCAATTTGGGACGTGGAGGCACCATCATATCCAATTCCTTGACGATCACCAAAACCTAAAGCGAGGCCGAGGAGCATCTTTCCCATCTTCCCAGATCTGTCTTCGATTTGTACCTTGACTTCCCGTGCTTTCTCAAGATCATGAGTCAGCTGGGCAACAAGGGCTTCAAGTTTCTTCCGAGTCTCCACGGAGGAATGGAGCTGACTCGTAAGACTAGCCACTTGCTTAATCAAGTCCCCTTTCTCTTTCTCTAAAACACCCTCTCTCTCTCTAAACAAATTCTCATTCTCGACACAAGTAGAATCTCTCTCTCTCAGGGCGGTGCAGGTGGAGAACTCTTTTTCTCTCGCTTTCTTTAAATCTTCCTCTAAGCAGGTGATCTTAAGAACTAACGCGTTGTTACGCTTTTTAGTTTTAAAAGACTCAAAATATAACTCAGCGTAGGCGCGTTGTATATCACTCTTGCTCTCACTTGTGTCATCCTCCCCCTCACTCACATCGATCTCACTGTCGAGGTGTCCCTGTGATGCATCATCCTCAATGTCGTGAGGAGAACTAGGAGTGCTCACTTGGCTGGCCATGAATGCGGTGAAGTTACACTCATGCGGTGACTCATCTCCAGAATCCACCGTCTCGACCTCACTGTCGTCACTAAAGGTAGCATTAAGGACAGCTTTCCCTTTCTCTCTATTCAGACGATTGGCACACTCAAAAGCTCTATGACCCCTACCATCACACTCAAAACATCTCTCACTTTCTTTCAGAGGAGGATTTTTGGAAACTTTTTCATTTTTCTTTTCAAACTTATTTTTCTCAAATTTCTTTTTATCTTTAAAATTGCAATTTTTCTTAAATTTGAGAATCCTCTTGAATTTTTTTGCGAAAAGAGCCAAATCATCTAAGTCAAAATCGCACTCAGAATCTGACGTGTCAGTCTCTCTCTTTCTAGATGACTCTACCCTCTTTCTAGCTAACCCCTCACTCCTTCTCTCTTGGGCTTTAAGTGCAATTCCCTTATCTTTAGATTTAGCATTTTTAGGGAACATATCAATTTCATAAGTTTGCAAATCTCCTACAAGTTCTTCCAATTTTAGCGTATTTAAATTACCCATAGAATTTAGCACAATGACTTTAGGGATAAAACGCTTAGGCAAAGAACGAAGAATGTTTTTAACAACTCTAGCATTCAGAATATGTTCACCAAGATTAAAACTAGTATTCACAATGTCAGAAAGTCTAGCATAAAATTCATCAAAGCATTCAGAATCATGCATGGTGATTGTTTCAAATTGAGTTGTCAAGTTTTGCAACTTAGACTCTTTCACAGCATTAGTTCCTTCATGGGTGAGTTGTAAAACATCCCATGCCTCTTTTGACGTGGCACACATCATTATACGTTTGAACTCATCAGGTGTGACAGACCCAGAAATAGCACTTAGACCCTTAGAATTAAAAGATGACCATTTAATTTCTTCATCAGACCAAGAAATGTCAGATTTCAAGTTGATCACATTATCAACAGTCACAGTTGGAGGAGTCCATCCTCGTTCAACCAAAATCCAGACACGTTCATCGATGGATTTTAAAGCCGACCTCATACGGGCTTTCCAATAAGCATAATTTGTCACGTCAAAAACAGGCATTTTATAATATGACTTCTCCATTTGAACACGCACTTTTTCAAAAATCAATTTTTTCAGAAAATTGATATCTTAGAAAAATTTTGCAGAAAAAGGAATACGCGATAGATTAGCGTAACCAGCTCTGATACCAATTTGAGAACGTATGTGCTCGCGTTCAAATGATCAAGTTATATATTAAACACCTTTTAAACCAAACAAACCCTAAACATGCAACTAGGTGTGGTTGAAACAATATGAAATCATGCAAGAGTTATTCAAACACACATAATTAAGGAAAAATCCCCCACCGGGGCAAAACCATTTATTTTCACTATAATTTGTAAGAAAACGGCTTACAATCGGATTACAATGAAAATACAAGTTGACTAAGAATTACCCTCGGGTATCGGATTCTGTAGTCGCGGCTGGAATTATCCCTTTCCAGTACGGCTGCAATGGAGAAGAAGAACGGTCTCCTCCACAAGAGGCTGAACTGCAAAACTGCGTTCCTGGGTTACCAAAAGGATTCACAAATGTATGGAATTTGTGTGAATCAAAATACCTAGAGTATTGGTACTCAATAGGTGAAGACTTAGGGCTTTCTCTGCTCTGAAAATCGTGTGTAGAAGTCTTGGAAAAACCACTTCCCGTAGTGGAATTAAATAGGAGAACTTGAGCCCTAAAATTCGGAACATGATCTGAACACGATCTGTTTGAGATTATCCTCGTCGGATCGGTACGGTCTCTTTAGGCGGATCGGTCCGGTGATTTCGGATCGGTTCCTTTTTGAAGGCGGATCGATCTGTTTGGCATCGGATCGGTTCGGCATTTTGGCTTTCATCGGTTCGCTATGGATCCGGGGTACACTGGCCTCACCTCAGCAGGCGGATCGGTCCGGTCTCTTTAGGCGGATCGGTCCGGAGGAACCGGATCGGTTCTTTTATCTGAGCCGGATCGGTCCGGTCTTTTCCCTGATTCTTTTTCTTCCTTTGATATTCGGATTCCGTTGATGAGCGTATGATTCTTGAATTTTCTCAACGGTGTAACGGCGTACGACATATAAAATGCTCATGGACAAGAATGTCCTTACAAAACAAAACTCTCTAAGGTATCCTCTTTTCTTTCAATGTGTGTAAACATAAACATGCCTAGGTACACCTCTCTCAAAACGTCTCCTACAAACTCTCCTCACAGATACAGGATGCATAAGTGGGTTGGGTTGAGAGCCATGTGAATTAAACACTAAAGCGGGAACCGACTTGGGTGAAATATGTGAAGTGGACGCACCATCATGACTTATTATTAAACTCTCACCTTTACCTAAAATGGAATTAAGAACCATCTTTACTTCCTTCTTAGATGCATTCTCTAAAGTGACTTTAACCTCCAGGGCGTGCTTAAGATCTCTCTCTAATTGTGACACGCGAGTTATATATTCACTCTTTTCTCAGCCTAAAGCTATCAACCGTTCACTCAAAGATATCTTCACCTTCTCGAGTTGACTCGCTTTTGCCTCAAAACTCCCTCAAAACCTCTAACTCTCTCTCCAACTCTCTCAACCTAAGGCATAAGTCCTTATTCAATTTCTTGGTCTTTAAGGTCTCGGCGTACAAATCTCTAAATGCGATCTGGAGCTCACTATCACCCTCACTAGCGTACTCACTCTCATACTCGCTAGAAACACTCAAATCCTCCTCGGGGGTCTCATGTGAACAAGTATCCTCATCGTTGTGGGACGTGAATAGTAGAAAAAGCAACAAACTTTCCTTGTGAAGACTCATCCTCAGAATTTTTCGCATCATCCTCAATATCACTAAGGGTGACTGACATGGAAACTTTCTTCCCCTCTCTCCTAAGTATAGTGGGACACTCAAACGAATTATGCCATTTTCCCTCACACTCAAAATAAGTTACTTTTTCTAAATCTCCCTCACCCTCTTTCTCTTTCTCTTCGCTTTCTTTGGCCTTGTCTTTCTTTTTCTCAAAAAATATTTTATTGGAAGAATTTTGTTTTGAAAACTTGAGAAACTTTTTAAAATTCTTTGCAAGCATGGTCATATCAAAATCAGACTCGTTCTTAGACTCGGACTCACAAAAATTTACTTTCTTTTTCTTCTTAGACTGGGCTTTAAGTACTTTCCCTTTATTCTTAGGCTTGACAGTGTCAGAACTCGTCAGGGGTGACGTGTTCAAAAATTACACTAAGCCCACGTTAATTAAAAGTTCTCCACCTAAACTCATCTTCAGTCCAGTCTGACACGGGTTTTAAATTCGTGACATTATTAGTAGTGACAATGGGAGGAATCCAACCTCTTTTACAAAGTAACCAAACTCTCTCATCGATTGCTTTTAAATTTGTTCTCATGCAGGCTTTTCAGTAAGCATAATTAGACCCGTAAAAAATTAGCAACCGATTATATAAGTTTTCACTTGGAAACATTGCGACAATTTTTAAAAATATGATTTAAAAAAAAAATCAATATCACATAATTTGTTGCAAAAAAATAGGAATGCATAAATAAATTAGTGTAACCTGCTCTGATACTAATTTAAGAAGGTATGCACTCGCTTTAAATAAGCTATGATACCAATTTGTAAATAAGCTTTTGTGTGATAAAGATTCAAATAAATGCACAAATTCCAACCACAAATTTATTTAATTAGAGTCAATTTTTGAATCAAATTAATTCAGCACTTAAACAAATATCTACGTGTGTGCGTGTGTCAAACCAACAAACACAAATATACTAATTCATAGATTTAAGGAAAAATCCCCTTAGGGCAAAACCGTTTATTTCACTATAAATTGTAAATCACAATTTACACGGATTACAATGAAATATGCAATAAGTTTACCTCAGGAAACCTATATAGACGCAAATTTTAGAGTCAACAATGGATTCCACGCAGCAAATGCACATGAACCGCAGTCCAATCTTCAGCAAAGATCCACACGCAACAAACCTCAATGACCTCAGTCTTTTAGTGTAGAGACGCATTTTATAAAGGTTGAACAATAACAAAGTATGTTCTTGGGTTCCAAAACAATTCACCTAAACATTGGGATTTTTTGTGACTTAAAAAACAAGGGTTTAAAGCCCTAAATGAAGAAGCCAAAAGTGTTATGCCAATTTGCACTGTTTGCAGAATGAAAAACGAAAAGACTTCTTAATGAAATATGCCATGTTTAACGTGTATTTATACAAAAGCTTAAGGCGTCTCGCTCAAACGAGATCGAATCTCGCTTTAACGGTGACAGCTATCGCTCGAACGAACTTCACGCGAGATGGCCTGTCGTTTGAACGACATAGGCTGTCGCTCGAACGAGCCTTTAAATAAATATTTTTTTCCTTTTCTTTTCCCATAAAATGCAGCGCCTTAAAACTTCAAAAATTAATTTTGACGAAAAACTTAAAAACTTTGTTCCAACACTTAGAAAGTTTTTGATGAAAAATATCCCAATATTCTAAGTGAAATGCTAAGGAATAAAAACACAACCTTTACCAAATTCAGCTCGCGGAGGGTTGATTGTTGAAGAAACTTGATATTCAGATCCGTCTTGCTGCATATATGATCTTGAACATTCTTCGACGGTTGTAGCAGTATACGACATACTAATTGATAACGGATATTTATAAAATCATGTCCTTACGACTTGGAAAATATTACTGATAGAAAAACCAACGTTCCATTCCGTCTCCACACATTATTGCTAATGTGAGTGAAATGAGTTGAGAATTAATTTCAGCCATATCTACTTGCTTAATGCCTCGCTTCAGCCATATATACGTTTTTTCTCAGCAGAAGAAAACCCATTTCCTCCCTATTTTCAATCGGTAATCTCGTAAACCATCGTAGACAATCTACCCATGTTTTTATGATGAGTTTATTTTCTATTGGGTTTATCTATTTCATGTTGAAAGTAAATTTATTTTAAACAACATATTTTTAATCAATGGTTTTATTGAACATGTGTTTGTATGATAAATGTTTGATTTACACATCTTGATGTTTTGAATCTAGGGTTGGATTCAACTGGCCATCTCTATATGAGAAGTGTATTTATTTATTTTGAGCATATGTTTTGACTTACTCATGTAGGGTTTATTTGGGTAAAAATTGAAATGGTTTGATGTATTTGGACAAAAATTCAAATGGTTTGAACATTTGTTTTGATTTACTCATTTAGGGTTTATATGGAACAATCCGATGTATTTATTGTTGCTGAAATGGTAATCTAGGAGGAAATTGTTTCTTGTATTATTTTGGGTCAAAATAAATGAGAAGTGTATAATTATGGTTGTTCCTTTATGGGATGAAATGTATTTTGACATTTGTATATTTATAAATGAAAAATAAACAACAACAAAATAAACGTCACAAAAAAATATACGCTAATGACTTATAAATATACACTTCTCATTTATACAAATGCCAAAATACATTTCATCCCATAAAGGAACAACCATAAATTGGAGTTATTTGTTTTTTGTTATATTTATTTTATGTTTAACACGCATTTTGTCCATCTTTTACGGAACCCCGTTCTTCAAGTTATTCGTTTCAATCTGTTTGTTCCTGTTAGTTTTTTTTAATAGCTTTTTTTATTGTTTTCCTTTTATTATCGTCTTATTTGTTAATGATTACAATATTCATTTTTTGTTATTATTTACAATATGTGAAAGTATGAGTCGTGTGAATCAATTGGGTGTTGGAAAAAATACGTAAATATAAATCCAAAATACAACGTAAACAATTTGGTGTTGCTTAGTCGATGGTGATACATGCGATAGTTATCTATCAACATATAAGGTCATTATTGGACATTCCTAGGGCACCTCAGTATAATTTGGATGAGCATCGTAAGCAATCCTTGTTCTGAATTTATGAGATGAGTGATCGGTTTTGCCATGATTTGTTACGTATGAACATATTGATTTATTTCATAGACTATGTGCTCGCCTCCGTGCATTGGGCTAAATGACAATTGTTCAATTTTGGTTAGGGAACAAGTTATAATTTTCTTGAATATTGTGGGTCATAATGAGCATTGCCGAACCAATAGTAACACTTTTTATAGATCAAGTCATACCATTAGTTTGTACTTTTATAAAGTGTTGGGAGCTTGTCTAATGTTGCATAAGGTAATTGTCACAAATGCAATGCGTGATAAGTCCCTGAGCGATAATCCCGATAACGAAACTTGATATCATTACTTTTGGGGTAAGCAAATTCACTCTCAATAGCATAAATAGTTAATAGATTTTTAAATGGATTGTATGCAATAACACATATAGTATCCCAACAGGATGCCATATGAGTGATAGACGGTACACATATATGTGAATGTCCCCTAGTTTATTAACTTAGATATTGTAACCTAAAATAGGACATCTCTCAAAATGTTTTAGTATTATGCAGGTTTGACATGAAATTTACATATGTGTTGGCTGGATGGGAGGAGTCAGCACATGATGGGCATGTACTTAGAGGGACTATACAACATCCAGGCCATAAAATAACCATTTCAGTCGGTATGAGGTTTACTTCATGTATTTATTTTGAATAACCGTTGCATAAACTTTCTACGATCGACATACATTGATCGAAAACCACCATATGAATTCTTTAAGGAAAAAATTATCTTGCGAATGCCAAATTTCGCTTAGTTCCTAGTTTTATAGTACCATTTTACAAGAAAAGTTACCATCGTAGAGACATCGATGGTCAACGTCCTAAAACTAGTTGGGAATTATTCAATTTTTTCCATTCATCTCTACGCAATGTAGTCAAGCGCATGATTAAATTATTGAAAAAAATCTGCTTATCTACGCCATCAACCATTTCACGGGATTGATACGTAAGCTAATATTGTGTTAGCTTATTGTGTGTTGTATAACTTTTTAAGGGGCGATGATAGGGATGATTTGTGCAATGAAGATAGTGATAGTGATGATGACATGAACCCCATACCCCTTAGTATACCTAATTACACCTGTGTTAATGAGCATATTACCTTCGCAAAACATGCATCTTGGACAGAGAAACATACACTACACCACAAATAAAAAATGGTCACGATAATCTAGTCACGGTCTAGGACCGTAACTAGGTGGTCACGATCGATAACCGTGACCAGAGTGAAATGACCCGTGACTAGGTCTATGACCACTCACCACCATGATATAAATAGGAAGTGGTCACGGTCTGTGTTCAAAATTATAGTCTGTGATAACACCGTGACCATACCCTCAGCAAATTTAAAAAATTATGAGCATACCCTTCCAAGTCTAACGAGCAGAACATAGCAGTTTCTATTTAAAAAATCTCAATAGTGTTAGTGTACTTCCATATCCCAGCATCATGAACAATGTATCTTAGCCGACCATGGTCATTTTCTTCAGCAATCAAACCTCTCCACACCATTCAAGATGCAAAGCATTGGGGGAAATTATAAGAGAATAGTTCAAACATTTCAAATTGTTAGGAGAAAATGGAATTCGTCCAAGCGTCAGGAGATAGGCATTAACAATTTGGGATAAACATGAGGGGAAACGAGATCAACTAGAATCTCGGAGTTCATCAAGTCAAATATACTACGACAACATCTAAGATATGGGTCACGACCCAAAGTCGTGACCATTTTGAATTGGTCACGGTTGTTAGTCAAGAACCTTGTACATGACAACGAGGTGTAACCAATTAATTTTTTCCATGTCATTAACATGGTCATGGTCTAGGTCCATGACCATATCGTGACCATGATGATAACGTTGAAAAATTATTTGGTCATGCCTTGTGGTTGCAGTCCAGGGTCGTGACCACCGCCTTTAGAAAAAGACCACTAAACCCAATGTCATTGTCACTCTCTCACTCTCATTCTCTCTCTCCTGCCAAAATCTATCTCTTTCTCCGGCAACCTCTCTCTCTACACTCTCAGATCCATTTCCCTCTCTTTCTATATAAATTGTGTATGTATATGTGTGTATGTATGTGTATTATATATTGTGTATATATATGTGTGTGTGTATAATAAACTGTGAATGTATGTGTGTGTGTGTGTGTATATATATGTGAATGTATGTGTATGTGTGTGTAAGTACGTTTATGTGTATATATACCCAATTATTTTTTTTAAGTAATTTAGAATTTTCAATTCTTAAACCCTAATTAGTGGAAAATTTTCCCAAGCTTAAAATTAGTGAAAAATACCATAAACCCTATTTACTAAACCTTAAAACTTAAGCCCAAATCAATAAATCCTAATGACTAAACCCTAACACCTAAATCCAAAAACCTAAACCCTAAAACGTAGACCATAAATCCCAAATCATATACCCTAAATTGTAAATTGAAAACTATATGCCCTAAAGCCTAAATGCTAAAAACTAAACCATGTAAAAATGATATTTAAGATTTGGACCCCATTTGAAATAAACCCTAAAACTTAAGCCCAAATCAGTAAACCCTAATGACTAAACCCAAACCTTAAAATCTAAGCCCTAATACTTAAACCCTAAAACGTAAACCATAAATCCAAAATCATATACCCTAAATTATAAATTGAAAACTGTTAGCCCTAAAGCCTAAAATGCTAAAATCCAAAACATGTAAAAATTGATGTTTAATATTTGTACCCCATTTGTAGAATTTTATGATTAAGATTTGATATTATCAGACATGGACTTAAATTTAGTGTTAGTGAATTCAAAAATTATGCATGCTCAGTAGGATTGTACCTTATGCTTTGAAATTTGATATTTACGAACCAAATTGATGAGATTTACTATGGGAACCCTATTCATGTTATAAGAATTAATGTGAATGCATTATTATTGACTTAGGACACTTGATACATATATGAGCCCTTATGGTGTAACACACTTAAGTTAATTATATGTCTCTTTTATGCAAAAACATATATGAACCCTTATGACGTAACACACTTAAGTTAATTACATGTCTCTTTTACGCAAGAGCATATATATAAGCCCTTACTTGAGATATTATTATTATTGGTATGTGTTTTATTATGTAGATGATAAAAGGAGTATGGGATAGTTGTTGCTTGTTGGTTTGGTTATTGAATAGTGATGCTGGATTGCTTGGATTGAACACATAGACTTTCAAACTCTTACCACACTCTCTCATAATAAATCCTAACAAAATGTGTCTTAAAAACTACCTTATCTAAATGTAAGTTTATTGGGGGGGTTCCTCGTTTGGGTTTCACTTCGGTGAGATGTCCCACACACGGGGTTCACATAGGACTCATATGTTAAAATAGGATAAACTTAAATTGGATTGGTTGAAAAATAATAACTAGTTAATGACTAATTAGAGCCATTACTTGTAGGACTCATATTCACTCCCTCATACATTTTATCATAAAAAATTAGGCACGATAATAATCACTGGCAACAAGAGTACGAGAGGTTCTAATTGGACTGCACTTATAACTCTTTTATTAGTGTGCGCCATTTAGAGGGTACTCTTATTTACATGTATGAGAATAAGAATATTAAACAGTTTAATGGCCTTGCAAATCGTGGGGTTCATCTCCTGCAAGAGTACCTGTTCGATTGTATACTACTTTACCTACCAGAAAGCTGGGATGAGGCTATAGAAAATATATCCCATATACATAATTTCGATGTAGCCCTGACCTTGCTTTTATTGTTAGCAAGGTTCTAAAAAACGCAGGGCGTGACCGAGGCATCGAGGTCAAGCCTTAAGCCTTAGAAACCTAGGCGGGGGGCCTTAGGCTTAAAAAGGCGTGAAAAGGCGTTTAGGCTTTTTAATATATTTTAATATTTTTAACTATAACAGGGCTATTAAAATACTAAAATGGTACATACCTTAAAATATGCATTTTTTTGGATGACATGCAGAGAGGTTTTGGATACCATATGTCTTTTGATTATTTTGAATGAGATATTGGTCCGATTTTTTTAAAAAAGTCTTTAGAAGGCGATATCGTTTCACTAAGGTATTTTTATTTTAAAAAAGTGTGCCTTAAGACTTTTACTAAGAATAAGGCATAAAAGGCTTAAGGCGACACGTTTCTCCCAAGCCTCAAGCCTAGGTGTGCCTTTTAGAACACTGGTTGTTAGAAAAGGAAGAAAAAACATTCACCCGTTATGGATATAATAACGTATAGAGAGCGTTGACCAAAATTGTGATGTCTTGCGACATATGCATGTTAAATTAAATCTTTCCAATAAGTTGAAGAAGATGGTATTTCGAGTTCATGTCACGGACATCTATACATCAATCATAGATAGGCTTCGTTCTAGTTGGTCACATGGAAAAATCCATAGGTTATTAAAACTAGTACCGAATGGATGGAGATCAGACACATTGAACATATTTTAAAGTCTTATTATGAGAAGGTATATACATATATATAGTCATAAACTTGATTAGTTAGTTATAATTTCATGTTATTATAAAGATTTTGTCACTTTATTTTATTATAGATAAGGTCGAGTAGCAATGGATAGAACATACCAAGTAATGAGGTGACACCCCAACCAGGATTCTCATATCCTGCACCCCAACAAGAATTCTCATCACCACATGGTGAGCAATTCTCTACTCCACCATTGGTTCAGTCCACTACTCCAACTACGAGTAGGCAACAAACCCCTTTTACTCCAATGTCCCTAGTTAGCGCTCCCAACACCTCTCGAGCAAATGAGAAGAAGCCCATTAGGTTCTCCCTTCTCAAGAATAATCCCACCGGTGATAAAAATAATCTCCAGAGATTTAAATTCCAGTGTTTGTCCCTTGAAAAAATGAATGTGGGAGTTGGGACAGGAGATAACTGGATCACAGTTGATCAAGCCGTCTAAGATGACATTTATAACTAACTTTACAAGTGTTTTTAATTCCCTAACCATTCAAAGCAAAAGGTTCTTTCCCCAGTTGTTGAATAACTGAAAACATATCGAAGAAACCTTCGACAAAGACATTTTTCGAAGGGGGCATCAAGCTCTGACATTTTGGCTCTGAGAGACAGAGTGCCTCCAAATTTTGATACGTCGATTGATCAATGAAACAAATTTCTAGAAAATGAGGCGATGGACTAGAAATTGGTACAGAGGCAGAAGAATAAATAAAACAGGGCAAAAAAGTTAATATCCACAGACTAGGCTCCAATTTCTATGAAGATTTGAAGAGTCAATGGTCAGATAGGACAAAGGATAATCCAAATTTTGAGAAAAAATCTAATTGGGACAACTTATACGTGCATGCCCGATGAGACAACAATAAGAAATTCCCACCACACTTGGCTGACACTTTAGAATTGATTGAGTCCATTAATACTCCGTACGGTTCGAGACCTTGCGATGACATGGAAAATAATTCTCTGACCCAGGACTTTGGAACTGACAAAAGAGGGAGGACAAGAGGCGTCAGATCACATATGCCATAAACCAAATTAAAACACATTGTACCTTTTCTGGATTTACTTTCTTCGATAAAGAGTCGTAGCTCGAGCTAAGAGAAAATTCAATAAAAAACATATAGATCAAAAGTGACTTGGGAGTCTTGACGAGTGAAATCGAATGCCTTGTGTCCTTATTTACTCAAGGTTTTTGACCCCTTATGTCTCCTCGAGGTTTCCCCTACCATCCTTATAAGGGTTTCCTCTATCCTCCCTCTCTAGGTTTCCCCTCATAAATGTTGCCTCCTTCAACATTCTCATCACAAATGCTGCCTCGTTCAACATTCCCATCACAAATGCTGCCTCCCTCATCATTCCCCTTCCCAGCGCCTCCTTCTGCTATGCAATAGATCATCGTCATCCACTCACGGTTACTATAGCGCGTAATACTATTTTAGGGACTTGACAAATAGTGGGGTTATTGACATGTGCACATTCGTCTCTGTAATATTCGAACTCCAAAACATAATTGCCCTTTGCAAATGGGTGGGGCTCAGATACTGGCTGATGAAATATACCACGGTTGCGAAGATATGCCTGTGCACATTGACAATAGAGAAGGGAAAGAACTGAAATAAAATCCAAATTGTTTGTCACTTGTCCAGTTTATTTTTTGGTCAAGATTAGGCCATGAACAATGTCTAAAAATTTGTAATATTTGAGAACAAGTTATAATAATATTTTGTTTATATAAGTTATTTTAATTTGTTTAATTTGAGTTTAAGTTGGTTTGAATAATTTGATTTAATTATGAATTGTGCGTTCTTGTATGCAACATGACCTTTGTTTTAACCTATTAATATAGGAGAATTAAAATTTTAAGATTGTTTAATGTATTTCCCATAATATAAAGAATGGAAGGGGCAGAGTAACCGAATATCAGATAATCATATAAAGGGTATTCAAGATTTTGTTAAATATGCTTATAGAAATCTTAAAAGTGACAAGATTCCGTATCCGCGCACCTGTCATATGAACAAGAAATATAAGTCTTTAGATGATGATGGGCTGTATTTACTAAAGTGGAGAATTTTGCAAGACTATAAGATACGGACATACCATGGTGAAAAAATGTATCTTATGTTTCGGAAGAATTACCGATGCCCGATCGCGTAACGAAACATGGCCGAGTGGAAGTGGTATATAATTCACTAATCCATCGTCCTTTGATCGACCTAATTGATGATGCTTATTGATAGGCAGGGTTTCTCCACGGCGCGAGAGTCACTTACGCGCCGGTCGTTTTGAATTCGGCTCACCAACTCTATACAAAAACCTAAAATTATGACTACACTCAATAGGTGAGTATAGCGACCAAGTTCGGGTATCGAAATCCACAAAGACGAGATGATAGAATTTAACTGGTTTAATATTCCTAAAATAAAAGTGTAAAAGGTAATTATACACAAAAAAGGAAAAGATGGAAAAAGGGAAAGATTAATCTAGGCGAGTGTATTAAACTAGATTAACAAAGCGAGTAAAACTATAGGTTGCGTCGAATTTCCCTCACCCGAGTTAATTAGTATAAAAGAGTTACATGGGTCGACGAGTTATTAAGATTGCGTCTCGTTTCGACAGTTAATTAAATCAAGGGTTGTCACACCCCTAAATTCGCATAAAAGCCTAATATGATTTTGGCACCAACAAATACCCCGAAAATTATGCACGTAAGGTCGTAAGCACGAAGCATACATGATATACCCCGTCAAATCTCCTAGGCATAATAACTAGGACAACACACTCAAAATAGACCTGTAAATTCCATCTCCAAAGCAAAGCAACATGTCAACTTGAAATGAGTTCAATCCGACACAACTTAAACTAATTTAACTATGAAGCATGATAAAAATGCGGTAGATAAACGTGGTAAATAAACGCGATAATATTACACTAGAAAGCAACTAAAGAAAGCATGTAAATCTAATTAACAAAGCAAGTAAATTAACTACAAAGCAAGAAAATAAGGAAATACAACTTAAATTAATGGAGAGGGAAGATGAATAGTCCCCTTACAAACCCAAATGGGTGTCAAACCAAGAGGAAATGAAGAATGAGCTCTCAAACCCCCAAATCCTAACCTAAACTATCTAAAAACTAATTATATCTAAATATTACACAAAAATCCTTTATATAGTAAGTTGGAATTAAAATAGAAAAGAAAAGGAAAAAGAAAAGAAAAAGGGGAAATATCGTAGAAAACAGGGGATCGATCGATCGACCCCTTTGGTCGATTGATCGATCGATCAGATATCAGCCCACTGTGAAAGCTCGAAGGGTGAAATATGAAGGGTTGATCGATCAAACCTTTTGATCGATCGATCGATCAAGCAGGTCTTAACCCTCTCCCCCTGTTTTGGTTCCATTATAGTTCGCTTCCGCTAAAAATCCCGTAACTTCTTCGTTCGGACTCGGAATCGAGTACTGTTCACGGCCACGCGAAGCTTGCGAGGAGGGATACAACTTCCGTGTAGATGTTGGGCCAGGTGTCCAAGTTATAAAATGACTAAATTGCCCTTGAACGTGCAATTGCGTACGAAAATTAGTCGGAATGCGTCCAAACTTCACACTTAGGATCCAAATACCTATAAAAGCTCAATTAACCCCTGCAAAGCATGTTAACATAGAAGTCCGAGGTTGTCTGGTTAACAAGCATAATTATAGGTAATAAGATACCCAAGGGGGATAAAATGCGTAGGTTCAAGGGATGAAATACGCAATATTTGCGTATTATCACACCCCCTAGTTTACACATTGCTAGTCCCTAGCAATGAAAAGGATGCAACAAGGACTACAAGCAAACCAAAAGGAGGATACAAGTACAAAAATATGGTATAAAAGCATAAGGCCACTTTTGTGGGCGATTCGATTGCATTTAGCATATGCAATAAGCCGTTAAACCCCTACGTAACCCTAGTGGGCGAGTGTCGTCTCGTGAGGATTTTCAGGGATAAAACCCACAAACATATACGGTTTCCTCAAAATATGCCCAATCACAACATGAGACAAGCCCAACAATAGCAAAAAATATTTCATACACATTATTAGCACAATGAACGAATTCAAACGAAAGTCCGAAATCATTAACATTATAGAATGCACCTCATAGAATTGAAACCTTAAAATGTGGGAGGGGAGCGAGCACATGCAAAGTATGATTTGGGAAAAACTTAAATAAATCGGATACTAAATATTAAAGCAAGCATATATTAAACTATATACACAACATGGAGGTAACACACGGAACATGCGGGCATAAAGAGTAAATGTAAATGGAAACTGGGCCACACACATGTCACAAATGAAGAATGCGATATATAAAATGAAAACTTGTAATCTCAATGAAAGATACCGCTCATTAAAGGAGGCGAAATGTATTTTCACAGATTATCGAAACTATTATGACTTTTAAATTAAATGCACCCTAAGATCACATAGGACTTGAATAGGGTTATAATGTAGGTTTGGCTAGGGTACGAATGAAAGATATATATGTACGAGTTCAAAGTGTTCAAAAATGAAAACTCGGGATAATGGGAAATGCGGGCAATATCAAACTTGGAAAATGATTTCCAAATAAGCATTGGATATATCATTTAGAGAGCAATCAAAGCTTATTGAACTATATACACAACATGTACAAACTTTCTCTTTCTCTTTCTTTTCTTCCTTTTCTCATGTTTTCTTTTATTTTTCACTTCTCTTTTCTTCTCTTTTTCACTTTTTCTTTTCTTTACTTTTATCACTTTCACATGCCTAAATTGCAACCACATAACAACAACATTATTCAATCCCAAGTAGCATTCCAAACAAAGGTATGAAAGGTGTATGTATGGTTTTAACTCCAATTTGGAGTTGGTTATGGGATTTTTGGCTAATGAAAAGAAAGGCTATATTAAGGCTCAAAGGGGTTGACGAAGGGAAGCATATAAGGTGAGGTCAAGGTCAATATGGGTGATATAATCAAGATGGCCTATGATCATTTCCTGAAGTTTATGCAATTCTCGAGTCAAAGCAAACTTTGAAAATCATGCTCAAGTAACACGTTTCAAGATATAAACTCAATTAACGAACGATCAAATGAAATAATAGTGAGATTACCAACGATTGTAACGTTTTCAAAGAGGAAAGAATAATGTATACACTCACAAACGACAAAAGATACAAAGCTTACTCGATGTAAGTATATACAATTCAACAAAAGATTACCGAGTTATAAAAATCTTAAACCAAATCAATAAAGCAAGAAAAGTG
Organism: Sambucus nigra; assembly: GCA_949130495.1. Classification (NCBI taxonomy): domain Eukaryota; kingdom Viridiplantae; phylum Streptophyta; class Magnoliopsida; order Dipsacales; family Adoxaceae; genus Sambucus; species Sambucus nigra. Next base: position 192,769,158 of record OX422208.1, read on the forward strand.
CATGTGCTCATGGGATTAAAGTTTAATTCATGAAGTTATTCATAATATCAATAATTAGGACTAAAGTCTAATAACTTCTAAAATCGAGAACAAGCATCGCTAAGTTGTCTATTGGACCAGGCAATTATTAAAATTTATCATCGGAAACAAAGGCAAAATGCCCAAAAAAGGAGAAAAAAGAAAGAAAATCTTTTTGAAAATTTTGAATTTTTCTAAGAAAAGCATACTAAGTAACTAACATGTGATAAAAAACATGGACTAAATAAAGAAATGGATAGAATATCCCACACCCCCTAACTTAAAACCTGACATTGTCCTCAATGTGAATTAAGAACCAAGTTAAAGAGAGAAAAATAGCGATATTACCCAAAATTGGAGCGATCCCCATAAGAACAAGTCTAAAGAATCTACAAAATTAGTTAGTACCAAGCATAGCAAAAATAAATAACAGAAAGTTAACTAATTACAAGAGACTAAATAAAAATAAAAAAAATAAAAAGAAAGAAAGGATAAAAAGTTAACTATGTACAACCTATTATTTAGGCTTCACACTAACTATACACTAGAAGTCTAAATAGTTGAGGGTCCACCATGAAAACGATTTGACTTTGGAGGATAAAAGGTGTACCCTCACTCTTAAGCATGCCTTCTGAAAAATAATAATTCCGTTTGAACAATGAAAGGCATATGTAAGGCGGAAGAAATGAACCATCGCCAATTAAAAGTTTTGGAGGGGCGATGGGGGATTTGGATTGAACGGGTGACAAAAACATGTGGGAATCGAGAAAAGCAGAATATCCTCCCAAATATTTTGAAATTGGAATGGGAGGTGGCGCATAAGGGGGTAAAAATGCCTTTATGGAAGGCGACTCGAGCAAGTACTCCTCATCGGCGAAAAGGTTTAACACATTAAAGTTTGAAATTGATTCTTCGGGTACCTGTGACGTTGTGATAACAGAGAATGAAAATGGGGAGGAAAGAAATTCAAACTCAAGAGATGAGTCATCATCGCTTAAAGATTGAGTTTCGAAGGAAATAAGATCATTTTCAATGAAATGTTCTTCTTTGGGGGCCAAAGAAGAAATCATTTCATTGCAAATGGATATTACTTCCATTTCATCCTCACTTTCAATATATATTATGCGACAGGCAAAGTCAACAATGGTTTGTTCCAAAGTAGGCACAAAGTCCTCATTTGGTTCAAAACATTCCTCGACTTTAAAAGTCTTGGAATAAAAATCGTCGTCAAATTCAAATAATAAATCCAATTCATGCTCCCATAAACGATTTTCTTCCCGATAACGATTTTCAATTTTCTCATTCTCAAGCATACGCAAGCCCTCACCAAAAGTCATAGGGCGAGGCGTGAATTCTTGAAAATGCGAACTTTGAAAATTACCATCGGACTTAAACTTAAATTCATTATTATAAGAATTTTAAAAACTATTGCAATTCGTTTCAAAATTCCTATTATAAGGAATTAGAGCCCCAAAATCATTATCATCATCCTCAAAAGTCCAATAACCTAATTTTGACTTTCGTTATACTCGCCCAACGTCATTTTTGAATTTGTAATTTTTTGGGACTCTAAGTATTGACCGAAAGTCATATGATTATGAGAATTTTGAGAATTATAACAATTATTATCGAAAGAATCGAAATAAGACATGCTTACCCCAAAAATGGCTCGAAGTGGCGAATTCCACAAAGTAGATGCGCGCGAGAGAAATTTAAGCGTTTCTTGACGCTCAAATGTAGAAGTCCTAAAAAAATGTTAGGTAAAAAATACAAATCGAAAGAAAATACTACGAAATACTAAATCAAATACATTTTAAAACAAACTCATCCCCGACAATGACGCCATTTGATAGGCAGGGTTTCGCCGCAGCGCGAGAGTCACCTACGCGCCGGTGGTTTTGAATTCGGCTCACCAACTCTATACAAAAACCTAAACTTATGACTACACTCAACAGGTGAGTATAGCGGCCAAGTTCGGGTATCGAAATCCACAAAGACGAGATGCTATAATTTAATTGGTTTAATATTCCTAAAATAAAAGTGTAAAAGGTAATTATACACAAAAAAGGAAAAGATGCAAAAGGGGAAAGATTAATCCTGGCAAGTGCATTTTAACTAGATTAACAAAGTGAGTAAAACTGTAGGTTGCGTCGAATTGCCCTCATTCGAGTTAATTAGTATAAAATGGTTACATGGGTCGACGAGTTATTAAGATTGCGTCTCGTTTCGACAGTTAATTAAATCAAGGGTTGTCACACCCCTAAATTCGCATAAAAGCCTAATATGATTTTGGCGCTAATAAATACCCCGAAAATTACGCACGCAAGGTCGTAAGCATGGAGGATACATGATATACCCCGTCAAATATCCTAGACATAATAACGAGGAAAATACACTCGAAATAGACCCGTAAATTCCATGACCAAAGCAAAGCAACATGTCAACCTGAAATGAGTTCAATCCGACACAACCTAGACTAATTTAGCTAGAAAGCATGATAAAAATGCGATAAAACTATACTAGAAAGCAACTAAAGAAAGCATGTAAATTAACTACAAAGCAAGAAAATAAGGAAATACAACTTAAATTAATGGAGAGGGAAGACGAATACTCCACGTGTAAAGCCAAATGGGTGTCAAACCAAGAGGAAATGAAGAATGAGCTCTCAAACCCCCAAAACCTAACCTAAACTATCTAAAAACTAATTATATCTAAATATTACACAAAAATCCTTCATATAGTAAGTTGGAATTAAAATAGGAAAGAAAAGGAAAAAGAAAAGAAAAAGGGGAAATATCGCAGAAAACAGGGGATCGATTGATCGACCCCTTTTGTCGATCGATCTGTCGATCAGATATCAGCCCACTGTGAAATATCGAAGGATGAAATATGAAGGGTCGATCGATCGATCAAGCAGGTCTCAGTCTTCTCCCCCCTGTTTTGGTTCCATTATAGTTGCCTTCCGCTAAAAATCCCGTAACTTCTTCATTCGGACTCGAAATCGTGCACCGTTCACGGCCACGCGAAGCTTGCAAAGCGGGTTACAACTTTCGTGAGATGCTGGGATAGGTGCCCAAGCTATGAAATGACTAAATTTCCCTTGAACGTGCAATTACTTACAAAAATTAGCCGAAATGCGTCCAAACCTCACACTTAGCATCCAAATACCTATAAAAGCTCAATTAACCCCTGTAAAACATGTTTAACATAGAAGTTCGAGGTTATCTGGTTAACGAGCATAATTATAGGGAATAAGATACCCAAGGGGCTAAAATGCTTAGGTTTGAGGGATGAAATATGCAATATTTGCGTATTATCACTTACGGAGTCCACCATCATCAAAACCACCAACCTATAGATACAGATAATGTGCATTATGACCAAGTCAATGAACAAGTTGATGATGAATTACCAGAAGAACGGGAATACATACGATTGAAAGCTAACGCGGCTTGGCCGTTGTTAAAGACCGCGATGAAGATCACTTGGTATTATATGCAATGGTTAGTTTACATAATTTTAAGAGTCATTTTGGTTTGTTGGGCAATAACATAATCGGAATTCTTAAGTGGGTTAAAGACATTCGCCCTAAGAGAACACGTTATGAGACAATTATCTAACATGAATAAGAGCTTAAAGGATTTGGGTTTGAAGTACAATTCTATTCATGCATGCAAGTATGATTTCATATTGTACCGCAATGATCACAAAGAGAAGGATGAGTGCCCTGTATGCAGTGAGCCTAGATATGTGATTTGTGAGAATAGAAAGGACAAGACTGCAAAATCTTATGAGTGCTCGTAAGTTCCACAAAAGATTTTGAACTATTTTCCACTTAATTTACGGTTAAAATGGTTTTTCACTGTACCATGGATAACAAAGGCCATGATGTGTAACACTCGATGCGAGGTGGGTGGGAATTTCATGCGTCATTCGGTTGATTCACTCATCTCGTAAATTTAAAATGCATGACACGATGAATTTACAAATGAATCGTGTAATCTCCGTCTTGCATTATCAACCAATGGGTTTAACTATTTCAGCAATTTAAGTACTAATTAGAGTTATTATCCAGTTTTGATGGTGCCTTTAAGTCTCCCTCCAACACTGTGCATGAGAAAAAAGTCCACATTATTATTTTCATTAATTCCTGGGCCGAGGGCTACCGATGATGATATTAAGATATTCTTAGCCCCATTAATCTAAGAACTTAAATAGTTGTGGGTTAAACGTGTGACGACGTCTGACTCTCATAAGGGTGAAGATTTCACACTTAAAGTAATGGTGATGTGGGCAATCCACGACCTTCCTACTTATGGGACCTTGTCCGGTTGCAAAGTTCATGGTTATTATGGATGTCCCATACGTGGAGAAGAAACTGAAGACATTTGGCTACATCATAGTGGTAAGATGAGTTATACAGGTCATCGTAGATTTTTGTCGACCAGTCACTCTTTTAGGAAAGATAAGTCTAACTTCTTACCTGTCAGTCACGAGCATAAGACGAAATTTGCTCAGCTTTCTGGTCAGAAGATTGAGGAGAAGGTGAAGGTTGAGATTATGGGGAATACGTATATGGAAAAATAGCATCAGTTTGTAAACTTAAAGCGTAAAGCTAGGGAGGATCCGAATGACCCTAGTAAAATGTAGGCATGGTCAAGACGATTAATATTTTTTGACTTGTCGTATTGGAAAGACCATCGTGTAAGGCATATAATTGATGTGATACACACAGAGAAGAATATTGCAGAACATCTGATAGGAACATGTCTGGATGGATCGCATTTAAAAGATGGAGAATAGGTGCACCGCGATTTACAGAAGATGAAAATAAAGAAGAAATTATGGTTAAAAAATAATCCTACAACAGAAAGAATTTCTATCTCCGACTGTTTTCACTTAGACTACTAGTGAGAAAAATAACCTCTTAGACACGTTGTTCAACTTGAAGACTCCAATAGGTTATTCCTGTAATGGGCGCAGAGTAGTAAGCTACCAAACAAATTACTTGAAACAGTGCAAGTCTCACCACTAGCATGTCATCATTCAATTAATCCCTCTGTTATTTAGGCATTGCTTCTCCGAATACAAAGATCTTCGTCAGGAAATTATACAAATCAGTTTGTGCTTTACTCTTCCTTGTGCTAAAGTGGTAAACTCAAATCACATTAAAGTTGCGATATTAACTTTAGCCGAGGAAATTTGTATATTAGAGACATATTTTCCTCATTATTTTTCGATATCAGCATTCACTTGCTTGTGCATTTATGTAATGAGGCTTTATTATATGGTACCGTTAGGTATCGCTAGATGTATCCTTTAGAGTGCTTGATGAAAACCTTCAAATATTACGTAAAGAATACATGATATATTAGAGGGTCAAATGCTGAAGAATACATAAATGTGGAATCATCGTTATACGCTCGAGAACATATTCCAGAACAAGAGTTCAGATGGTTTAATCCTCATGGAGAACGAGTGATCGAGGAACCTGATGAGTTTGAGGATGAACTGCCTTTTGGGAACCCTAAAGACGTGAGACTCACAAATCTACAATACGAACAAACGGTTCATTATGTCTTCAAATTGCAAGATGAAGTTTAAGATTGAAGAGAGTAAGTATATACTATATTATTCTTATTTGATTATATGTATTCTATATATTATAATACAAACTCTATAATTTACATGTAGGAAGTACGAAAACGAAATTGCCCAAAATCAATGGTGATATTGCATGGCGAATGATTTTAGGGTATGGGTATTAAAAGAGATAATTTTCACCTCTTATGTGTGCGATTATTTTTTCATGTGTGGGAAAAACATCCCATAATTCAAATTCATTAATAAATGTAGTTTTTAAAAAAAGGTGATGTCTCTTCAAGGCTTGCATGCCTAGCTAAAGGTCCCAAATTTTGTGCGAAAAAGTTTAAGAAATTCTGCACCAACGATTTTGATTTTGTTTCATATCCATTTGAGGAAAGACTTTTGACACAAAACAATGGAGTTTCAATTTCTACCTTAACTACCTGTGTAGCTAGAAAAGACGATAAAAATCCAAATACGGTACTAACCTATAATGGGATTATCCAATAAATTCTGGAACTCAATTATTTAGATTTCACAAAAACGCTATTCTATTGTGACTGGGAGAAGGTGGAGGATAGTATGAATGCTTTCAAAGTTGATCCTGACTCCAAAATTATCATAGTAGATTAATCAAAGATGAAGAGTAAAGATTGCATAGTCGACGAGACTTTTATTTGTGCCTTTCAGAATGTAGAGAATGTATTTTACTCGAAGTGCATAAATTATGGAAATTGGTTTATTATTGTGCATGCACCAGACTACTTATGTAGACACATTAAAGGCTCCTAAAGAGTTCCAGCCTTCTCCTGATGACAACCCTAATTTGAACGACCATTTAGTTGATTTAAAGGAAGATTGAGTATCAAAACATTATTTTACCCTTAGCAATCCAATTTGTATCCTATTATTATATTGGCCCTTCATAATCCGATTTGTATCCAAATTGTATCTTATTATGATATTGATGTTATATTGGTGCTTTAGTTTGATTTATGAATGTTTAGTTTGATTTACGAATGTTTAGTTTGATTAATGAATTTTAGTTTGAATTATTAATGTTTAGGGGCACGAACACGTCGCACAATATGCACGGCTTGAGAATAGAGTCTTCTGAGTTTATGGTTAGACTAAATTGGCATTGGCTCCACCACATTCACCATCTTTGACTATGCACTAGTAAATATCGACGTCTCATTCCAAGCATAAAAAATAGGCGACAACTCTTCGAATTTGTTTATCCAGGATTCAACTTCATCCTCAACTCTAATTTTGGCACGCTTCAATGACACATCATTGTCTTTCTCTAGTAGCCTATTGTATTTATCTTGAGCCCTATATTCTCGTACGAGGTAAAATTGGTTCTTCTCATTAACATGGGTGATTTTCTCTCTCAGGTATTCGACCTCTAACTTGCACCTTTTTAAATCAACTTCCATCTCAAACTTTTCTAACACAATTATTCCATTTTTCGTTTCCATGGCATCGTATTTATTTGTCATAACTGATTCTTGATTCATCAGAATATGTTTGACATTGTCGAACTCAGACATGCGAAAGGATGATCAGATAGCCACCTCGATGAGCACTATCTCAGAGGTCATTTTTTTGGTCCGATCATCCTTTTGCATGTTCGAGTTTGACCATGTAAAAAAAATTCGAATGAATCGAGATTCAATCATGTAAACCAAATACGAGGCCATGTAAAAAGAACACGTCGAAATTATGTTGGAAAATCTGGAGATGGAAGTTGATTTAAAAAGGTGAAAGTTATAGGTCAAACACATGAGAGAGAAACTCACCCGCATTAATGAGGACAACCAATTGTACCTTGTACGAGAAAATAAGTCTTAAGAGAAATACAATAGGCTACTAGAGAAAGACAGTGTTTTACCGTTAAAACGTGCCAAAATTAGAGATGAGGATGAGGCTGAATCCTGAAAGATAAATTTGAAGAGATGGGGTCTCATGTTTTATGCTCGGAACGAGATGCCGATATATTGACTAGTGCAGTGCCAAATAAGATAAACGTGGGCATTGCCAGTTCCAATTCGGTCCAAGCCCAAACTTAGGAGACTATTTCATTGCCTAATTGATTGCAGGAACCATGTATTCTTTACTTTATCTCATATTTTTATATAGTTGATATGCATAATTTTTTAAATATTATATTCCTATATAATGGTTAATTAAGTGCTCATTTGCTATAATATAACGAATAATTGGGAGGATAATTATGATACTATTATATACACAACTCTGGTAAGATGTAATATCTTGAGTGTCATTTACTAAAGTGGGGAACTGGTCGCTAAACAACATGCCCCTAGAAAGGGAAAACCCAAAACATTCCCCACACGATACCAAGAGGTGCATGAACACCTCGCACGGGACCAATGTATCTCATAGGAAATGACCGCGTAGTCATGGGATTACCAGTTTGGGGATATGACTAAAATTTATAAATAACCAGACTTAGGCTTGAAAACATGCCTCTAAAAGAAAAATCCAAAATATCCCCCAAACGACCATGTGAGGGGCACAAACACCTCGCATGGGACTAATATAACTCGTAAGAACTGACTGCGTAGTCACAAGACTCCCAGTTTGGGAATAGAACTAAAATATGCAAATAACCAGAATTTGGCTTGAAAACATGCCCCTAGGATAAAACCCCCAAAACAACTCCCAAACGACCCCGTGAGTGCACGAACACCTCATATGGGACCAGTGTAACTCATAAGAACTAACTATGTAGTCACGAGACTCCTAGTTTGGTAATAGGACTAGAATTTATAAATAAGTAGGCTTGGGCTTGAAAAAATGCCCCTAGGAGAAAATACAAAACAACCCCCAAATAGCTCCCTGAGGGGCACGAACACCTTGCACAGGACTATTATAGTAACTGACCGCGTAGTCACGGAACTCCAAGTTTGAGAATAAGACTAAAATTTGCAAATGACCAGACTTAGTCTTGAAAACATGCCTCTAGGGAGAAACATAAAACAACCCCCGAATGACCCCGTGAGGGGGACAAACACCTCATACGGGACCAATGTAACTCGTATGAACTGACCGTATAGTCACAGGACCCCCGATTTGGGAATATGACTAAAATTTATAAATAATCTGACTTAGGCTTGAAAACAAGCCCCTATAAAAGGGAAAACCCAAAATAACCCCCAAAACAGCCACTTAAGGGGCACGAACACCTCGCGCGGGACCAATATAACTCGTAGGAACTAAACGCGAAGTCATGGTATTCTTGATTTAAGAATAGGACTAAAATTTGCAAATAATCATACTTAGAATCAACAAATTTGATTCCGCATTGTTCACAGAATTTCGAGTCTTATTTTTCATCTCCGATAACTCAATAATTTCCACAAGCAGAAACTCCACTTTTGATTGGCCAAAAAATTCTTCCACAAAATAATCCATCTTTTTCAGCAACATGCCCTAGGGGGAAACCCAAAATTACCCCCAAACAGCCCCGTGAGGGGCACGGACACCTCGCACGGGACCAATATAACTCGTAAGAACTAGCCGCATAGTCACACTACTCTCGATTGGGGAATATGATTGAAATTTGCAAATAACCACACTTAGACTTAAAAATATGCCCCTAGGCAAAAACTTAAAACAACCTCCAAACGACCCAGTGAGGGGCACAAACACCTCGCACGGGACCAATGTAACTCGTAGGAACTAAATGCATAGTAATGGGACTCCCAATTTAATAATAAGACTAAAATTTGCAAATAAACAGACCTAGGCTTGAAAACATGACCCTAGGGGAAAAACATAAAATAACCCCCCGAAAACCTTGTGAGGGGCACGAATTCCTCACACACGACCAATGTAACTCATAGAAACTGACCACATAGTCATGGGACTCCTGATTTTGTAATAGGACTAAAATTTGGAAATAACCAGACTTAGGCTTGAAAATATGCCCCTAGGGAAAAACACAAAAAATACCCCAAACGACCTCATAACTGGAACAAACGCCTCTCACGGGACCAATGTAATTTATAGGAACTGACCACGTAGTCACGTCACTCCCGATTTGGGAATATGAATAAAATTTATAAATAACCAGACTTAGGCTTGAAAACATTGCCCTAAGGAGAAAGCTTAAAAAACCCCCAAAACGGTCCTGTGAAGGGCAGGAATACCTCGCATAGAATCAATGTAACTCGTGGGAACTGACTGCGTAGTCATAGGATTCCCGATTTGGGAATAAGACTAAAATTTTCAAATAACTGAACTTAGGCTTAAAAACATACCCCAAGGGGAAAAACCAAAACAACCCCCAAACGGCCCCGTGAAGGGGCACGAACACCTCGCATGGGACCAATGTAACTTATAAGAACTGACCGCGTAGTCATGGGACTCCCCGTTTGGGAATAGGACTAAATTTTGTAAATAATCAGACTTAAACTTAAAAATATGCCCTTAGGAAGAAAAACCCAAAACTGCCCCCAAACAGCCTCGAGAGGGCTACAAACAACATGCACGGGACCAATGTAACTCGTAGTAACTCATTGCGTAGTCACAAGACTCTCAGTTTGGAAATATGACTAAAATTTACAAATAACCACACTTAGGCTTAAAAACGTGCCCCTAGGGGAAAACCCAAAATAGCTCCAAATGGTCCCGTGAGGGGCACGAGCACCTCGAAGGGGACCAATGTAACTCATAAGAACTGACCGCTTAGTCACGAGACTCCCGGTTTTGGAATAGGATTAAAATTTACAAATAATCGGACTTAGGCTTGAAAACATGACCATAGGAAGGGGAAACACAAAATAACCCTCAAACAGCCCCATGAGGGGCACGAACACCTCGTACGAGACCAATATAACTCTTAAGAAGTGACCGCACATTCATGGGACTCACGATTTGGGAATAAGACTAAAATTTGCAAATAATCTGACTTCGGATTGAAATATGCCCCTAGGGGGAAAACACAAAACTTACCCCAAATGATCCCGTGAGGGGCAAGAACACCTCGCGCGGGACCAAAATAACTCGTAGGAACTGATCGCATAGTTACGGGACTCCGATTTAGTATTAGGACTAAAATTTGCAAATAACCAGACTTAAGCTTGAAACATGCCCATAGGAGGGAAAAAAACAAAACAACCCCCAAACGGCTCCGTGAGCGAACACCTCGCACGGGACCAATGTAACTCGTAAGAACTGACTGCGTAGTAACGGGACTTTCTATTTGGGCACAAACACCCCGCATAGGTTTTCTTCGGGGCTACCTAAATTTTTTTCCCCAATGGATATGGCCACGGCCCAAAGCCGTGACCATTTTTTTATTATTTACAAAAAAAATAAGAGTCACGGCTTTGGGTCATGACCATTGTTCACAAGTCCCCCCCATATTTTCACAAACCTTATCCGTGATGCCTAGTCCACAACTGGTCACGTCCCTAGTCCACCACTAGTCACAACCTTATCCATAACCGTTGTTCACCAGTGGTCACGGACTAGGTTCATTACCTCTTGCCCTCAACTAGTCACGGCCCACGTCCATGACCATATAGCAATATAATTCCCTATAGGCCATGTCCTTCTCTTTTGGTCTATAAAGTTCGTGACCACCAATTTTGGTCATGCCAAAAATGGTCACGGACCTTAGTCGGGATTCGAAGTCCTGGTCACGGCCAAAATTCGTGACTAATTCTGATTTATAGTGTAGTGGCAATGCAATGGCGATACAAATATAGGAAGAAAGAGGAATAACTCATAATGGGCCATTTGCTTTTGATGATTGATATTTTTGGGTTTGCCTACTTATTTTGTAACAATTTCTTTACGCTTTTACCTTTGTTAATTAATTTAGTTTACAGACAATTTTATGTGCTCATTATTAGGATTTTCCAGATTCCATGCCTAAATCAGCTAATACGAACTACTTAACTACTGGGTTCTAATTGAAAAAATGCAAATGTGGAGTCATCTTTAATATTAAAGTTACTAAGTCAGATAAGAACAACAACCTCGGCAGAATCTACCATTCATATGCCAATTACGAAATGTGGTTAGATTGGGCAATACATTTTCTGGATGCAATATCAACTATGACGTTGCCTAATGAACCCAACTCAAATACCTTCATTGGGAAATGTTTTTCACTAACTTCCATTATTCCTCCGAAGACAATTTATTAGTAAGTGGGCAACAATGTGGAGAACATAGCCATTTTGTTCATATTTGTTGGTTTTAACCCAATTTTGGACATGTGACACTTATTCACAAACAAAAATTGATTAGGTTTTTTTGTTCTGCAAAATTGCTAATATACTGTAGATGATGGGAAAACAATATTCACATCATTAAAAACTTATATCATGTATCTACAAGACGCAATAACACGACACAAGTAGAGACGCTATGAGAAAAATAGGTATAGATGAGAGAGATAACGATTGTATTTGTGTGTATTATTAGATAAGGGTATGTTGAGTGAGGAAGAAGAAGATGGGTGTTTGGTTACTAATAGAGACGTGGGAAATCGCGGCGCAAGAGTCACCCTACATCGACCGTTTGTTTCCGGCTCCCACCGCTATGCAAAAACTTAAACTATGACTACACTCTTTTAAGGGAGTATAGCGTCCAGTTCGGGTATTGAAAATCCACAGAGACAAGTTGTTAGAATTTAATTGGTTTAATACTTCTCGATTAAAAGTGTAAAAGATATCGGATAGCAAAAAGGAAAAATAACTTAGGCGAGTGTATTTACAGTAGATTAACACAAGGAATAAAAACTATAGGTTGCGACAGATATCCCTCACCCCGAGTTAATTGGTGTAAATGGTTACATGGATTCACAAGTTATTAAGATTGCGTCTCGTTTCGTCAATTTAATTAAATCAAGAGTTGTCACACCACTAAATTTGCATAAAAGATTACTATGATTTTGGCGTAAAAAATACCCCAAAAATTACAAATGCATTGTCGTAAATACGAAGCATACTTGATATACCCCGTTAAATCTCCTAGGCGTAATAACTAGGACAACCCAATTGAAATAAACTCGTAAAATCCATCACTAAAGCAAAGCAACCAATTAATTAATCTAACAAGAATTAAATTAACTCAAACAATTATCTAAGCACAAAAATTAAATACAAAGCATGAATTTAATGAACAAAGCTAAGAAAAGAAGGGAAGAAGACAATGAATAGTAGAAAACTTACATTAACGGGTGTAAACCCCAAACAAAATGGAGGAGACGGGGTATCTCCACAAAAATCCCCCGAACGTTACTAGCTTAGGTCTAAACTAAGGTTGCGTTTGTTTTTTTATCTAAATTTGAAGTCCGAAGTCTGAATCTGAAGTTTGAAATCTGAATCTGAAAAAGTTATTTGTTTCCTGTCTGAATGAAACTTCTGAATGTATACTGTTTATTTTCATATTTATGTCTGAAATCGGAATAAAGATTATTTTGACCATTTTACCCTTATATTTATTTTATAAATAAAACGTATATTTAAAATATTCACGACCATAAATAAATATTATCACACACAATATGTAATTAGCCTAACAATGTAGAATTTTTTTGTAATAAAAAATATTTTTTTTATATAAAAGCATTTTGGTGGCATGGACTCACATTAATTAAATGATATGGTTTCACGTAAGCTTTTAAGAAATAGTTTTTCATTTTTTTTATAAAAAATTACAAATTTTTAGTTTTTTTTTTTGTATAAAAAACTGTTTTTAAAAAATGAAAAAACTGTTTTCTTGAAAAAAAAATAAGATTTCAATAATTTTTTAACTGTTTTAAAAAATTGCTGAACAGTTTTTTTCAATTTTTATTTTTAAAAAAGAGTATAATTTTTTTTATTAATGGTATATAATATTTTTTTAACAAAATGTTGTGCCAATCACTTAACAAAACCTTATGTATAACTTACACGCATGTGATGAGAGAGTACATATATGACTAGACAAGTCACAATAAAATACACGGTTCCTTTCATATCTTAGCTTTTGAGTTCATATACTGACATATGTCTCCTCTTCTCTAATAGATAAAGTATGTCACTTCCTTACTCTTATAAAAGTTATAGACATCTTTCTTCAGTTAAACAAATTATATACATCGCCAATGACTTTCTGTGACTGTACACATAAAGAATACACATCGCAGGTATTTTAAGAGAAGAATAAAGCGTTTAGAAAAATGGAAAAAGAAGAAGAAACGTTGGAAAAAAGGAAGAAGAAGAAGGAAGGAAGAACAAGGGTATTACTGGAAACATATTTGGGTTCAGATATCAGTTTTCAGATTCAGACACTTTAGAACATTTGAATCAATAAGTGGACAGTATTACCGTTTATATCTCAAAACTCCCAAAAACAAACGTATTTTTATTGCCTCTAAAATCTGAATGGATTAAATTTATACTTCAGAGATGCAAACAAACGGACACTAACAACTTGTTTGGGAGTTTTATTTTGGAGAGAAAAGAAAGGAAATGAAGGGAAATTATGCTTTCTTTCCGTCGTTTGAGAGTTTATATAGGAGAGAAAGTGATGTTTCGTCATTTTTCGTCGTTTGGGAGTTTAAGAGGAGAGAAAAGAAAGGAAAATTTTTAAAAAAAATTCCCTTAATTTCTTTCCAAAACTTTCCTTCCCAGTCGGAAAGAAATGGAGAGAAAGGAAAGTTTTCTAAAGAATGTACCTTATTTCCCCTAAAAAAATTATTTTCCTTTCAACTCCCAAACACTGGAAAAGAAAATTATTTTATTTTCCTTCCTAAATCCTTTCTCTTCTCTTCCTTTCTTTTCTCTCTTATAAATTTTCCTTTCTTTTCTTTCCTAATAAAACTTTCCTTTCCTTTCCTTCGTCTAAAAAACTCCCAGACAAGCTGTAAGAGAAAAAGGGAAATAAGAGATCTCTACCAAAAGGAAAAAAATAGGGTCGGTCGACCGGCGGTAGAGGTGCTGAAAGCGTATGTGAACCCCGGATGGTGATTTTCTCAATTTAAAATCAAAGTTAATAATTTCCTTTTTATGTAAAACACGAGATGATGCGGAAGCGTATATAAGTGATGGTTCAACAAATAAACAAGGCAAAATTTTAATTTCTTCAAAACAAATTAAAATAAGTTAATCTAAGTCCTGGAATTTGCCTAAGTCATAATTTTCAATTATCCAAAGTTAGGCGAAACCAATTTTAGCAAATGACTTGAATAAACCAAATTTACCCAATATTTAATTTAGTCCCAAATTAAATGAGTGTGATAATTAAACCAAATTTTATCTTGAATTTATTCTAAGCATGCGTTCTAAATTATGATGCAAGATAAAATAAACAATATCACACTACGCCGAGATGTACGAGGAAAAACCCAAGACGGGAAACAACCTCGGACGGCCCTAGCCACAAGTCCACTAGATATGGAATTACAATTACAAGACAGATAGACTTACAACGACTGACTCGATCCCTCTCAAGCCTCGACGCTTCTTCTCGTAGAAACCTCTTCCTAGCGGACAACCTCGGAATACCACCGCGGTCTCGGAATTCACCGATGGGACTTTATATGGTCACCGTCACCCAAGCATGGAGCCTTTCTCCAAGTGGGTAGAATCTTCAACAAAAAGTCTTCTTCTTTGATGGATGTAGAAGCAAACCAAAACTTCTCTTCTTGAATTCGGTAGAGATAAACCGGTGCCAAAACTCCAAGTAAAGATATGTATATAGAACTTGGATAAACAACTATTGGGTGTAAATACTAGAGTGTGTAGGATTTTTCATTAAAGAATAACACTCAAAACATGATCTTTTTCCTTAAACAAATTTTCTCTCAAAACACTCTCTAGGAGTTTGTACGGTATGAAAAAGATCCTTTGGAAAAAGTCATTCCCGCACCTTATTAAGTCTGAAAAAGTTGGTTAAAAACCAAGTGGGGAAAGTGGGTAAAAACTGCCAAAAACTGCTCAAAACTGTTCCCGCGCTGGCATCTCGTTCGAACGAACTTGACTCTCGTTCGAACGAGACTTCTAACGAGTGACCAATCTGGGCTCGTTAGAAACTCGTTAGATACCTCGTTAGAACGAAAAACTCGTTCGAACGACATATCGAACGACTGACCAGTTTAGGTTCGTTGGCAAACTCGTTCGAACGAAACCTCGTTAGAACGAAAAACTCGTTCGAACGACATATCGAACGACTGACCAGTTTAGGTTCGTTGGCAGTCTCGTTCAACGAAACCTCGTTAGAACGAAAAAACTCGTTCGAACGAGATTTCGAATGACTTCCAGAAATTTTTCTAAAATTCAATTTTTGGCCCAGAAACTTTATGTACGTTAAATTAAAGTCCCAATTAAATTATTCTGAAAGTAAAACAAGGTTTTTATTAAACCTAACACCCAATAAATATTGTTCCAAGCTCCTATATAAATATAATTACATTCATACCTTGGGAGCATGGAACTTTAGATGATGACGTAGAAACGAGGCACGGAAACCGGCATTTTGATGAAGCTTTAAATTCTTTGCCGCTACGTCTTCAATACATACTTCATAGGCTTGAGAATATTACAAATAAATACTATCCTATGAATAAATGTTTTTGTCCGGAATTGAGCCAAAACTATATATGGACTCAATTGGAAATTTGTGTCCTTACAGGTGCGATCGACTGTCGGAGAAGGGGGAGCACACTGCTTTCGTTCAAGAGCAAAAAAAGAAAGCCCGGTTGATCGGGGTCCCAAGGTCGATCAATCGTGCGCTGCATAATTGTTTCCACTTTCCTCTTAAGTCGAGAGCTGCCATAGCACCCCAAAGCTTCAAGCGCCACCACTACTCCCTGTATAAACTGAGACTAGCAACGCAATTGTTAAGGACCTGCTTTGCTACAAAAATCGATTCAATCCCTACTCCTACTAAGCCCAAGACCTGCAATCTTCATTAATGGCCAAAGGTGCAAAACCCGAGCTAAGACCCGAACAACGTTTTTTATGGTCAAATCCAATGATAAACCAAGACCCATCCAAATCGAAACATGCCCAAGTCCATGACCTGCTACAATTTGGACCACAATTGGATAAAACCAAACTCGAACACTGCGAAAATCACCATGGATGTTTGCTGCAATTTTGTGAACCAGGACATAAAGGTCATTTAGTGAATTATTTTATTAAATGCATTTCTTATATTTCTTCCTCGATCAAAGACCCGTAGATTCTTCATTCGGACTCGGATTTGTGCACCGTTCTTGGCCCCATAAAGCTTGACCTGAGAGATTCAACTTTCATGAAGACTTTGGGCAAAAATCCCAAAGTGTGAAATGTCGATAAAGCCCCTGAACGTGCGATATTCGACGGATCTTTACCAGAATGTGCGCAAACTTCACACTAAGCATCGTAACACCTACAAACACTTAATATTACTGATTCGTATCGAATATTACATTTAATTACCCTCGAACTTATGCATTTTAGCCCTCTCGGGTACTTTAATGCCTATAATTATGCTCGTTAATCAGACAACCTCCGTTTTATATGCTAAAATGTTATTTGAGGTATAATTGAGCTTTTGTAGGTGTTAAAGTGCTTAGTATGAAGTTTGAGCACGTTCCGATTAAATTTCATCGCGATTCGCACGTTCAGGGGCATTTTCGTAATTTTACACTTTGGGATTTTTTCCCGAAGTATTCACGGAAGTTGTAGCCCTCGGGCCAAGCTTCGCGTGGCCGTGAACGGTGCTCGAATCGGAGTCCGAACGAAGGAAACACGGAGCTTTAATCAGAAAGAATTATAAAAGATTCATTAACATTTTAAATAATTCCATCCATGTCCCTTTTCTTCTTTAATAACAAATCCATTAATTCCCTTTGTGTCCCCAAAACGTTTTTGCAGCAAATGAAGATGGCGATTTGGCCCTAGGCTCGGGTTTTGCTCGGGTTTTGGTTTCGACCGAAATTCGAGTCTTTCGTCCGAAATTGGAGCTTGATTTGGGACTACGTACGCAAATGGGTCTTGGACATCTACTTTTTGGAGGGTTTTGTTGGCCATTAATGGTGGACGGAGGTTTTGGCCATTTTTGATGGAGCTTTTGTGGGTGTTCTCGGCTTGGCCAAAAATGGCCGTGGAGGCTGCGTTTTTGGTCTTGGGGTTACATGGCTAGTCTCGGCTTATTTACTTTGGCATGGTTTTGGTTTTTTGTTGGGTATTGCCATAGCAGGTTCGTGATTGCTTTGGCTGCGAATTAGTGGCTGTCACTGCTATCCCGGTCGATCGCGATCAATTCGGCGGTCGACCGGTGTTTGGTTTTTTGCCGTGAGTCTGAGACAGTGTAGTGCTCCATTTTGACGCGGTCGACCGTGGACCCGGTCGACCGGGACTCTATTTTGGCCGACTTTCTCCCTATTTTCTATTTTCTTTTTCATTTATTTCATTTCTTTTATTCTAACTTAGTATAAAAGGGAATTTTGTTTTTTTTGGAAGATATATTTCATTTTAGAGCTAGAAAATATTGGGGATTTTTGTAGGAGACCTCCCCTCTCCTCATTTCTTGTTGTGTACCATCCATTAATGTAAGTTTTACTATTCATTGTCACTTTTGCCTACTTTTCTTATCTTTGTCCATTTATTTCCATGCTTAGTTAAATATTTCCATGCCTAGATAATTTTAATTGTTAGATTTAATTAGTTGCTTTAATTAATTAGTTAATTTATTTAATGTCATTTAATATGTTTAGCGGCTAATTTAATTTAGGTTGTGTCGAATTGAACTTACTTTGGGTTGTTTGGTTGCTTTGCTTTGGTGATGGTGTTTACGTATTTATTTTGAGTGTGTTGTCCTAGTTATTACGCCTAGGAAATTTAACGGGGTATATCATGTATGCGTCGTTTTTACGACCTTGCGTGCGTAATTTTTGGGATATTTGTTGACACCAAAATCATATTAGTCCTTTATGCGAATTTAGGGGTGTGGCAACTCTTAATTTAATTAATTGACGAAACGAGACGCAATCTTAATAATTCGTCAACCCATGTAATCATTTTATACCAATTAACTCGGATGAGGGATATTCGACGCAACCTATAGTTTTTATTCACTTTGTTAATCATAGTTTAATTTACACTCGCCTAGATTAATCTTTTCCTTTATTTATCTTTTATTTTTGTTACCCAATATCTTTTACACTTTTATTTAGGAATATTAAACCCTATAAATTCTAGCAACTCGTCTCTGTGGATTTTCGATACCCGACTTATCGCTATACTCACCCGTTGAGTGTAGTCGTAATTTAGTTTGTTTGCATTAGGGCGGTGAACAGAAAACAACGATCGGCGTTTTACACGCGCCACTTTTCACCCTTAATCAAAATGGCGCCGTTGCCGGGGACTAGTTTGTTTTCGACTTTATTTGATTTAATATTTCATAGTATTTTCTTTCTATTTGTATTATTTGCTAATATTTTGCAGGACTTCCACATTTGAGCACTTGGAAACGCTCGAATTTCCCGCGCTCACCTATTTTGTGGAATTCGCCACTTGAGCCATTTTTGGGGTAAGCATGTCTTATTCCAATTCTTTCGGTAATCCTTATTATAATTCTCAAAATTCTCGCAAACCTATGACTTTCGGTGAATACTTAGAGTCCCAAAAATTTGCAAATTCACATATTACTTTGGGCGAGTATAACGAAAGTCAAAACTTAGGTTATTGGAATTTTGATGATGATGATAATGATTTTGGGCCTTTACCTCCTTATAATAGGAATTTTGAAACGAATTCGAATAGTTTTCAAAATTCCTATAATAATGAGTTTTCGTTTAAGTCCGATGGTAATTTTCAAAGTTCCCATTCTAATGCATCCGCACCTCGACCTATGACATTCGGTGAGGGCTTGCGTATGTATGAGAATGAGAAAATTGAAAATCGTTATCGGGAAGAAAATCGTTCGTGGGAACATGAGTTGGATTTATTATTTGAGTCCGACGACGATTTTGCTTCCGAGACTTTTGAAGTCGAGGAATGTTTTGAACCAAATGAGGTACTTGTACCTACTTTGGAACAAGCCATTCTAGACTTTGCCCATCTCGTAATAGATATTGAAAGTGAGGATGAAAATGACGTAATATCTATTTGCAATGAAATGATTTCTTCTTTGGCCCCCAAAGAAGAACATTTCATTGAAAATGATATTATTTCCTTTGAAATTCCAACTTCATGCGATGATGATTCATCTCATGAGTTTGAATTTCTTTCATCCCCATTTTCATTCTCTATTACCCCACCGGAACAAGTACCCGATGATTCGGTTTCAAACTTTAATGTTTTAAACCCTATCGCCGATGAGGAGTACTTTCTCGAGTCGCCCTCCATAATCGCATCTTTGCCTTGGTGTGCGCCGCCTCCCATTCCAACTTCAAAATCATTGGGAGGATTTTCAGCTTTTCTCGGTCCCCACTTGTTTTTGTCACCCGTGTAATCCAAACCCCCCATCGTCCCACCAAAACTTTTAATTGGCGATGGTTCATTTCTTTCGCCTTACACATGCCTTCCGTTATTAAAACGGAATTCATATTTTTCGGAGGGCATGCTTGTATGTGAGGGTACACCGGTTATCCTCCAAAGTCAAATCATTCTTATGGTGGACCCTCAGCTATTTAGACTTCTAGTGTACAGTTAGTGTGAAGTCTAAATAGTAGGTTGTATATAGTTAGCTTTCTTTCTTTTTATTTATTTTTCTTTCCTTGTTAATTTAGTTTAGTGTAATTAGTAAAATCTTCGTTATTTGTTTTTGCTATGCTCGGTACTAACTTGTTTTGTAGATTCTTTGGACTTGTTCTTATGGGGATCGCTCCAATTTTGGGTAATATCGCTCTTTTCCTCTCTTTAACTTGGTTCTTAATTTACATTGAGGACAATGTCAAGTTTTAAGTTAGGGGGTGTGGGATATTCTATCCATTTCTTATTTTAGTCCATGTTTTTGCTCACATGTTAGTTACTTAGTAAGCTTTTCTTAGAAAAATTCAAAAATTTCAAAAAGATTTTCTTTTTTTTTTCTCCTTTTTGGGCATTTTGCCTTTGTTTCCGATGATAAATTTCAATAACTGCCCGATTCAATTGACAACCCAATGATGCATGTTCTCGATTTTAGAAGTTATTAGACTTTAGTCTCGATTATTGATATTGTGAATAACTTCATGAATTAAACTTTAATCCCATGAGCACATGCACTTTTATGGTTATATTAATTTGTTTAAGATTTTTATAACTCGGTAATCTTTTATTGCATTGTATATACTTACACCGAGTAATCTTTGTACCTTTCGTCGTTTGTGAGTGTTATACACTATCCTTTCCTCTTTGAAAACGTTGAATTCGTCGGTAATCTCACTATTCTTTCATTTTACCGTTCATTAATTGAGTTCATACTTGAAATGTGTTACTTGATCATGATTTTCATGTATTGTTTTGATTCGAGAATTGCGTAAACTTTGTGAAATGATCATAGGCATTCTTTGTTATATAACCCATATTTGCCTTGACCTCACCCTTATATGTTTACCCTCGTTAACCCCTTTGAGCCTAAATATAGCCTTTCATTTCATACCCCATCCCCATAACCAACTCTTCATTTGAGTTTTATACCATACATACACTTTCCATACCTTTGTTTGGAATGTTACTTGGGATTGAATGATGTTGTTATGATGCCGGTTGCAATTTAGGCATATGAGAGTTTGATAAGTAAAGAAAAGTGATGTGAAAAAAGTGAAGAAAAAGAGAAAGCAAAAAGCAAAAGAAAACAAAAAAAGAAAAAGTGAGAAAAAGAAGAAAAGAAAGAAAAGAGAAAGTTGTTTATGTTGTGTATAGTGTTCAATAAGCTTTGATTCCGCTCCCCGATGATACATTTAATGCTTGTTTGGAAGCTACTTTCCATTTTTGATATTGCCCGCATCCTTCCCATTATTCCAAGTTTTCATTTCCGAACACTTTGAATCCGTACATATACCTTTCATTTCGTACCTTAACCCCAAACCTACATTACAACCCTATAAAGTCCTATGTGATCTTAGGGTGCATTTAATTTAAAAGTCATAATAGTTTTGATAATCTGTGAAAATGCATATCGCCTCTTTTAGTGTGCGGTATCCTTTTATTGAGATTATAGTTTTTCATTTTATATATAGCGTTCTTCATTTGTGACATGTGTGCGGCCTAGTTTGAATTTACATTTACTCTTTATGCCCGCATGTCCCGTGTATTTCCTCCCATTCCGAGTGATTTCATTTGTTGAGCGTAATGCCCGTGAGGATTGAATGTATGCTTGCTTTGATTAGTATCCGATTTATATAAGTTTTTTGCCAAATCATATTTTGCATTTGCTCTCCCCCCTCCCACTTTTAAAGTTTCAATTCTATGAGGTGCATTCTATAATGTTAATGATTCGAACTTTTATGTGAATTCATTCACTTTGCTAATAATGCATATGAAATCTTTTTCGCTTTTGTTGGGCTTGTCGCACGTTGGTTTGGGCATATTTTGAGGAAACTTTATGATGTTTGTGGGTATCATCCCTGAAAACCCTCACGAGACGATACTCGTCCACTAGGGTAACCTAGGGGTTTAACGGCTTATTGCATATGCTAAATGCAATCGTATTCCCTACGAAAGTGGCATTTATATTTTGATGCATATATACATGTTGTGATTTTCTTATAGTTCTTCTTGCGTTGAATTTCATTACTAGGGACTAGCAATGTGTAAGTTAGGGGGTGTGATTCGTATCGAATATTACATTTAATTACCCTCGAACTTATGCATTTTAGCCCTCTCGGGTACTTTAATGCCTATAATTATGCTCGTTAATCAGACAACCTCCGTTTTATATGCTAAAATGTTATTTGAGGTATAATTGAGCTTTTATAGGTGTTAAAGTGCTTAGTATGAAGTTTGAGCACGTTCCGATTAAATTTCATCGCGATTCGCACGTTCAGGGGCATTTTCGTAATTTTACACTTTGGGATTTTTTCCCGAAGTATTCACGGAAGTTGTAGCCCTCGGGCCAAGCTTCGCGTGGCCGCGAACGGTGCTCGAATCGGAGTCCGAACGAAGGAAACACGGAGCTTTAATCAGAAAGAATTATAAAAGATTCATTAACATTTTAAATAATTCCATCCATGTCCCTTTTCTTCTTTAATAACAAATCCATTAACTCCCTTTGTGTCCCCAAAACGTTTTTGCAGCAAATGAAGATGGCGATTTGGCCCTAGGCTCGGGTTTTGCTCGGGTTTTGGTTTCGACCGAAATTCGAGTCTTTCGTCCGAAATTGGAGCTTGATTTGGGACTACGTACGCAAATGGGTCTTGGACATCTACTTTTTGGAGGGTTTTGTTGGCCATTAATGGTGGACGGAGGTTTTGGCCATTTTTGATGGAGCTTTTGTGGGTGTTCTCGGCTTGGCCAAAAATAGCCGTGGAGGCTGCGTTTTGGGTCTTGGGGTTACATGGCTAGTCTCGGCTTATTTACTTTGGCATGGTTTTGGTTTTTTGTTGGGTATTGCCATAGCAGGTTCGTGATTGCTTTGGCTGCGAATTAGTGGCTGTCACTGCTATCCCGGTCGACCGCGATCAATTCGGCGGTCGATCGGTGTTTGGTTTTTTGCCGTGAGTCTGAGACAGTGTAGTGCTCCATTTTGACGCGGTAGACCGCGATTTGGACCCGGTCGACCGGGACTCTATTTTGGCCGACTTTCTCCCTATTTTCTATTTTCTTTTTCATTTATTTCATTTCTTTTATTCTAACTTAGTATAAAAGGGAATTTTGTTTTTTTTGGAAGATATATTTTATTTTAGGGCTAGAAAATATTGGGGATTTTTGTAGGAGACCTCCCCTCTCCTCATTTCTTGTTGTGTACCCTCCATTAATGTAAGTTTTACTATTCATTGTCACTTTTGCTTACTTTTCTTATCTTTGTCCATTTATTTCCATGCTTAGTTAAATATTTCCATGCCTAGATAATTTTAATTGTTAGATTTAATTAGTTGCTTTAATTAATTAGTTAATTTATTTAATGTCATTTAATATGTTTAGCGGCTAATTTAATTTAGGTTGTGTCGAATTGAACTTACTTTGGGTTGTTTGGTTGCTTTGCTTTGGTGATGGTGTTTACGTATTTATTTCGAGTGTGTTGTCCTAGTTATTACGCCTAGGAAATTTAACGGGGTATATCATGTATGCGTCGTTTTTACGACCTTGCGTGCATAATTTTTGGGATATTTGTTGACACCAAAATCATATTAGTCCTTTATGCGAATTTAGGGGTGTGGCAACTCTTAATTTAATTAATTGACGAAACGAGACGCAATCTTAATAATTCGTCAACCCATGTAATCATTTTATACCAATTAACTCGGATGAGGGATATTCGACGCAACCTATAGTTTTTATTCACTTTGTTAATCATAGTTTAATTTACACTCGCCTAGATTAATCTTTTCCTTTATTTATCTTTTATTTTTGTTACCCAATATCTTTTACACTTTTATTTAGGAATATTAAACCCTATAAATTCTAGCAACTCGTCTCTGTGGATTTTCGATACCCGACTTATCGCTATACTCACCCGTTGAGTGTAGTCGTAATTTAGGTTTGTTTGTATTAGGGCGGTGAACAGAAAACAACGATCGGCGTTTTACACGCGCCACTTTTCACCCTTAATCAATTACCTCAAATAACATGTTAGCATATAAAACAGAGGTTGTCTGATTATCGAGCATAATTATAGGCATTAAAGTACCCGATGGGGCTAAAATGCATAAGTACCGAGGGTTGTAGGGGTTGTGTCTAATTACATAATGTGAATCTTTTAACAATGTTAGACTTTTTAATAGAAGTGTGGGTTATGTCTAACAAATTAGTAAAGTGGGGGTTATGTCTAACAAATTAGTAAAGTGGATTTTATGTCAAATAAGGCCATTACAAACCGGGGGTTATGTAAAAAAATCTTATTTTAATAGAATTTTGGGTCATTCCGATTTTCTTTACAAACAAACAAAGTTGGATATTTTTTCCACGAATGGAATTGATTCTTGTGTTAAACTAACACCAACCCAGCTTATACCCTCACATGATGATGATGATGCTTTTATAATTTACATTGACTCGCCTCCACTATCTACAAAATCTTTATGATCAAGTATAAAAATCTCATAAGTTTATTTTTTAAAGTAAATTTTATTGTTGTTGTTGTTGTTGTTGATGTTGTTGAAATCTAGCTTACGAAAACACATCATAGGTACTAACATACCGATTTATTATTAAATTTATTTTTATGAATGCCCCCACTAAAGAATAACAATCATCATGGTGGCGTGGAGAGAAGCTATATACTAGAAAATTAGGAGTCAGGAGCCCTCAATCACACAAGCCCATCATGATGATTGGAATAAGTATCGTACGGATTCATTATATACAATGTGCAAATCGAATGATCATATATGCCACAAAAAAATACGAATGAATAGAGCCTTATGCCAATGATTTTGTACCTAACTTTTTATTTGATTGATAAGATATTTTAGCCATTTGCATCAAGCTCAAACTTCCTTCTTGCATGCGTGCCTCCTGGGAGCATAAACTATAATAAAAGGTAGAAATTGATTAGTAGCGTACTCAACCAAACATGTGATTTTCTCCCCAACCACAGACTCCATACTACCCCCCATAAATTAAAAATCCATAACCTCGATTGCTATGGGAATACCGTTTAGTTAGTCTATGCCTGTTTGAACAACCTCAGTTAATCCTGTCTTTCTTTGATAAGAATCAGTACGATCTTTATAAGGCTCCTCATTTGAATGAAATTCAATGGGATCCAGAGAGACCATGTCAATTTTATAGTCGATTACGTGGTTATGGGTAAATTGATAATAGATCAGTTGATGTAAAGGGACAAGTTTTACTATTACCAAGAATTGTGGGTCACAATGAGCAATATATGTCAAAAACTTATATATTTTGTAGATACGGTTGAGAAATTAGCTACTACTTCCATAGGGTGTTGAACTTCTTTCTTTAACTACATTAATGTAAACCCTGAAAACTCGCCTTATAACAATGGCGATGATAAAAATCGGTATCGTTATTTTGAGGTAACCGATTAATTTTGTTGAAGAAAATTTACTTACACGATAGACAATGCGTCAATTTATTTCTATATTACATATTTTTTGCGGTTTTCACTAGGCTTGATTAATGGATCTAAGTTAATTGTGAGTGTACCTTACAAGGTCATGGTCTTATCAACCAATATATCTTAGCATTTTGATTATATCAAACAATTGTGTCCCGTTCGATGTTTCAATCAAGAAGACTTGTGCTTCCCTTAGGGAAAACATTGATGTGAGTACTAAATTACTACAATTAATAAAATAAAAGAAGAAGCAGTAAATTACTTAAACCGAAAGAAAAGTAAAGCTTTAGAATGAAAGAAAAGTAAATGCGATAAAGTAAACAACTATACTATGAAATGTAAAGAAAGAAAGTAAAACAAATCAAATGTAAAGGCAAGAATTTTTTAATAAACTATACAAGAGGTTACAGTATACCATACAATCTACTTCGAGTGAAAGAAAATAAAAGAAAGGATAAAACGGGTAAATGAATTTTTTTGACGAGGGAGTAATTTTTTCCTTTATCTTCGAGTTGCTTATTTATAGAGTTTCCTTCCATACAACTCAGCCGTTCAAATTGTTGGGTGGTTACCCATCCAAATTATTTCCCATTTAGGTGCACTACTGCCCTTATATAGATAACTTCCTTTATTTTCTACACCACGTCCAAAACTGTGATAGGTGTCATACATGAGGGCTGCCAATTACTTTGAGCTTGTGTATTATAGTTTGGCTATTGTTATCGATTTATAATCCCACGTTGAAACACTTTATTGGACTATGATAATGTTGTCTAAACATACCTTCGCACTAATTAATTTTTTTAAAAAAATATTTAATGGACTGTTAAGCTTCTCACCGCATCAATCAAAATTTAGCTATCATTACTTTTGGGGTAAATGCATTATAAATATGTGTATTTTGGCGGTGAGAAAATTTCCATTCCAATCAATCATCTATTTGGTCTTTCACATAAGCCACTTGTCTCTTCTTCTTATTTCTCTTTTACACAAAAATGGATCCTCAAGAAAATAGCGATGTTGAAGCAACCTATATCTTTGACTCACATGAGTCTACATTATATAGGCGCTTGTCTAGTTTGAATGTAGTGACAAAATTGAGTCATATCCTAGTCTACTGAAAAGCCTTCAGACTCTATATGTGAATTTCTCTAAAGCTCCTAAAGGTATAACACCAACACCTCACCTAGGATTGCATTTATGTGTTGCATTCATCATAATATGGGTGTGTGTGAGTTAAATCCCATCAAAATGATTTTCTACAATTTTTGGGATAGCTTAAATAATTTTTAGGAATTTTTAAAATAATTTTTAGACATTTAAAATTGGATCTTATAATATTGTGGGATGTTTTATAATTTCCATAATTTCCTAAAACTTTGCTTGGGTAGAATCCAAAAGCACCAGATAATATTGTGGGGGGAAATTGAATTCTTTAAAAAACACGCATTTTTTAGACCATCGTAGCCTTACACGTGTTGAACTTATAACGGTTGGATCTGTGTTTTCTCTACCTCATATATTTGAGACTTTACTTGAATCATTGGATCAATCTTATCTATGGTCTTCATGTCTTCTAACTTGATCCATGTGTTAGCCTCTTGAACCAATTAGAGCATTTTTTAAAAGCTGTTCATAGTCAGCCGTTAGATTTACTTCGGTCATTGGTTTTCAATATTGATCGTTGATTTGCTTCGACCTTCCAGAGCCTTCCATGCTCTAGTATAAATAAGAGCCATATGTGCTATGTATACAATCTTTGGATCATTTTCACCTCTGAGAGAAAAATGAGAGAAGAGAGAGAGAAAGAAAGAGAGAGAAAGAAAAAGAGAGAGAAAATAAAACCCTAACCCAACTCCGACCAAATTCTCACCTGAAAACCCTTCTGTGAGTTGAGTTAGTTCGCGTTTTGAGAAGATCCATCCTCTCTAGTTCTTAATCTATTGTCCAAAAAAGTCACGTAATCCATATATATTTTTCTTTCATAGAAAGTTGAGATTTGAGAGACTGTGATACATATCACGTAGATATTACTGAGTTTGATTTCTTCTTTCGAGAAATCAATTTTGTTGGTCGTTTTTAAAACGCGTATGTTGCTTTCAAAACCTAAACCAACAAAATCATTTATGACTTCAGTTTCTGAGAATATTAAGACTTATATCTAGTTGAAATCTTGATTGGGGATTTACACTTTCATCTATTTCACACTTTGTGAAATAACTGTACATTTTAGAATAAAGAAAGTGTCTAGGATCTTGGTTCTTTTATATATCAAGATTCCCTCTTGAT
This sequence comes from Sambucus nigra, assembly GCA_949130495.1. Taxonomy (NCBI): domain Eukaryota; kingdom Viridiplantae; phylum Streptophyta; class Magnoliopsida; order Dipsacales; family Adoxaceae; genus Sambucus; species Sambucus nigra. The sequence continues at coordinate 192,797,232 of OX422208.1, forward strand.
CTGCGGATAAAGTTAAAGATCAAAAGTCTGAGAGTTTTGATCAAACTAATTTTTGAAATTTCTTTTGCATATTAGAAATCTGTTTGTAATTTGATAATCATTCTGTATGTAATAAGTGTGTGTGAGTTGCATGCATTTGTTAGGCACATCACATCACAACACTTTCACACCACAACACTAAAAGGTGTTGGTAGAGAGATTTTGAACTTTAAGAGTCGACGTAAAGCTAAAAGGAGTGGAGTTACAAAGCTGAGAGAACATCTACAACATCAGAGCCTTGGGAGAAGTCAGAATAATCCAGAGGAGCTGGTATATTTTCTGAACTTAGAGTAGGTCTGATTATGTGGTTAGATGGTTAAATACTTTGTAATCTGTTACTCTATTTTAGTGGATTTTTGTTTTGAATTGTAGAGACCTCCGTGGATGTTTCTCCAATTGGGTGAGGTTTTACCACGTTAAAATCTTGTGCACTTGCCTACTTAATCTTCCTCTCATCACCTTCTATTGGCGTGCTGATTTAAAACTGGTTTAGTTTTGGTTTTCAAAACTTGGATACATAATATCTAAAATATCTTGTTCATAATTATTTTTATATACATCTCGTGTTAGCTGTTTGTTTTGAGAAAAGAGTTTCTTCAAAAACTGTTCGGAGCCATTTAGACTGTTTAATCTTGAATTAAACAACTTAAGTGGTACTTTTGTAATTGGTATCAGAGCTTTGGTTTTACTAATTCTTTTAGATCTTGAGTTTCTAAAATTGTTTTCTCAAAAGAAACTATGGACGATAAATTTGAGAGATTAGGTAACCTGTCCAGCCCCTCTCTTTGATGGAACCAACTTCCCTTACTGGAAAGTGAGGATGGGAACTTTTATCAAAAGGACATTGGGAGATGATGTCTGGGATGTTATTGAAAATGGTTATACTTTTCCTACTAAACCAGCCTCTGAAGGAAGTATTGTGAGGATTAGAAAGTTGCTAATTGAATTCACTAAAGAAGAGAAACAGACTTCCCTTAACAATAACAAAGGCAAAAATGCTATATTCATGTCTATCAATGAACACGAATTCAAGAGGATATCTTTCTGTACTACTTTTAAGTAAGCATGGGACACCCTAGTGACTGCACATGAAGGAGATACACGTGTTAAAGCTACTAAAACCCAAATGTTAATCCAACAGTACAACACGTTAATCATGACTGAGACTGAGTCAATTGATGACTTCTACATTAGGTTGACAGACATAGTTATGACTAAGCTGCATGATAATGGGATAATCTATGATAGGAAATAAATTATCTCTAAAATTCTAAGGTCACTTCCACAAAAATTTGACAATAAGCGCTATGCAGTTAAGGATATGGACGATCAAAACCTTACCCCTGAACTCCTCAATAGCAAGCTAAGAACTGTGGAAATGGAACTAAAGTTTAAGAAGCATCTAATACAGACCCATAAGAAATAGTCTGCCTCCAATCTTGTCTTTACCTCTAAGTTGACTAAACCTGAATGTCATTTACCTGAAATTGACTTAGATTCTGACGAGGACTGTAATTTAGAGAGATTGGATATCCAGATTGCCTTAATGTCTAAACATTTCAAGAATATTATGAAATTCAAAAATAAAATTGCAAATAGATAAGGCAAACCTACCTATTCAAACAACTCTAATAACAAGTCTCATGAGAAAAGACTGGACAACAAACCTAGAAGAGACCTTAAGAAAATTGAATGCTACAGATGTGGCAAGTTAGGACACTTAGCCAGTGACAATAGAGTTAATTTGAATAAGAACAAGAATACTAGGGCTAACTTGTGCAAGACTTATGATGACTCAAGTGAATCAGAAACTGATGAACCTGAGTCATCTAATACTTATAACCCTTGTATGTCCTTTTTTGCCAAAATCATATACACTGATAATAAGGAACCTGATCATGCTATGTTGAATAATGCTATTCCTACTGATTTGTCTTCTTTGTTACTTGAGAATGCTGATAATGCTTCAAACGCGGTGTGTGTGAGTCAAAGGGAATGATCTATTATTGATTCCAGTGGGTGTGTGAGTCCTAAAAATGAATCGTTAAGGGACACTGCACACTACACACTTAGTGACTCCGACAATGAGGACCTCCCTGACATTCACACACTGTACACAAAAACTCTCAAGAAAAGTATTAGACTTGAAAAGATTTTCAAAGATCTTACTCAGAAGATAGAAACCCTAAGTTATATGATCAAACATAATGCTGAAGAGTACACTTCTCAATGTCTAATTCATGAGAATGAAACTAAAAATTTTGAACAAAAATTGAAAGAGTTATCTGACTCTAATGAAATTCTTGAAAAGAAATACAAAGGGACGTTGTTAGAATTGGAACAAACAAAAGAAAATACATCAATAGTCTTCAAAAAGTTTGCTAAATTTAAAAATAACTCTAAATGTTTTGAAGACTGTGTTGCTGAAAGTAAGACCAATTCTAATGACAGAACTGGAATAGGCTTTTCTCCCAATAATTCCAAGCAAATAAAAACTTTTGAACCTATCAAGTTTGTGTCTAGTGGCAAAAGGCATGTTGAAACTTGTCCAGACTTTCAAATCTTGAAAAATGATTTTGACTTGAAACAACAAAAGTTAAACATTGGTGAATCAAGTAACTCTAGCCATAATGTTGAACATAAGGCTAAATACGTCTGCCCTCTATTAGACAAGATGATTAGTCATTTCATCCTGTGCCACCTAGAACCAAGACTAGAGCTCAAAACTTAGACAAACCTTTGAATAACAATTTTTCTAAGGTTAACAGTTATACGAGCCATCTTTACTGCTCCTATTGTGATGTCTATGGACATTCCCTTGATGGTTGCTATTCCAAACATCTATATAATCCAGTCTTTCACTCTCCTATTTACCATAACTTCAATTATTCTAGGAGAAGCCGAAATAAATATGTCCTTCCTAGACAGACAGACAAGAACTATAACTATCAAAATTGGAAGAGAAGAACTAATACTAATAGACCATCTACAAGAAGGAATCCTAGATTCTTTTCTAAACCAAATGCTCAAACTGTCTATAATCCTCTTAAACCGCGCAAAAATCTTTTAAAGAAAAGACAGAGGCTCGCAAGTTTTATCAAATTCGAGCTAATAAGCGCAAATTGAAAACTAGAGCAATTTGGGTTAGAAAAGATGATCTATTACCCCAGATGAAATGCAACATTGTGATCAGTGCTTTTAAAGATGAACATACAACATTTGGATGGTATTTAAACTCTAGATGTTCCAAACATATGGCCGGGGATGATTTCAAACTTTCAAAGAAAACTAACTTCTCCGGAGGAAAAGTCTTGTTTGGAGATGGTGTATCAACCCAGATCATTGGTAAAGGAACACTCTATAATAAGGATTACTATTCTTGAGGATGCTCTCTTGGTAAAAGGTCTTAAAGTCAATTTACTAAGTATATTGTAGTTTTGTGACTCCAACCATACTATCACCTTTACAAAGAACAATTGTAAAATTTTAAATGCAAAAGGTGATTGCATTATTACAGGACTCCGTACTCCAGATAACTGTTATACAGTCAATCCAAGTACAGAGGTTTGTAACATTACCGGAATGGATGACAATGAGATATGGCATAATAGGTTGGGTCACATTAATTAAGAAAGTCTTAGTAAATTGTGCTCCCAAGAGATAGTTAGAGGTCTTCCTAAGATCAAACCAATTTCAAATATCATATGTGGTCCCTGTCAAGAAGAAAAAGTTATTAAGGCTCCCCACAAAAAAGTTAAAGAAGTTCTATCCACTAAACCTCTAGAACTTATCCATATGGACTTAATGGATCCCTCTCGTACTGTTAGTCTTTGTGGCAACAGTTATATCCTAGTTATGGTTCATGAATTCACTCGATTTACCCGAGTTAACTTTTTAAAACACAAATAAAAAACTTTTCATAAGTTTTTGAAAATCTTAGTTCGTATAAAAAACGAAAAGGATTCCCAAGTAGATAGAATTCGTAGTGATAGAGGATGAGAATTTATAGATTCAGGTATCTTCGAATACTGTGACTATAATGGTTACAAACATGAATTTAGTGCCCTTAAGACACCTCAACAAAATGGAATTGCTGAGCGTAAAAATTGCACTCTTCAAGAAATGGCCCGTGTGATGATTCATGCGAATAACCTACCTATTTTTTTTATAAAGAATCCATTCGTACGACTTGTCACATAATCAATCGAGTTTGCCTAAGGAAAAATACCAAATAAACCTCCTATGAACTTTGGCTTGGAAATAAATCGAACCTAAAATATTTTAGAACCTTTAGTAGCACCTGTTATGTTTGCAAGGATAGATAACATCTGTCCAAATTTGAAACCAGAGGAGATAAAGCTATTTTCTTAGGATATTCTCCAAATAGTAGAGCCTACTGTGTCTAAAATCTTCGTATCAAAACCATGATGGAATCCATTAATATATTTTTAAGTGACACTAATGTAAAGAGTAAGATCAAAGGACCAACTATCGTGGATGAATAAAAAACATTTTAATTTATGATTCTCCAGAGATAGATGAGTCCTTACCAACTGATACCCCTGAAGTGCCTAGCTGGGTTTCCAAAGATCATCCTTTAGATAGTTTAGTTGGTAATCCTACTGAGCCAGTTCGTACAAGGTCCCAACTATGTACTCTTGCTCATTATGCATGATTGTATCTCTTATAGAACCAAAGAATGTTAATGAAGAAATGAATGACCCATTGTGGATAAGTGATATACAGGAGGAACTTTTTCAATTTGTCATACATGATGTATGGTATCTTGTACCCCGACTTGAAAATAAAAGGGTTATCGGCACACGTTGGATTTTCAAAAATAAAATAGATGAATCTGAGATGATTATTCGGAATAAAGCTAGATTAGTTGCCCAAGGCTACTCTCAGATTGAAGGAATAGATTTCGAGGAAACTTTTGCACCTGTCACTCGCCTTGAATCTGTTCTCTTACTTTTTGCAATAGCTCGTCATTTGCATTTCATACTTTATTAAATGGATGTTAAATATTCTTTCCTAAAAGGTGTCTTTACTGAAGAGACCTACGTAGAACAACCCAAAGGGTTCATTGACCCTCATCATCCAAATCACGTCTACCGGCTTAAGAAAGCTCTTTATGGGTTAAAACAAGCTCCTAGAGCTTGGTATGAACATATATCTACCTTTCTTATAAACAATGGTTTTAAACAAGGAGGGAATGATCAAACTCTTTTTGTCAAACACTTTGACAGAAACATTACCATAACCCAGGTATATGTAGACGATATCATTTTTGGATCTACCTCCCCTACAAATGTCAAAATATTTTCTGACATTATGCATAAGGAATTCCATATGTCACTTATGGGGGAGTTACAATTCTTCTTAGGACTCCAAGTTAAGCAAAATTCAGATGGACTATTTGTATCGCAATCTAAATACGCTTTAGAGATTGTCAAGAAGTTTGGCTTAGAAACATCAAAAGAAGCCAGGACTCCTATGAGTAATTCTGTCAAACTTTCAAAAGATGAGAATGGTAAATCTATCGATTCTACTTTATACCGTAGCAATATAGGAAGCTTACTTGACATTACTGCCTCAGGTCTTGATATTATGTACTCTGTCTGCGTGTGTGCCCGATATCAAAATAATCCTAAGAGAGTCATTTATTATGCGTTAAAAGAATTATCAAATAAATTAAAGGCACTCTAAATTTATGACTTTGGTACACTAATGACACTTCTAGTATTGTAGTAGGATACACTGATGCTGATTGGGCTGGGTGTTCTGATGATAGTAAGAGTACTTCAGGATCATGTTACTAAATTGGTAACAATTTGGTAGGATAGAGTAGTAAGAAACAAAACTGCACTTCCTTGTCTACTACCGAATCCGAATATATTGCCGCAGGAAGTTGCTATGCTCGATTAATTTGGCTAAAACAAATGCTGAAAGATTACGGTATAACTGAAGATAAGTTACATCACTATCGTGACAATCAAAGCTCGATTATTATTTCTAAAAATTCAATCAACACTTTCGTACCAAACATATTAAAATCAGATATCATTTTATACGCGAGTTAGTTGAATTTAAGGAGTTATAAATTAATTACCTGCCCACTGAATTGCAATTAGCTGACTTATTTACTAAACCATTGGATTATCTTCGATTTGAATCTTTGCACAAATCTATTGGTATGGTTATGGAATAATAATGATTTATTGTTTCATACTTATTTTCTTTGCCCTTTGTCCATTTAAGACAAAATGGGGGAGAAATTTGAGTCTACTTGGACATTCTTGCTATATTCTCAAATAAAAATCTTGATATTAGTTATGTCATTTTCAGGAATCAGTACCTTCATTTACATCAGAATTTTGATAGGGTATTGGTCTGTAACTAATTGAGTTATGTAATTTTCCTTTTCTTGGATATTGGGTAGATAGAATTTTGTATAGGAATAGGATTTTCTTATTTTTTGTATCCCTACGAGTCCTCGATGACTCAAAGGAGATTTTGTCTCATATTTTCAAAGGGGGAGATTGAAGCACCCTATATATTTGACTCACTTGAGTCTACATTATATAGGTGCTTGTCTAGTTTGGAAATAGTGACAAAATTTAGTCATATCCTAGTCTACCAAAAAGCCTTCAGACTCTACATGTGAATTCCTCTAAAGTTCCTAAAGGTAGAACACTAACACCTCACTTAGTATTGCATTTATGTGTTGCATTCTTCATAATATGTGTGTGTGTGTGTGAGTTAAATCCCATCAAAATGATTTTCTATAATTTTTGGGATATTTTGAATAATTTTTAGGAATTTTAAAAATAATTTTTAAACATTTAAAATTGGATTTTATAATATTGTGGGCTGTTTTATAATTTCCATAAGTTCCTAAAACTTTTCTCGGTTAAAATCCAAAAGTGCTAGATAATATTGTGGGTGAAAATTGAATTCTTTCAACTTCAAAACATGCGTTTTTGAGACCATCGTAGCCTTACACGTGTTGAACTTATAACGGTTGGATCTGTGTTTTCTCTACCTCACATATCTAAGACTTTACTTGAATCATTGGATCGATCTTATATATGCTCAGCATGTCTTCTAACCTGATCCATGTGTTAGCCTTTTGAACCAATGAGAGCGTTTTTTAAAAGCGATGCATACTCAGCCGTTAGATTTACTTCGATCATTGGTTTTCAATATTGATCGTTGATTTGCTTCGACCTTCCAGAACCTTCCATGCCCTAGTTTAAATAAGAGCCATATGTGCTACGTTTACAATCTTTGGATCATTTTCACCTCTGAGAGAAAAATGAGATAAGAGAGAGAGAGAGAAAGAAAAAGAGAGAAAATAAAACCCTAACCTAACTCCGGCCAAATTCTCACCTGAAAACCCTTCTATGAGTTGAGTTAGTTTGAGTTTTGAGAAGATCCATCCTTCTAGTTCTTAATCTATTGTCCAACAAAGTCACGTAATCCAGATCTCTTTTTCTTTCATAAAAAGTTAAGATTTGAGAGACTGTGATACATATCACATAGATATTACTGAGTTTGATTTCTTATTTCGAGAAATCTATTTTTTTGGTTGTTTTTAAAACATTTATGTTGCTTTCAAAACCTAAACCAACAAAATCATTTCTGATTTGAGTTTCTGAGAATATTCAGACTTAGATATAGTTGAGATCTTGATTGGGGATTTACACTTTCATATAATTCACATTTTGTGAAATAACTATACATTTTCGAATAAAGAAAGTGTCTAGGATCTTGGCTCTCTTATATAGAAAGATTCACTATTGATCCCCGGATTAGGGAAATATGACCTACGAAATTTAGAGGTTTATATCATCTGGGAATAGGACTCTTCGAGGGTTATAATTTATAGAGTTGCATAGAGGCCATAGGAGGGAGAAGAGAGGAGGTTAAAGGCTAGAACCACCAATTCCTACTCCGATTGCACCACCAACACCACCACCGCGTAGATCGGGGGAAGAGGAACACCACAATACCCATCATCTCCAACGGATTAGACCTAGGCAAGTGTTTAAACTTGCTAATTTATATATAATGTATCCATATAGAATAAGATGATTATTCCCATGAATTTGTAGAGAATTAAATCAATCTTCAAAGGTTAAACTATATTCTTGAGTTAGAATCATGTTAGGTTAAATTCCTTGAGTTGTGTAGGACGAAATTAATGAATTTGGATTATCCAAATGTGAATAAATCTGGGTTATATAATGATTCTTGAATAAAAGTGATAAGCTAGGGTTTTTGAGAATTTAATTGGAATTAATTTGATTAATTGATGATTCTTGATGATTTCCCGATTCTTGTACGTTAGAAATCATTCATATATATTGGTATAACATTTAGTGTAATTATTTTGGAGTTTGAGAATGATTAATGAAGGTTTTGGTGTTCAAAAATGGTGAAACCCGTAGTTGCTTAACGAAGAAGACAATACCTGTAGGGGCGAATCGATTCGGACCAGGGCCGAATCGACTCGGCTGCCTAGATTTTGGCCACTTTTCTCTTTTTATTTAGAATCTTTGGAAAATATTCAGGATTCACTTGTTGGATTAAAATATAAATATAATGGGAATTATATTGATGTACCAATAGGCCTAGGTTGGGTTTTGTGCTTGGCCCTATGAGGGGAATTTAAGGGATAAATTATTTAAGCTTAATCCAGAGGAGAAATCTAATTTAAGGGATAATTCGAGTCACGAGAATTTGAGAAAAATGATGACTTAAACCAGTAGGATATGAGTGAGTTACCTACTGATATTATGTTAGAGAATAATGAACGCACTTCGAGTGGTGAGAGATGTTCGAGAACGTACGATAAGAAGTAAAATTGTGATTTACTAATACTTAAAATTATGATTTACTAATACGTGGGATATTCGGGATATAAATATACTACGTATGGCACTTATGATATAAGACATGAGTATGATTATACCAATGATACAAATATATGGGTTGTGTGTATACCTATTGTATGATTTTTATGTGTATGACATAACTACACTGCTTGCTATCACGGGAGGTTTTCGCGTCGGGGTAGTCATATGCTGATGAGCCTTTGGGGGGATTTTTGACTTCTACTTTAGAATATAAAACCTAGGAAAGGCCTATCCGTGAGAACGATAAGTTGATGATCATATGGGTGCGTAGGTATGTGCGTAGTCCATAGGCTTGGAACTATATTCGCCTCCAATATATGGGATTTGTATTTATGGTTCGAGTGAGATATGGAACCAATAGTCCTTTATACAGTGCGTGATGTATTGGGACATGATATCAGAGTATGCATGCACCGTAGCTGAGCCTAGGGGTGTTGTATTAGTGTGTGTGTGTGTGTGTGTGTGTATATATATATGACCTCATAATTTATTCTACTGTGTGTGCTTAGTAGATAAGAAAGATAGTGAAATCTAAATAACTTAAGTATGTGAACACTTACCATGTAATTGGGAAAATTCTTCTTGAGTTGAAAGATATGGAAATATTCGATAATGTATTATGTGAGAAATACAGGTGGACACTATGAGTAATAGTTTAAAAAGGGTAGCGTATTTAAACTAGTTAGGCATGGTAACGGTAACTAGAATTGTCAAGAAGTACGTTAGGCGTGCACACTAGATGAGAGGTGAGGCTTCTCAAGAGAGGGACGTGAACTAACATGTATATAATATCTTCTTTTAAGCATTTTAAATACTTGCTAAAATATTTTAAACTATTTTCTACTCGGTCTCTGACCCGTTTCTTCCAAATCTATTTTCTTTATGCAAACCATTATTAGGTGCCCAGCCACAGGGAGGCCCAGCTTAGGAGTTCATTTCCATTTGCCGTTGGTGTAGTTCCTGTGGTCGATGGAAGGTTCTAGTTTGATAGACGCCTCCATTTTCTTGCAGATCTGATGCACACATTACTTTATCTTAGTCGGACATGTTGCCCATTTTCCATTCGTAGTTGTTTCGGGAACATTGTACTTCTTTTTATTATTTAGTTATGGATTTAGTTTTATGGATTATTGTATTAGAGTTTCAGACTGGGGTGTTTCCTCCCGTCATACTTTATTTGATTCAATATTTCATTATTTGTGGGGTTGATTTATTTAGTATGGTGAATCACTACACCAAATCTGCCGAATTGTCACCATCATTGGCCGTAATAAGTCCAACTTATGAAGGTCAATGATCGTGACAATTCTGGGGGTGACAACTTTTGTTGCCACGGACTTATGACGGTCATTGATCGTGACAAGTTCATTAGCCTTGTCACGGTCTTTGACTTTGACACTATTTGTCATGGTCAAAGACATCGACAAACCCGTGGCAACCTTTAAAAAATTATCATGATCAATGACCGTGACAAGTCCGCGACAAGTTTTATTTATCACGGTCAATGACCATGATAAATCTAGGCAGAATTTATAGAAAATCTGTTGGGCAGTTTGGCCACTGCCACTGCCCAGCAGTATATTTGTACCTGTTATCGCAAAATTGTATCTGTTCAAATAGCATGTATCCAAATAAAATAGGAAGAATGCACCAATTCATTGAATATATATTTCCATATCCAAATGTTCAAATCAAAATAATTCAAATATAATCCAAGTGTCCAAATAAAAATAGATACAAATAATGTCACGACATAGTGTCTGGGGAAGGTTCGAGGAGGAAGGAAGACCACACGATATGCGCATTGAGACACCCCTCAATATGCATCACGCCACATTGTTCGCACAACCACAATGCGGAGTTCTCCTTTTTGAGTATCACACGAGTGACGAGCACCTTGGCCTCTATGTTTTGAAGGTTACGTCTATGAACCGGCATACCCTCGACGATATTCGGGTCCCTCAACCCCCACGCTATCCACTGTCCATCACATATGTCGTGTAAAAACACGCTCGACCAACCGATTATTAACATAGGCCACCGGACGGGAGCCAAGTAGGGGGCTTCATCATCAAGCGGTGAGTCCGTACGTATCGGCGATGAAGAAGCGATGTCCATGTCCTCATCCTCCTCCCCCTCCCCCTCCACCACCTTCTCCTTCCTTTTTCACTTGCCCTTTCCACCCAACTAACGCTTCATGAATGCATACATATCTAGGACCGTTGCCTCCAACCTTGATAGCTTCACGTCATGCGTGTCCACCTGATGAGCTTACCCAGTGTTACTCGTCCCCATTTTGGTGATCCTAGATTTTTTCACCCGCGAGCTCACCCCCTAGTCCCCCCTTGCGATTTGTGCCAAGAACTTTACTGAGTGCTTTCGTGGACAAAGATGCCTTGTCGGCATCAGACTGCGACTCATGCACTTCCTTAAGCATTTCCTGAAACAACAAAAAGCACACGATTAGTTAAATAAGTAAATAAAAAAACTATAATGTAATTTACAAAAATTAAACCATCGGCTTACTTACAATCGTGGCCGCGACTCTCAGGGACACCTCCTTATCCTTGCCCTTCTTCGTTCGAATTTCCTATGTGGCCTACCTTGAGGGCCACTCCCCGTCCCCTGAAATAAAATAATGCAAAATTTGTAAGTAACGCAAAGTAAAATAATGTAGAATAACATATTTCTACAATTATAGAAAAATAAAACTTACCATCCTATGCTCCACCTCGGCGTAAGACGTCCGGTCGGAGTAGTGCATGTCCGTCTTTTTCGCCCAATTTTCCTTCCCTGATTGACGAGATGCCAATTATCGCTCCTTGATCTCATTGTCAATGAATTTTTGCCAATGTGCCAATGCGATCTGCTCCTTCGGCGGGACGGACTCATGCATTCTGACAATGGACTCCCGGGTCTTTCGAAAGTACCGGGCCCGCAAATTCTTCTTCCATGTCTTGTGTTGCTCCCTCAACTGCTCCAACATAGAATCGTTGAGTTCTGGGGGTAGGATGAATTATTCCTATTTAACAAATACAAAACAAAAATAATGTAAGTGTTAGTCGCGAATAAATAGAAATAGAAATATAAATTGAAATTGAAATATAAATACATTACCTGCAGTGCCGCCAAAATAGGTAACTTTAGCTCATTGGTCACCTCCCTCCAACTGGTGTACCCTGGGCCGATAATCCTCTTCACCAGCTCGAGGGATATAGTCAATAATCCCGTCTTATTCTCAACGGTCATTCCTAATTTGACCCATTTGGGGATCCTAGAGGCCGAGGATCCCTCGTTGCCTCCGCTATCGCCGAGCCCTGAAGAAGTCATCATCATTATCATTATCATCATCATCATCCTTACCTTAATCCCCGAAGGAGACATTTTCTGTAAAAATTATTGTTATTAGTACAAATCCAAATGAATTAGAAGACATACAAACATTTTATGTGGTCGTGCCACTCTCGAATGGGTCGTGACATCAAGTAATTTTAGAAAATAGCTGAAAACTCCCCCCCCCCCCCCACACCCCCTACACACACACATATACAAAGGAAATAGAGAAAGAGAGAAAATGATCAAGTACAAATGAATTATAAGCAGTAAACTGATGTCCGATAAAAGAATTAAACTATTGTCCGATAATTGGAATACTTATTACATATCAAAAAATTGTTTCAAATTCGGGTTATCACAAAAAATTGATTGATATTCGGTAAGAGCAGCCAAGTCATCCACACTACTATTTAGATGCTTTGGTGCATTTAGGATGATTGACCATGGCTCATTGTTGATATACTCCGAGTAAAACACTTGCTTGACCTTTTGAAATGCATAAACAAATGGCTCATCACTCACGTGTTCATTGCTCTTCAACTTGGACAAGTCAATCACGGTGAGATTGGTGCCAACTTTACAAGCATTTTTATCCTCAACGCTTACCCAATCACAGTAAAATACAACCTCTTTGAATCTTAGATAGTCCAATTCAAATATATTTCGAATTACACCATAGTAATTCATTTTAGCTTCAACGAGGTTTTTATCTTTTGCGCTCGCTTGAAAGAAAGTAAGAGCCTTGTATGAAATGCCCGAGTTCTTTACATTTTTACTTTCCTCATACACCCTTGCGTTGAACACGTAACCGTCAATCGATACTTTTTGTAATCTTGTGCCATAAACAAGGGGTCTAGTGGCTAGACGAGCAAGACTTGATGTCGCATCACCCATCTTTAAGAGCTGAGAATATTGATAAATTAATTAGGTTAGTTGTAAAGTTTTATTGTAATGTAACGTTATATAACAAACATTTTCATTATAATTACCTCGTGTGACAACCACAACCTAAATTCGCTGTCTGATTGTGCCATTATTTTTTGTCTTTTATTGTTCTCACGGGCTTCATATTTTCTGCATAAATTTAATGTGACGAAGGTATTGTAAAATTAATCATGTATAAAATAATCTAAAATAATGTAAAACTTAAAATAATTTAAACTTACTTTTTCCATTTTTTTACATTTTCATGTGTGTCAAATAGATAACGAGCTACTTGTTCATGTTGCAAACTCGTTAAAATACAACCTCTTTAAAGCTTACATAGTCCAATTCAAATATATTTCGAATTACAGCATAGTAAGTCATTTCAGCTTCAACGAGGTTTTTATCTTTTGCGCTCGCTTGAAAGAAAGTAAGATCCTTGTATGAAATGCCCGAGTTCTGTACATTTTTACTTTCCTCGTACACTATTGCGCTGAATACGTAACCGTTCAATCGATACTTTTTGTACTCTTGTGCCATGAACAAGGGTCCAGTGGCTAGACGAGCAAGACTTGATGTCGCATCACCCATCTTTAAGAGTTGAGAATATAGATAAATTAATTAAGTGAGTTGTAAAATTTTATTGTAATGTAATGTTATATAACAACCATTTTCATTATAATAACCTCGTGTGATAACCACAACCTAAATTCGCTGTCTGATTGTGCCATTGTTTTTCGTCTTTTATTGCTCTCACGAGCTTCATAATTTCTGCATAAATTTAATGTGATGAAGGTATTACAAAATTAATCATGTATAAAATAATCTAAAATAATGTAAAACTTAAAATAATTTAAACTTACTTTTTCCATTCTTTGACATCTTTGCGTGTGTCAAATAGATAACAAGCTACTTGTTCATGCTGCAAACTTGTTAATTTCACTCTTTTGGCCATCACATGACCACCCTCATCGACGAACTCATCAATGTCATCAACATTGGTTGAGTCAGGCATATATTCTCGAGTATAGATTGATGACTCCACGGTGATGCATTCCTCTTCAATTGATCCTGCAATATATCGTATATTCTTGACGTAATCTTTGAAAACTTTCATCAATCTTTCAAACGGATACATCCACCTAGGGGTGTTCGCGGTCCAGTCCGATCCAGTTTTTAGGATTTTTACGAACCGGACCGATTAAACTGGTCCTAAAAAAAGGGACCAAGACCGGACCGATTGTATCGGCCTTTCGGGCCTAGTCGGTCCGAATTTTTGTAAGGTCGGTCTGGTCTAACTTGTCGATCCTAATATTATTAAAATAATCATTTTGAAAATTAAAGTTCCCTTTAAAAAATTTGCAACCTATGTTAAGTGCAAAATAATTAATATTTTTGTTGTTAGCAGCAAAAATTAGGGGTGCTCACATAACATTGGAGTGTGCTTTGCAAACTCATCCAAACATTACCATTATAGGAGAAAAAGTTGCTGCTAAGAAACAAACATCTTATTGGAGAGAAACTAATCTATCTGAGAATTTTTTTTTTGAGAAACTAACATATGTACTGGTATTTGAATATAAGAAAAAAATATTACCTATGTAGTGGTTGTTTCTTCTCACGGACCAAATGGTAATAAAGGAAGGCACGAGATAAACTACCCGATCTGAGGAAAACAAAGAATACCATAGACTTAGAACCCGGACTCCGATCCGATGAGTGGCAGAAGAGATGAGCAGTGCTGGTGCGCGACGCTGGTATTGGTGTGCGTGCGACGTTGCGCATAGAGAAGATCATAGAGGGTAGAGAAGATGAGGGAGCACCAGAGCGGCTATTCTGTGTGACGGGAGTGGCGGAGCGGCGTTGTATAATAGGTTTGGACTTTGGCCGTTTGGGTTTGGGTGGGAAGGAATTGTTTTGGTTGCTGTGTTGTACTTTGTTTGTTGTGGCATGCGTCTTCTAGTAGGGTTTTTCTATTTTGTTTTCTCAATAATGACGAGCGTACCCTTATATTTCTAAGTTAGAGTATTTTCTTTATATATATATATATATATATATATATATATATAGTAACCGGTCCGGGCCGGTCCAGATCGTATATTTAATAAAGGGGACCGAGGACCGGACCGGACCGATTAGACCGGTTTGTAAAAAAAACTGGATCGGACCGATTAAAAAAATAGGCAAAATTAGGGCGGTCCGGTTCGGTCCACCGGTCCATTCAGTTTTCTGAACACCCCTACATCCACCGATATCTAAAAGGCTAGTATCTATGCGCACTATATGTAATATCAAGTATGTTTCATTTAATTATCATAAATGAAACATACTATATATATGAATTAATAATATATTGTCCGTGACACAAATTAATTTTAGAAAAAAGTTGACCCCCCCCCCATTTGGACAATAATCCAGTGGTCATGCCACTTCCAAAATTAACCAACCCAACATCGGTTCACTATAATCCAATAGCAACAGCAACAACAAACCAATAAATGTGTATCCCGTACTCCTTCTAATTCATCTACTCAATTAATTCATTTCATCACGTCTTATAAATATATCATCATTAAAGCTATACAAATAAAGTTACAATTAAAGCTATATTTTATTAATCAATTTGTCTGTTTCAACTGTCACTGCGTAATATTAATGTTTACCAACTTAATTCTGAATTCCAAAACAACAACATCTAATATGTACAATTACTAAAAATCCTAAACATCAATTCAAACTAACTACTTACTAATTCAAAACCAACAATTAATAAAGGCTCCTAACTCATTTATATCCAATTAAAGTCATAATTAAATTAACAATAATAATTATAAGTCCCAATTCCAATTCCTATTATGACTATTCCGTGAGAAACATCTCAACATATATTTGGGTATTTATACTTAAGGGTATAACATATATTTTGGTATTTACACATTAATCAACACACACACATGCACCCTTCCCCCCCCCCCCCCCCACCCACACACACACACTCTCACCCACCTACACACACACACAAACGCACGCACACACACACATACCCATACCCCCTGCCCCACCACCCCCCGCCCCATCCCCCACCACACACATACACATACTCACACACCACATACACATACTCACACACCACATACATATACATACACACACATACATATACACATACATATATATACAAAGGAAAGAGAAAGAGAGGAAAAAACCTGAAAATCGCTTAGAGAGAGTAGTCGCTTAAAGAGAGAAAGAGGGAGGGAAACCAAAACGGTGGGAAAAAAGGAGGGGGAGGTTTTTTTTTACTGACAAATTTGTCACAGACCTGTCACGGTCTTTGACCGTGATAACTTTATAAGATTATCACGATCATTGACTATGACAAGTCCGTGACAACTGTACTTGTGATGGCCAATGACTGTGACAAGCCTTTGTCACGGACCTGTCACGGTCATTGACCGTGATAAAAAAATGTGTATTTTTTATCACGATCATTGACCGTGATAAGGGTGGTCGGGTGAAGGGTGCCAATTTGACCTTTTTGGAGTAGTGAATGTGATATTTAATTTTTTAATTGTTTTAAATCATTATAAAGATAAAATTTGACACCAGCTTTTCAAATACTAGGTGGTTAGTAAATATTAAAAAGTTTTTCGACAGCGATGCTAAGAATGAACCAATCTGGATATTCTATTCTTAATTTAATAAAGGTCTGATCACCCGATATTTAATTAAGCGGGGTGTCACACCTTTGTAAATGGAATATATGTGGATCTTCTTCTTATAGGGTGGATCAAGTCAACAACTCCAATGATTAGCCTCCAAATCAAGCCTTTAATCTCTCTTGTATTTTTCTCCCGCTTTTCTCCTCAAAAGAACTCCCAGACATTTTTATGTGCACAATGGCTACCTCATAGCCCTAATCTCCTATTTAAACCTCTTAATCCCGAATTTAGGTTAATCCCTTAACATAAAATGACATAAATGCCCCCGATTGGTCTCCGACTAGTCTAAAAAGCTCCCGATAACCAATCTCTATCCCCGGGTACTTAATTTTGACTATTTTAACCCATTCTGGATCAACCGTGCACTCGAAATTACCATTCGAGTCACCAAACATCAATATTCTATCTCAACCTTAAAATATCCACCTCGAGTGCCCCGGTTAAGATGCCGTCAATTCCCGTCATTATTACCCACTACGACGTACTTATAATTTACCGAATTGAATTTACTACTCGCACTTAGTAAATTTTATTTCCACATAAATATCAATTTCATTCTTATTAATATTTATCAATTAAGAAATTTTATTACGAGCACACATGTAATTAAAATGATAAAATTAATTATTCAAATATGCGGGATGTTACAGATGTGACCTCCAGAGTCATTTGTCTTGCAAATTATTTGACAGGTTTTTAGCCTTATTTGATTGGCAGTCTGTGTTCCACCAATTTCCCATCATATTCCCAAGCAAAGGAGTCGATGTACTCAAGTAAAATGTCTACAACCCATTGTTGATCTTCTTAACATTGATTTATGTGACTTTCTTATTTTGTTCGATTACTAAATTTATTTCTATCAAAGGATCTGGTTGATTCACCATGTGATATTTATACTTAATTGGTAGTTCACCATTACTTTGAGGGCTTTCATCCTCCGTATCCTCTTCTAAGACATAATCAACCCAATTAATGGTCTTTTCTTCACCACTTTTGGTGCTCAATTTCAAATCTCTGAACTTGTACAAAACTATGGCCAAAATTTTATTGCCTTGTTCAATATTCATGGATTTATTATCCATTAAACAATTATTTTATTTTCTTTAGTTGGTCTCAGTAAACCAAATACCAACTCATCCGAAGCCTCATCCGCGAACTCTCCTTCTGATGCTTATGGAGCCAAGTCATATGCCTTTACTGGTCCCACATTCTATTGGTAAAGTCTTGCATCCACACAGTTGGAGCTAGTGTGAAAAGGTAACGGGTCTGCCTCCACCTCTTCCACAATCCCAACTTCTTTCAATAAAAGTAGTTTTCGATACATAGAAGAAGGAATACATTTGTTAGAGTGAATACAATATCTATCAAGAAATTAATTAAAGAGTCGTTTACCTTCAATGATTGAGATTTTTTAGTGCATACTTCAATATCGACTAGTAATACACATTTGGTCAAATTTTTTTGCCCAACAAAACTAAAGATAATAATTTAAGTCTGAATCAATTTAGTGTTTTGTTTGTTTATTTTGGAAAGCATGGCATATGTCATTATGTCATTATCTACTAGTATGTTATTAATTAAAACCTCATTTATCCAAGCTTTTATGAACAAAGATTTGATAAGATTACTCATATTCTTAGTAGGATCTTCGAATCCATATATCAGATCTGAGCAAATAAAATAAGTCAAAGTTGTCTACCTCTAACTTCTCATCTCCATACATTTTCATTACAAGTACCTCCTATCCTTCTTCAACTTTGAAACTCTTTAGGAGGATCACAACCATATTAATTGTCACTTACTAAGGCGGAGACCCAAACTGGATGAACTACTGTTGCTCAACCTCCTTATCAGGTGTCATGGCATCTACTGCCATCATTTCTTGCTTCTTTTATTCACCAAAAGAGTTACCCTAAATGAACTATCCACATCCACTCTGGTGGCTTTTTTCAGCTCTATGATCCTCCCAACCAATAAGTCTAAAGAGGATTGGCTTCCCTCTAGCTTTCAGTGAAATATTGGGTTTGGCTTTGATGATGAGGAAGCAAACCCCTCTAATCCAATTGGGTGCATAATTTCAGAGGCCTCTTTCTAGGCCTTGTACTTCCTTTGGATTATCTTTTGTTGGGTAAGAGAAATCACCACCTTGGCTCTGTTCTCTTTGATTTCGGTGGTTAAACTAATTGTCACATACCAGGGGCCACTTGTTGAGGTCTAACTACTTTTTGCTTCCTTGGAATTTCATTAAACTACTATTTAACCTTCAGTTCTTGGACCACAAACTAGCCAGGCACCCTCTTCACCATTGGAATTGATTTTGGAATTTGTATCCCTGAGTTACAAAAATACTTATGTGATTTGGCTTCATTGAAGTCAGGTTTGATGTATTGGCTGTTTTGTGGCATTTTGGCCTTTCCTTGAGGATAAATTAAAACCTCGATAAATGAATACTCCATGGACTGAGAAAAATTATTATCTTAGTAGGGTTATTATTTTATCGATAAATGAATAGTTTATTAATTTATCAATAAATTAATATTTTATTAATTTATAAAGAATTTTTTATTTTCAAAGCAAATACACATGTGAATATATCTTATGAAAAGTTGTAGCCATAGATTCATGTAAAATTTTATAATAGCTCATACTGTAGTTATTTTGGTGTATCCCGTTACAAACCGAACACTACATCCGCATTTGCCTCCATTATCATTTGAAGACATGTTAGTGATTGAGCATCATTTTCGAAATTCAAGTCACTATAATTGTCACAAACATTTTCTTGGAGGTATATGGTTTTAGATTTTTGACTTAAACTTATACAATGTTATTCAGGGATGTATAATTTTAAAATCGAGGTAATTTTATAAAACAAATTTTTGAAAAATAATTTTTTTGGTTCGTTAGAACGAGATTTTAATCTCATTAGAATGAGACTTGGTTCTCATTCGAACGAGGATTGATTTTGTTGGAACGAAATGCTTAAGTCATTAGAAAAACATCTAATGGGATTCTAACGAGAATTCCCTGTTTAACAGAACCACTCTCGTTGGAAGGTCGTTGGAACGACCTAGGTCGGTCATTTAAACGAGATTCGACCTCATTAGAACGGAACCTCGTTTTCATTCGAGCGAAGTCTTATTTTCGTTTGAACGAATTCGCTGCCTCAAAAAACGTGTTTCCTATAAAAAGGATTCTTATGGACTATTTTAAAAAAGACTTTGGGTGAAAATCAATTGCTATACCTGCACTGACAGATTTTTACTTTTTGTTTCAATGAAACATTTATGTTTTTCAAATCAAACAATCCTTAATATAATTTGTTGATTTTTGTCAAACCCAATTTCCATACACGACATCTAGCCCTTGTAGAGTTTACTCAACTGCTAATTGTGGAGTTTCAACTCTATGGTTGAAGAAGAAAAGATTTCAAATCCTGAGGTTGCCGGTGGATACCGTGGGAAGAGTCTCTTCCTATGGGTATTGCTGAACTACATCACTTTCTATTAGAGATTTGAAGACCCTGTGCATTACACTTAGTATAACTCTAAGTAGTTTGTAAGTCATCGAGTCTGTCAAGATCTTTTAAAGTGTTGAAATATAGGTTTTATCCGAAAGGGATTTTTCCTCAAAACTTCTTCTATTTGGGTTAGTTTGATAGTGTGGTTTGGATTTTTATTTGGACTTTATTTTGCATGCACACCTAATTATTAATAAAGATAAAATTTGGTTAAAAATTAAATCTTTGTGGTGTAACCTAAGATACAAATAGTTCCATATAGCCCATGTTGCATTTTCAATTCATGTACTACTCAAACTTTTTAAGAACATTAAAAATAAGAAGATATAAGCATTATAAAGATACACGTACACTACATATATATTCCTAGAACTAGAAGATAAAATGGTTTAGAACTTAATGTTCATGTATATACATAAAACATGATCTTTATATAAAAAATCTATGAGATCCAAAATAATGTCATCTTGTTCCTCTTTGGCTTCTCATTTGAAAGGAGTGAAAAAATCTACATTAACTATAGAGTTAGGAGAACACTATGCAAGTGTAAAAATGAGAATATTTCTTCCACTAAAAAAGATTTGCAACAATGAGTTCAAGAAAACTATCGGCTCTTTATAAACCAATCAACAATATTAAACACTCTTGAAATGTCAGTAGAGTATTTGTTTGATGAGATGAAAAATAGCAATGTGAAGAGTCACAAATCAGTAAAATATCTCGGGTTAGAAAAACATTGTATGATTTCCTCCAATATCAAGAGAATGAAAATATGAATGGAGAAATGATTTAGACCTAAGAAAAATAGTTTTTGCTGAAAATGTATGGTGAAGAAGCATCTACAGAATTTAATTTCTCAAGTGGTTGGCTAGAGAGGTGAATATGAATACATTCGTCCCCGTAATATGTTAGATCAGTCGAGCGGCAACATGTGTAATAGGCCAAGAGATTTTAAAATTACAACTTTGCCCAACACTCTTGATGATCCTCTTGCTAGGATGGATAAAGCTGAAAGAAATGCCCAGCAGAATGAACTTATTTTTCTTGCTTTTTCTCTGATTGTATGAACCGTTGATGGAATAAAAAGACTGTTTTGTATCATGCATGTTTATCTATGTATTTTAGTCTTTGATCCATAATGCAACTTTTTAATTAGTGTATAGACTATGCAGTCCACCAACCTACTTAATTGATTTGTGTCTGACCAAGTTACGAACTTGAGTTATAGGGCCTTAGGTTCTACTAATGCACTCAAGTTAAATGTTTTTAGAACTAAGTGTTCGCATTAGTTACCAGTGGCAACCAAGTTTATAAGGAATGTATGTCTGTCCAGAATTTAACTTAGTCGGGTAAAATTCCTTGTTCTTGACTTTGAGTCATATATGAATTTTTAGGGACTTCTTATTTGTGACCTGTCAAAGACGAGGTCATATATGAAGTCTAAAATATTTTTTTTTGAAATTGGAAAAGTTTACTGGGTTTAGTGGGACTCCTTGTTCGTGACCTGTCAAAGATGAAGTCATGCACAAAGTCCAAAAACTTTCTAAAATTTCTTTTTAAAGATGGAAAAGTATGAATTTTGAAGATGGAAAAGTTTATTGGTAAACGTTTGTTAGTTTGTGGTGGTGTATATCATCACCATATCTCAAAAAAAATATTAAAAGGAAGCACGATTGGCAGGAAATCACAACTTTATTGGATGAAATGATGACATTAAATTAAAATTAATTATAATATTTTCTGAGGTGGTCGGTGATTACGCGTGAAAAGTAACGTCGCGTCAAAACGCTAATCGTTGAATTCGTTTCATTGCGTTAATACAAAACCTAAACTACAACTGCACTTCCCACACAAGTATAACGGTAAGTCGGGTATCGAGAATCCACAGGGAATGTTCGACAGATGTTAATTGATTTATTAATTCAGGAATAAAATTATAAAAGGTTATGGGTTGGTTGTAAATAAAAGGGAAAAATAAGAAGCTAAGTCTAAACAATAATTAATAAAATGAGGGTCGGGATCACGTACCCGCCATGGGCTAAATACGCGGAATTATAATTTCGGTTCAAAAATATTTAATCGAGCATTTTTAATTAATCATAAACATCACACATGAAGGAATTTAAGCCAACGATGCGAGATTAAATATTTAATGAAAAATGATCACACGCGGGTTAAAATCAGACTATTTCTTTAGATACTAACGTTGGGTGACAATAAAAGTTAAACGCATAATAATCCCATTTTAATTCGCAATGTTTCAATTAAATGCAATTTTACACAAAACCTAATTTTCGGAGCTCGACGCCCATCAATGGCAGACACACGACCCAAACCTTATTTAACTACTCACAGAACATGATTAAACTAAATTAAACAACTAATTAATAATTAAAACAAGAAATAAATAAATTACACTAATTAACTCAGCATGGAAATTAAATATGTAAGGAAAATAAAAGGAACAAAGCAAGAATAATATCCACTTACATTAATGGGTGTCAAACCACAAAACAAATGGATGAGAGGGGTGGTATCCACAACAATCCCCAAATAGTTCCTTAACCTAGGTCTAAAATAAGAGAAAATCAACTAAAATCCAATCCCCTACAAAAGCATTTATAGTAAGTTGGAAAAGGAAAGAAAAGAAAAAGGAAAAAATAAATGAAAAAGGGTTTAAGTCTCCAAATTAACTAACAAAAGAAAATAAAAATAAAAATAAAAAATAGGGAAGCAAGTAGCAGGTCTCGCATAAAAGAAGGGGACCGGTCGATCAGGGTGGTGGTCGATCGACCGACGGAGAAGAGCAAAGCACAATGCCAAGGCCACATGGTAAAAATCCAAAATCCGATCGATCGCGTGGCAGCAGCAGATCGACCGATCGCGCCCAAGGCTACCCACATCACTACTTCAATAGGCAAAGACCAAGCTCCATGGCCGCTGTGGTTTCAACAAACCAAGACCAATACCCACATCCAAAAGCTGGTTGAGACCTGCAACTGAATTGCCAAGGACCAAAACCAAAAACTCCAAAACCGATACCAACACCAAAACTAGCTGCTTATTGTGGAGTATAAGCCTAAACCAAAGCGTGAAAGGCCAAAAAAACAAAACCTCCATGAAAAAGACAAAACCCTCAATTGTTGGCCAAAGCCATGAAACCAAAGCTCCAAAAATGGCCAAAGAGACCCATTTGCGCGTGTGGTCAATAATCACGCTCCAATTTCGACCAAAGTTCTCAATTTGGGACGAACCCAAAAACCGAGCAAAACACGACCTTGGAACAAAATCGCCAATGGAGTTTTCTGCCAAAATTGTGTTAGGAACATGAATGTCATTTATGAAATTGTTAATAAAGAAGAAAAGGGACACAAGGGGAATTATATAAATTATTAATGAATCTCTTATAATTATTTTCGATTAAAGGTCCATGTTTCCTTCGTTCGGACTTCAATTCGTGCACCTCTCATGGACACGTGAATCTTGTACCGAGGGATAAAACTTCCGTGAAGACTTCGAGCAAAAATCCCGAAGTGTAAAATTATCGAAATGCCCCCGAACATGCGAATCACGACAGAACTTAACCAGAATGCGCTTAAACTTCATACTAAGCACCGTAACACCTATAAAAGCTCAATAATACCTTAAATAACATGTTAGCATATAAAACGGAGGCTGTTTGGTTATCGAGCATAATTATAGCAATTAAGGTACCCGATGGGGCTAAAATGCCTAAGTTCGAGGGTAATAATGTGTAGGATTCGATACGAATCAGTTGGCGTCCCATGGATTCATAAATTCTTCCCCTTCAAGTTTTTCCAGGCGATAGGTTCCTAGTTAGATGACTGTCGAGATGTGGTAAGGACCATGCCAGTTGGATTCCCTTCTGGATTACCTTCTTAAGAACATAGTCTCATTCTTTTATATTGGTCGGCTTGACCCTTCTATTGTAGAATCTAGCAGTCCTTTGTTAATAAATAGACATTTGAAGTGCAACGTCCTCCCTAACTTATTCAATCATGTCCAAATCTAATCTCCTCATGATATCACTCTTGGGGGAATCAAAGTTCAACACCCTATGAGTCGATAGACCTAACTCGACTGGTACCATGGCTATTGTTTCAAAAGAAAGCATGTAAGGAATTTCATTGGTGGTTGTCCTCAGCATGGTTCTAAATGGCCAAAGAACAATGTGCATTTCATTTATCTAGGTTCCCTGTGCATCATCCAACCTCTTTTTCAACCCATAAAATACGGTTTTATTAGTAACCTCTGTTTGGACATTGCACTGTGGGTGTTCAAGGGCAGAGTGAAGTTTCTGAATCTTAGATTGAAGAGAGTACTCTTCAAACTCCTCATTGTCAAATTGAGTGCCATGGTCAGTGATAAAGTCATATGGCATTCCATACCTACATATAATGTTCTTCCATATGAACTGGAAAACTATTTCATCAGGCATCTCAACCAAAGGCTCAACCTCCACCCATTTGGTAAAATAATCCACTGTTGCCACCACGTATTTGAACCTTCCTTTGGTCCTCGACAATGGGCAGACCAAATTAATTCCCCAAATAGTAAAAGTCCAAGGGAAAGTAATGGGAGTTAAGGCAGCCCGTGGTCTTCTGTGAATATTTACAAACTTTTGACATTTATCACACTTATTTGTAAAGGAAATGAAATCTGCTCTCATAGTCGGCCAGTAGTATCCCTGCATAGTGATCCTGCGTTTAATGATCGGACAGTAGATTGAGCCCCACAATAACCTTCATGCACTTCTATGATCGAGTCCGGTACCTCGTTCGGTGAAAATAGCGAAGCAATGAAATAATATATCCTCTTTTGTACAAGACTCCTTGCTCTGACACATAATTGGTTACCTTAAACCTTAACTTTCTGGCTTCTTTTAGATCAACAAGTAGTATACCTTTGTCAACATAATCTCTGATAAGTTCTATCTACGAAGGTCCTAAATCCATTTAAATAAGATTGACCATAACTTCCACATTTACACTTTATTGTGCAAGAATTTCCACAAGGATGATTCTCCTAAGCTCTGTCATGGTTGCTGAGGCAAGTCGAGCAAATGAATCTGCTCAGGTATTCTCTATCCTTGGAATTCTCACCATTTTGACTGCAGCAAACTTGGAGATGATGTCCATGGTTTGGGACAGATACTTGATCATGAGATCCCCCTTTACTCTATATATTTGAAGCATTTGTTTAATAATAAGTTGTGAATCACTATGTGCGATAACCTTCTCGACCCCTAATGATAAGGCTAACTTCAAACCCGTAATCAATGCTTCATACTCTGCTTCCTTATTGGAGGCTTGGAACTAAAAATGAATGGAATACTCTACATTAATTTTGTCTGAAGTGTTGATGATTAGACCTGCTCCACTTCCAGTAGCACATGACGACCCATCGACGTAGAATTTCCAAACTAGAAAGTCATTTTTGAATCTTTCCTCAGACAATACTCCTAGTTGGAATATTTTCTTCCAAAATGCAAAAATGAATTACAGATTCCCACTTGTGTTTGACTTTATTTTACTCAATTGTAGGACAAGTTATCACTGTAGAGATATTGATAGTCAACGTCCAGAAAATAACAAATAATTGTTCAATTTTCATCGTTCATTTCTCCGCAATATTTTATAGATGTCGATTGGATTGTTGAAAAAGGGATTTGCTTGTCTTAGACACCAACCTTTTTAGGACATGATACTTAAGTAAAGATTGTATTCTCCTGTTGTGAATTACATATTTTTTTACACTTAGAGGTTGGAGACGATGCTTGTGATGGGGTGTAAATAGATATTCAAAAATCTGAATCCGTCTGATATCCAAGTCCGAATTTTGCAGATATTTACTTGAAAGAGAGGATATGGATAATGTGTTAAAATATTCGAGAAAACAGATATGGAAATGGGTTGTATATGTAAAGTTATTATATATAATATTTATCATATGTAAAGGATAAATATGTAATATAAAAATGTTAATCACCCATTTAAAAAAGTGGAGAAATTACACTTTTCAAAAAATCAAAAGAGAATGAATGGCTTAAAAGGAACAAAAAAAAACAAAAGAACACTTTTTAAAATGGTTTAAAACAAAGGGAAAAAAAAAAGAAAGCATAAGAAGAAAAACCCACCCCATCTGTCATCTAAACAAAAGAACCTAAACCAAACCTAGAAACCATTTCTTTTCTTTTACTTCCTAAATCTCCTCTTCTTATCCACCCTTGCATCACTCCCTCCTCCTTCATTTCCCTCCTAGCTCCCAGGTATGCTCATCTCTCTCTCTCTCTCTCTCTCTCTCTCTATATATATATATATATATATATATATATATATATATATATATATATATATCACACACACACACACACACAAGAGCGCGGTATGTACCTCACAAAAGCAAAATTTAGTACTTGATTTCAAGCATTCTCTTAAGAGTTTATGTTGTCATTTTTTTTAGTTAGTTATAGCAACATTCTCTTAAACTTTGTTCGCCTAATTTTTATTCAATATGAATTTTAGTTCATTTAAAGATTAGTGTTAATTGTAATGGATAAATAATATAAACAAATACGGATATGATCTGAATTCATAGAATACGAGAGGATACAAATACAAATAGTTGTTTTAACTATCCGAACGAATACGAATATGAATATGGATAGTTCATCCAGATAACGAATACGAATATGGTTAACATGATACATGCTCCGTATTCGTCAATTGACCACCCCGAGGACCGTAATAATGATGATGAAGTGAGCCCCATACCAATTAAGGTACTTGATGTCCCGGAGTTAATGAGGACATTACATTCATGACACATGTGGCATGTACTAAAAGAGAAATGTGCTATTTAACGTATGTAAATTGGGCATGATGTGGTACACATTGAACCATTTTATGAAGATTAATGGACAATTACATTTACTATTATAATTGCGTATAATAGTAGTCATACATTCAATTATTATATTCTTGGTAATATTTTATCACTTTTTTAGGCATCGCTACAATTCGGACCAATGAGCTTGCATCTAGAAACGGTTGATATGACTTTGTGGTTCCAAATGAGGATATGACCATGTGGGGCATCTTTTGATATTAAGGTGGTGTTTATTTTTACCTCTTAAGTCTGAATCTGAACCATTAAGACTTAAGAGGCATCAAATAGTATTTTTTTAAAATGATTAAGATGCTAATAACTATTTTTGCCTCTGAATGATTAAGAGATTAATGTAACTCTGAAGTCTGAATCAGTCTAAATACATTCATTCAGAGGTCCATTTAGGCATAAAAACAAACAGATTTTTCAAATTCAGAGTACAAATTTTAGATTCTAATGAAAAGACAAACGCAACCTAAGATTACACAATCTAAGAAGAACAACAACAACCAAAGAACATATCATTGTTATTATGAATAGGACAAGTGGTTGGGTTAGGTGAAGCCCTCAATTGAAGGCCATCCCCAAATTTTATTGCAGTTGAACAGATGCTGAGTTTATCCGCCTTATCCAATGTTTCATCCTAGCGCCTTCTACTTAAATTAAGTGTGAATCCATTAAACGAAGATATGAATTGCACATTTAGGTGTTATGTATACGATTTTTGCTTTATGTTTGGTCCAACTATTTTTTATAGTCATGTAATTACTGTTAAGTTAATTTAAGGGATTTTTATATTAAGGATATTATATATATTTTTCTTAAACTATAGGAGGTTATTTATATTAAAAACTATTAGGTATATCTTTAGTTTATTGATTTGTGTCCCTTTAGGTTTTTGGTTATGATTTGAATATCTATAGTATGCTGAACTAATGGTGTATTCTGATGGTGTATTTTTTATGGTACTTATACATCTCAACTGAATTGATTGTGTATTGGTATGGTGTATAAAAATGTTAAGATGAAATAACCAACAAATTTTGGAGTATTCTATTTTTTGCATTGAGTATGTGAAAATTCATGAAATTACTTCTATTGTATTCAGTTATTTAATGCAGGATTTTGATGATATTTAACTAATGTAATCAGCTACATTGTCATTCAAATATTGGTATTTCTATGGTTTATTTGGACACTACCACTACATCTTAACTAAGTTATTATTGTATTCTAATGGTGTATTATGATGATACTTAAAAAGCATTCCCTATTTTTTAGTATTGTGTTTGCGGGATGTTGCTGTTATTAAAAAAATTTAATCAGTTCGATGGCGTATTTTGATGGTACTTGTTTTTAATAATGTATTATGAGTAAAAGTATTATATTTTCCTCATTAAGATATTAGACTATTGTGAACATTCAATAGTTTGCATACTCGAGGAGAAGGGAATTCACTGAATGTTTGCATAAATGCTAGTACACCAACTCCAACCAAGAAAGGCCTTATACTTAGGTTCCCTTGCAAGAAAAATATGAGTTAACCCACGTGGGAAGCCTCAATAGTATTGGTGTAAAGTCTTTTAGGTTGTTACACCTAAGTACGCAGCCACTTTGCATAGGATAGAGGTGTCACACCCAAGACAAGTAACATCGGGCGAAAACATACACTCGAACAGGTTCCATTGTCATCAAATCTAACTGAGGACCAACTATCTATAATTGAAAGGCATAGTTGGCTGATGGGGCAATAGTAGTCGACCCAATATCCCATTTTGCATTATAGAGTTTCATCAATCACTCAAAACTCACTCTGATACGAGTTATATATTCTTCTTGTGTATGATGATGGGTCCAATTCATTGCATAAAGGTTTATTGCATAACGGGTCCAATCTTACAAATAACTTGTGGCATGGTTTGTAAATGGGTCCAGTTTTACGAATAATGGGCGACATGGTTAATGCGTCTTGTGTATGGAATTGTATGTTAAAAGTTTACATAATCGGTCGTGCATTGTAATAAGTTTGGTGCTATTAATTATATTGCGAACATCTGCAATACGGTGAATGCATTTGTATGAACTATATTAAAGAAGTTAAGTGTAACTATGGTGGTGAAAAGGATTAGGTGTTGTAAATTAAACGATGCACAAAATTTTAGAGAGGGGATAAACTTTTCATTTCATTGGTATCTCGATAATCAAGGGGTGTCACTCATGTTTATAGTACAAAGTAAGACATACCAAAAGATGCTTTACAAATGTGGGAGATTAGTGGACATCTACGAAAATACATATTTTATAATACTCCAAATTGGATGTACACCATTTTTACTATTCAATAATTGTTGCCTCATTAAAACCTTACTAAGGAAAACCTAGTGGGAAAAAATCAAAGTCAAGGAAGAATAGAATAACTTTTGTGATTATTGAATCGGTGTTGGACGTGCTTAGTGTTGCCTCGTTAAAATCTTTACTAGAAAAATCCAATGGAAAAAACATAGTTAAGGGAAAAAAAGTACATTTTACATATGTCCAAAATATCATGTTCTTTTATTCTCCCCCTGATTAGATGCTCTCCATAATTGGATACTCTCCCTCATTGTGGAATTTCTCTGATGATTGAGTCGATGCATATTACCATACAAGCTTCTAAAATATTTCTTTCAGCAACTGACTTGGTTAAGAGATCAAATAAGTTGTTACTTCAATCTCATTTTTTTCTGAAGCTCGAATTTTGTTAAGAGGGATGAACATGTAACTTTATCGGATCTATTTTACTTCAATAGCATCACTCTTAGGAGTTAATGTGTTACATAACTCTTCTGAAGTTCATGTATGTAGAAAAACTAAAATGTGTTGGTCATATCACCCATGATTTAAGTTTCTTAAATTTTAGTTATGCATGCATTATTTCCTTCATAGGTATTGGTAGTAACATGTGTTGCTAGTATAAGTCATAAGTTCTTTGATTGTTCCTTGAGAGGATCACAAAAATCACATGCATCTACATAACTAACTAGACATGGATCGTTATATTTAACATATCACATAATATAATTGACATTACACTCATGATTTCAAGTCAATCGTAATTATTTATTTCCAAGAGATTAACTGTAAATACTATGTCACTATCACACATTATGCTATGCATAGATATATACTCATAACGTACAAGTATGGTACTTTTGGACCGAACTTAACAATGTAATAATAACATAAAAATATGGTACTTTCGGACCAAATTTATATGTGTCATCCTCTTTAGGATGATATGAAAAATTTTATATCCAAAATTCGAACACCATGGGTATACTAAAATAGTTTGCTTAATATATATTGAAGCATGGAAATACTTTTCAATCCATTTAATTGATGTACTAGTGTTTAACTAAAATAATTCTTGATTTGGGGGGCGAGACTAAATAATTACCCCAAGATCATTCATTTTTGAATTCTTTAATTGGGTATTTCACATTTTAAGTGAGATCTTCAGGAGCACATCCTTTTAAGGATATTTGTATAATGGTACAATGGTATATATAATTGTTTTCATACATTTATTTAGACAAATATATTCTAACACTGTTGTACCTATATCCTTCTAGATTTCTTTAAGCTATACAATGAACGTCTTATTCGATTTGAGTACATACTCCTTATTTTTGCTTCAAGTAAAGAAAATTCTTCTGGGATTTTCTTATGTATTCTTTGTCTAAGTCTTGTATAAATAAGCAGTTATAATATTATTTAGTTTCATATTTGATATCTTTCAAAAATTATTAAACTAGTCAAATATCTTAAAAGTATTTACGACCACTACGGTATGGTATGTTCATATATAATCAATACGTGGTTTCTAGAGAAAACCTCGTGTCAAAAGTTGTGCACTTTTTTCTAGAGAGTTTCTCACTTTGATTTCTTATAAACACCCATTTATAACCTTCAAGGTAAACGTCTTATGAGGTTTGTATTATAAGTCAGAATACACCACATTTATTTAGAGACTCTAATTATGCCATCGTGGCCTTTTCTCATTTTGGCAAACACATTCTTTGTTGACATTCATTTATAGTACGTGGATATGTGGTATCATTGCCCTTTGATTTTTTGTGTATCTATAACATATATAATTAAGTCATCGATAATCTTTGGCGATCATACTTTTCTCTTGTATATGTACATAGAGATATCATTAATATTAGGTACCTTTGCCTAATTTGGGGTTATATAGTCATTTCAAGGACTTGTATCTTTTCATAGACAATAACCTCTTTGGGGATTTTATAAAAAGTGGATATTTTGTTCATAACCTCTTCTGGAGCGTTATTTGAGCATGATTTTATAGTTTACCATGCTTTTAGCTTGCAATAAAAAAAATTATTTATCATCAAATTCATTTTGTCTTATGGGGACTGTTGATGCAAAAAACTAGACTAGGCTAATTAATTGATAACAGATAAATAGAAATAAGAGACAAGAGATTTTTAAAGTGGTTCGGCTTGATGGAAGAGCCTACGTCCACTGTTGTGTATTGATTTATGATTTTCAAATGCCTAACTTTTCATGTGTCCCTGCATGTAGGTTTATAATGAATTTACAACCCTTAGGGGGTGTACAAGAGCTGGAATATCAAAGGATGTAATGTCTTTATATCGTAGACATTTACATCTGTACAATCATTAATATATACAACTGTTGGTGCATGCCTGTCACATTGGGCGACATCCCTAGTGTTGGTCGGTATTCCTGGAGTTGGTCGGTATTCCATCCTTAAAGACCCACTGTATAACACGTGTCAATATCTAAGTGGTCCATGTAGATGAATAATTTTTTGTATCAACAGAACCCCCAATATTTCATGCTTGAAGTTTTTACAAGAGTATGGAGCATTTTGGCTCTCAAAGTTGCTCGTGCAACAATGTTAGGCATGGTCGGTTGCTGACTTCCCATACTTGTAAAAATTTATGGTTTAATTATGGGGATATAATGCGCGTGGCATTTTTGAAATCACCCACTACTTTAACGAATTGTTTTTAGGTAAATCCGTCTTTTTTTCCTTTTAGCCGCCACCAGTTCAATCGACGCTGCCTTTTAATCATTACTTTTTCAATTTTCGAGGCGACCTATAAAGAGTGGGAAAAGCCAAGGACTTTTGCCATATCAAATCGCCTAAGTGTTTCTGGGCTACAGTGTCTTCAAGCTTTCTTTTTCTTTCTCGAATGATCATTTTCTGTTCTTCAGTTCTTGCTGAATCCTTAATTCTTGTAAGAATTCTTTATGTTCTCTTTTATTCTTCATCATGGGTTACTCTGTTGATTCTCTTGATGAATTCATAAATGAATTTAAAATTCCATCTTGGGTTGTTTTGGAACACGCTATTTTACCTGCTGATTTTTTCTCACTTACTGAGGGTCATTAGTTTCCATCTATTTTTATAGCTGAATGTGGGTTTACTTTTCCTCCCAAACCACTGTGTCTTGAATTTTATCCATACTTTGATTTTTTCCCAGCTAGGGTAGCCCCAATACTTGGAGGGTTGTGAATTGAGTGTTTAGGTTAAATCAAATTCACGGAACCCATCTTGGGATTCCAGAGATAATATTTTGTTATAAGTGGGTAACTAGCAACACGAGTTTTTATTTAAAGACCAGGGTTGTAAATAAAGCGTTAGTAGTTAATCTTCCAAACTCCAATAGGGATTATTTTGAGCATGGGGTTATTGTAACGAACTGGCAATACGCCCCCTTGACTAGAAATGCTGAGTACCAAGGGCCTAGGTGCCCTCCTTTTGGCATTGGGATAGGTTATTCCTTATTTAACTATTTTACCTTATACATATCTATTTAAATGTTACACTAATTATTGCTCTGTAAATTCTTATTGCAGTTGATCAGAAGAGAAGGTGTCCCAAGAAAAGTGAAGTGAATTTGAGGGAGTTTTAGTTTATTTGGGGACTTCATCAAAGGATTGGCGAAGAGCACGTCAGGTCTGCTTCTTATTTGCTGCAGTACAAGAACACAATCTCTTCCTTTATTGCTCATCTTACTCCTTCCCCTGTGATTGACCTTGTGCAAGAACCCCCTTCCACTTCCTCAGCCACTGCATCTGGCAGTGGTGACCTTGCTACCCTTTCCCCTTCCTCCTTAGATTCAAATTTTCCCCTTATTGCATCCATGGGCAAGAGGAAGATTCTTAACATTTTGGGATATATTGTTGCCAATCCCCTGATTAGGCATAAATTCTTCCTAATTTATCCCTTGATTTAGTTACTTTTAGCACCTCGAACAACGTAATTGAGTTGGATTTATCTCATAACTGTGCTACTGACTGATCCTAATGAGTACACCGAGTTTCTGGTATTTTGTAGTGATTTTGCAGGTATTTGATGTTAAGAAATGAAAGAAGGAAATCGGTAGAATCAAGAAAGAAAGAAGGAAAAGTCTCAAGGGCAAAAGCGTAATTTCTACACGGAATTCGGATGAGGTACCTAAAGAGAAGTTGAAGACATCTCATTCACGAGCACAAAGGAAGAAACGGCACCCCAATCGGAATCCCGAAACAAAAGTTATGAGCAGTCAAAGATGATCCAGAAAGTCAAATAGCCGGACCGGTCCGCCTTGCCAAACTCCAGAAGACCCCGGATCGCATGCAAACCGAAGGAGGCCAAAATAAAAAGAACCGATCCGCCCCCGGACCGGTCCGCCCCAAAATAAAAAGAACCGATCCGCATTAGGGGCAGACCGGTCCGCCTGAGACCCGGACCGGTCCGGTCTTCGAGATCTGAAAATCTTTTCTCTTCCTAAAAAGACTCCTAGTGCAGTTGACTTCCGATATTGTTGTAGGGTATTAAAGACCCGATTTATTATTGTTATAGAGACGAAGAATTAGTAGGTTTTCCGTCTTCTTTTCCAAAAACCCTAGTTTAGCTAAGAATTGCAGTTTTAATTCAAGGATTGAAGATTTATCCATAATTTTTGTGAGTATCAGTTTCATTCATTGTTGCACTTATTGTTTGAATAATTTCAGTGAGTAATTTTTATTTCTAATTCGTTTTTACATTTAATTATCATTTTTCTTAGATTAATCATGAATTCCTGCACATCAATTAATGTTTTCATTGAATTCAACATGTTAGGATAGATTTACCAAGGTCGGGGTACATGAACCCAACCTGAGGTGTTAGTGCATGTGTGTAAAATTAATCCGATGAATTTATTGATTGACTATGATCATATTGCATAATGACACAATAATTGTAGATCTTTATATCACGTTTGCCTCTGGGTACTCGTGATGATTTAGAGTGCAATTTGAGTGTCACTATCGCGATACTGATTTACTCATCCTCAGATTAGGTATGACGCGGGCTTGAACCTCGTATACATAATGCTTGGGAGTACTAAATTTCGGGTCAGATCAATCAGATAAATTTATGATTAATATTACCACTGCACTACACTAGGGTTGGGGGATTGTATTCCCGTCCTAGTTTTTCCCATCACTTTGTTAAAAGTTTCAAAATCAATTTTTATTCATATTTTAGGTAAATTAGTGTAGTTGCATTTTTCATAATTTCATCTTTGCATTTATTTGTAATCATTCCCAAAATCAAATCTTTTTCCCTTTATTTTTAGAGTCAAGGTTAGGATTCCTCCGTCTTTTCCGTCGTCACAACTTCGTTGTCCTTTTTCCCTGAGGATCGATACCCGACTTGTCGGATTATTACTTGAGCGACAGGCTTACACTTGAGCCTAGAGTGAACGCATTTCTGAGACACATTTTCAGTCGCGTCAAGTTTTTGGCGCCATTGCCGGGGAATTAGGTAGACTTAGGATTAGATTGAGTCAATCCAAAGCTTTGACCTAAAAATCCAAAAACATAAAAAAAATAAAAAAATTTAAAAAGCACAAAAAGATTCACCATCATCTCTCCTAAGCTTTAATGCAAAATTCTGGAACCACTCCCACACCTCATAATACTCCAACCAACATTCACGAAAATCCAATTGTTGAGTATAATCCTAATAGTCCCCACACTCCAAACGCTCCACAGTTCTGGATCCCACCTCCCACACCGTCGCACTCAATCTCCGATAACACTCCCTTCCCTTTCTTAGGACACACTTCTGCACACCCAGCGAGAACACCGAGTCAATCAGTAAAGGAGAGATGTCTCAACATGGCAGTGCACCCGCCGGTGAGGAAGAGCCCCCATATCGTCCGATTAGAGAATTCTTATATCCCGAGCGTACTGTCACTCCGGGATGCATTATACTCCCGTATAATGCCGGGCAATTCCGTTTTAAAAATGGGATGATCCAGATGCTACCGCATTACCACGGTATGGATTCTGAAAAGCCATACCTCCATATTAGGGAATTTGAGGACGTGTCTGATACTCTAAATGATCAAACCTGCACACAAGAGGTAATCCGCCTCAAACTCTTCCCTTTCTCGCTCAAAGATAAAGCTAAGGCCTGGCTATGGTCTTTACCTCCAAGCTCGATTCCATCCTGGAATGAGCTACAGTCGAAATTTCTCAAGAAATTCTTCCCACCACATCGAACAATCTCCATAAAGGCTCAAATTCAAGCATTCAGACAAGCTGAAAATGAGTCATTTCATCGATGTTATGAACGTTTCAACGAGTTAGTTGCTTCATGCCCCCATCATGGATTTGATTCAGCGCAAGTCATCTCTTTTATCTATAATGGGTTGAATCTTAACTCCAAACAACTTGTTGAAACAATGGAAAGTGGTCCGTTTATCGATTTAGATGCCCAGGATGCTGAGCTTCACTTGAGGTATGTCGCCGAGACTACCCAACCCTGGGACACTTCTGATCCCAACACTCAAAATCGAAATAGACAAGCAACCACTACTCCGTCAGCATCCGGCCTATTCCATGTAGATAAGAATTCTATGACGGAGAGCCGATTAGAGACTCTTGAGATAGGATTTCGAGATCTGTGCGGGATATATGGAAAAGGACCAGCTGGACCCATTCCAAACCCAATCGTAAAGGTGTGTGCCATTTGTGAGGCGGGACATTCAATAGAGGAATGCCCGACGATACCCTCCTACAAAGCAATGCTGCAAGAGCAAGTTAGTGGTGTAGGAGGTTTTAAGGGCAATTTCGATGCCCCGCACGGGAATTCATATAACCCTTCTTGGAAAAATCATCCCGGTTTTAGCTATGGGAAACAACATGCCGCAATGAACCCTCCTTTTCGCGTTGCCCCTCCTCCACCATAACACTTCCAACAAGCTCCACACATGCAAGGACATGTGCAAGCACCGCCACCTCAAGGAAATTATATTCCACCACAACGGAGAACTCTCGAGGATACCATGAATCAATTCATTGCAAACCAGACCGCAACCAATGCCAAATATGATCGTCTGATCGGTGAAAGAAATGCGAATCTGTTTAAAATACAATCCTCATTGAGTGTTCAAGAGAAGGGCAAATTTCCTGCCCAAGGCCAACGACCTCCCCAAGGTCAAACTAGCGTTAGCTCCACCTCCACTGAACATCAGGAGCAATGTCAAGCTGTAACGACTCTTCGTAGTGGGAGAGTTGTTGATTTATCACCTCCTCCTCCCGACACAACGAAAACCAAGGAGATTTCGCCCGGCACGAAAGAGGCCGAAGATGTCCCCTTGAATGAGAGTGACCAAGAAGCTGCTAGTGGGCCATAAGTAGTAGTGAAACCGCCTTCCGCAGCACCGTTTCCTCAAAGGTTGATTCCCTCCCACAGAGGAAACCCACGTGATGACGTGTTAGAAGTGCTCAAGCAAGTCAAGCTTAATTTACCTTTCCTTGAGGCCATTAAACAAATTCCAGCATATGGCAAAGTCATCAAAGACCTGCTGATGGTTAAAAGAAAGATGAAAGTGAAGAAGAACGTCTTTCTAGCACAAAATGTGAGCTCCATCCTACTAAATGAACTCCCGCCTAAGTTCAAAGATCCCGGCGCACCCACCATATCCTGCATCATTGGGGAGAATAAAATTGAAAAAACCTTACTTGACTTGGGAGCAAGCGTAAATATACTCCCTTACTCCATTTATAGGCAACTTGACTTGGGCGACCTCAAGCCCACGAAAGTCACTCTCCAATTAACGGATCGAACAGTGAAGATCCCACGAGGTATAGTCGAGGACGTGATCGTTCAAGTTGACACTTTCTACTTTCCAGTGGATTTTGTCATTTGGGACACGGAGCCCTCCTTCCACTCGAGTAATCATGTTCCCATCATCCTTGGGCGCCCTTTCCTAGCTACGGCTAACGCAATCATCAATACTAGGAATGGGTGAATGCAACTCACATTTGGAAACATGACCTTGGATACCAACATCTTCCACATAGCCCAAAATGCAGGGGAGGAAGATGATCTTCACGCGGTGAGCCTCATAGAGGAGATAGTAGAAGAGTACTTTGAGGAGAATTACTGTGGCGATGCTTTGGAATCCTGTTTAGCGGTGAGACACGAGAGTGAGGGGACGTACACCGCCTTCGAGAGGGAGGTTGAAGAATTAAGCGAGCTACTCGATGAGAGTAAATCAGACGAGGACGTGAGAGAAGTTAATTGGGTTTCGAGATTCGAGGAATTACCTCCGAGGGATACACACATGGTTCCCTCCAGTGAAAAATTTCCAACCCTCGAGTTAAAGAAACTTCCCGCCCATATTAAATATGCATATCTAGGAGAGGATGAGACATTTCCTGTTGTTATCTCCTCTAGCCTAAATGAAGGGCAGGAAGGTAAATTGTTGAAAATTCTGAGAAAGCACCAAAGTGCTTTTGGTTGGTGCATAGCTGATTTGAAGGGGATAAGTCCTTTAATTTGCACTCATAAGATCCATCTCGAAGAGGATGTCAAACCTTCTAGAGAAATGCAAAGAAGAATAAATCCCAACATGAGAGAAGTTGTGAGAACCGAAATAATCAAATTATTGGATGCCGGGATCATCTACCCAATCTCGGATAGCAAGTGGGTAAGCCCTATTCAAGTCGTCCCGAAGAAGTCGGGTATGACTGTGATCGAGAATGCCAAGGGAGAGTTAGTTCGCCAACGTACCACCACCGGGTGGCGCGTTTGCATTGATTACCGGAAACTCAATGCGGGAACCAGGAAAGACCATTTCCCCTTGCCATTTATTGATCAAATGCTTGAAAGATTAGCGGGCCACCCTTACTATTGCTTCCTTGATGGTTATTACGGGTATAACCAAATTGAGGTAGATGTACTTGACCAGGAGAAGACAACCTTCACTTGCCCTTTTGGCACGTTTGCCTACAAACGTATGCCATTTGGCTTGTGTAATGCACCCGCGACCTTTTAAAGGTGCATGTTGAGTTTATTTAGCGATATGGTCGAGAGAGGACTCGAAGTTTTCATGGACGATTTCAGTGTTTTTGGCACCTCTTTCGATCATTGTCTAGAAAAACTGGAAAAGTACTTACCCGATGCGTGGAGAAGAACTTAGTGCTGAATTTGGAGAAGTGCCATTTCATGGTCACCGAGGGAATAGTTCTTGGCCACATTGTATCATCCAACGGAATAGAAGTTGATAGAGCAAAGATAAATGTCATAGTTGACCTTCCCCCACCGAAATCGGTGAAAGACGTGCGCTCCTTTTTGGGTCACGCGGGGTTTTATCGAAGGTTCATTAAGGACTTTAGCGCCATCGCTAGGCCCTTAAGAAAATTACTCATGAAGGACTCCCCATTTGAGTGGACTGAAGCATGCCAAAGTTCTTTCGACAAATTGAAGAACATGCTTGTGTCCGCCCCCATCATGCAAGTTCCGGATTGGTCCTTACCATTCGAACTTATGTGTGATGCCAGTGATTACGCGATCGGGGCTGTTTTGGGACAACGTCAAGATAAGCAAGCTCATGTCATCTACTACGCCAGTCGGACTCTTACCGGACCTCAACTCAACTACTCTACCACGGAGAAGGAGTTGCTAGCGGTAGTCTTTGCCCTCGATAAGTTCTGGTCCTATCTCATTGGTTCTCCTATTACTGTTTTCACCGACCACGCGGCTTTGAAATATCTACTTGCGAAGAAAGATGCCAAGCCGCGCCTCATAAGGTGGATCCTACTCCTACAAGAGTTCAATCTCTCCATCAAAGATAAGAAAGGAGTAGAAAATGTCGTTGTCGACCATTTATCTCGGCTTTCGTCCGACGTACCTAGTGATCCCGTACCCATAGATGAATATTTTCCGTATGAGCAGTTGTTCACTACCTCTTCATATCTCTGGTTTGCGGACATAGTGAACTATCTTGTCACGGGAGCCGTCCCTCCCGACTGGACACCGCAAGATAAGAAGAGGTTTCTTACTTGGTCGCGCATGTTCTTTTACGATGATCCATTCCTTTTTAAATACTGTGCAGACCAAATCATCCGATGATGTGTACCGGATGACGAAATCCCAAAAGTCATCCAGTTTTGTCATTCAGAAGCTTGTGGAGGTCATTTCTCGACGAGAAAGATGACCGCTAAAATTCTGTAATGCGGCCTCTATTGGCCCACAATCTTTCGGGATGTGAACGATGCTTGCAAATCATGCAATAGGTGTCAACGGATGGGAGCCATCACTCGACGAGACATGATGCCTCTTACCCCTATACTCATCATTGAGATATTCGACTGTTGGGGTATCGACTTCATGGGTCCTTTCCCTCCATCCTTTGGTTTCCTATGCATCCTCGTCGCGGTAGAATGCGTTTCTAAATGGGTGGAAGCTATAGCTACCAAGACTAATGACAACAAAGTGGTGATAAAGTTCCTGCAGGAACACATACTTTCCCGATTCGGTGCACCGAAAGCAATAATTAGCGATAATGGTACGCATTTTTGCAATAGGCCATTCGAGAAGCTTATGAGAAAGTATGGTGTCGTTCACAAGGTTGGAACGACATATCACCCACAAATGAATGGACAGGCCGAGCTACCAAATCGGGAAATCAAGAACATTCTTGAAAAGACCGTCAATCCTACCCGGAAAGATTGGTCCCTTAAATTGAACGATTCGCTATGGGCCTATCGTACCGCATATAAGAATCAACTCGACATGTCCCCTTTTCGCTTTGTGTATGGCAAACCTTGCAATCTTCTTGTTGAACTCAAACACAAGGCATATTGGGCGATTAAGCAATTGAATTATGCCATGGACAAGGTCGGTGAAGCCCGCAAACTTCAATTGAATGAGTTAGAAGAACTACGCAATGATGCGTGTGAGAATGCCAAAATTTCAAAAGAGAGGATGAAACTCGCTCATGATAGCATCATTCGACGAAAAGAGTTTCTCCCCGGGCAAAAAGTTCTCCTCTACAACTCTCGGCTTCCCCTCTTCCCAGGCAAGTTGCGGTCACGTTGGTCTGGCCCATTCGTCGTGAAGAATGTTTTCCCCCACGAAGCTGTTGAACTAGACGATTTAAAAGGGGGAAATACATTCAAAGTGAATGGACAACACCTAAAGCCATATCTAGAGGCGTGTGCAGAAGAAGTCGACATCATCTGGTTGTCGGACCCCATTTACGGGGTTGAGTGAGCTGTTGAAGTGAGGTCGTCGCACCCCCGACGCGTATGAGGTGAGAGTCGTGTGTGTGAGAGTCGTTAGGACTAGGTTTCGTTCGGGAGAAGCATTCGTGTGTTTTGGGAATTCTGAGTCAAAGGGTGTTGACCAGTGAAATCCAGAGGGCCCTAGTTCAATTGGATAGAGAGGATATCGGGAACGTGAAATTTTTTATAGAAGAGAGCTCGAAACCGAAGTAACAGAAGTCCAGCCCAAAAATCCTGGGGCGGACCGGTTCCTTTTTCAGGCGGACCGGTCCGACCCCGGACCAGTTCCATTTATTTTTAAAGGAACCGGTCCGCCTGTCGAGGATTTGAAAAGTCCAAAGGCCGGACCGGTCCGCCCCTACACCGGACCGGTCCGCCTTCTTCAGACCTGCCTCTTCCTCTTCCCAAGATTCACTCCCTTACCCCCCAATCCCATTCATTCCCTCCAATCCATTTTTCCTCTTCCCAAACCCAACCTTTCCCTCCCAAATTCATCCCCTTTTCCCTCCACACCCCTTCCCTCCAAAACCAACCCTTCCCCTCCCCTTTCCACTATAAATACACCTCCAATCCTCCCTTTCTCCTCACACCTTCAACCCAAATACTCTCTTCTTCCTCTCTAGTTTTTCCAGCACTACTTCCCTCCTATTTCCATGGCCCCCTGTGCTACCCCCACTAAATACGACTCCACCGTGATCCACCCCTCCGATCACGGCGAATACCGCTCCCACCAAGAGGAGCGATGGTGCGCTCAATACTTCTGTATGGGCCGCAAACTCCATATGGAGCACGCGGTCCAATGGGAAGCTCTGCCCAACTCCGTCACCGTCCTTTTCATGGCCCAGGGTTGGTGCCGTTTCCTCAACCAACCTCACGAAGCGGTTTGGGCAACCGAAGTCCGCTCATTCTATGGTACACTCGTCCGGACGGGCCAATTCGAGGCCGAAGCTTTCGTAGATGGGACTCCCATACCCTTTTCCTTGGCCCGTCTCACGACCAAGTTGGCCGAGTTTGATGTCCCGGATGTCCAAGAATTCACTTATCCCCAAAATGTCCCCCCGATCAACAAAGACATTATCATGGCCCGCATTGCACCGAACGTAGCTTGGGCGGGGCAAACCGTCACCGTTGGACGACTCAACGAGAAGGCGCGCCTTACATTTCAGATTGTGTGCGCCAACCTATTACAAACGTCCAATGACTCTGCCATACGGCCCCGGCAAGCTACCTTGACATATCATCTCTTCGACCCCCACACTTCCATCCATTTGGGCCGCACCTTATACGCGGATATCATCAATGTGTCCTTGGATGAGAAGGGCGTCACCCCACTTCCTTATGCCCGATTAATCACATCCATCCTTAAGGATGCTGGCATAGAGGCACTGAGCGACCTTACGCGTCTCCCCGGTCCTTTCGGACAAGGGACCTGCACCAAAAGCGCCAAACAGCTAGCCGTCCTCCGGGCTCGGCGGGGTGATGATGTCGAAGAGGAGGCTGCCTCGAGCGACAACGAGGAAGACATAGGGGCAGCTGGTGAAGACGTTGAGATGGGGGATCTCGGTCCGGACGAAGAGTCGGCGGACGAGGAGGACGACCCAGATTTCGAGTGGGAGGGCACGGACCTACCCGCGCGTATGTCGGCGCTCGAGACCAACTTCAACACCTTTCAGACCAACTACGAGCGCGACATGAACATCATTCTCCGCTTCCAAGCTGACATCTATCGGAGCATAGGGGATCCTAATGACCCACTACCTTCCTACTACCAGAACCCCTATGACCCCAACGCGCCCGGTTCCTCCCATCCCTCACCCCGGTGAAGCTTTATATGGTGTTGGCAGCATTTTTTTCCCTGTTCACAGTTGTATGTTTTCCCCTGCAC
This sequence comes from Sambucus nigra, assembly GCA_949130495.1. Taxonomy (NCBI): domain Eukaryota; kingdom Viridiplantae; phylum Streptophyta; class Magnoliopsida; order Dipsacales; family Adoxaceae; genus Sambucus; species Sambucus nigra. Next base: position 192,840,069 of record OX422208.1, read on the forward strand.
ATGTAACACAGTATTGTTGTAATAAAAACTGCATTTCCTCTATTTGTTTGTTTTATTTTTTCGCACTTTTTATTCGCTTTGAGTTAGATTTTAGTCCTTTTTTGCTTGAGGACAATGCAAAAGTCTAAGTTAGGGGGGGTCACAAGTGCGTATTTCTAAAACTTCACAAATTTTCCAAAATGCCCAAAAATTTCCAAAAAAAAAAAATATTTTTGTTCAAAATAAATAAAAATTGGAATTCAAAATTTTCAAAAATATCATTCAAAGTCGAATTGAAGTCTCAAGTTGTAAAATTCAACGTACACAAAGCCAAAATTGACCAAAGATGGAAATTGAGCGAAAATTGACCACTTAACGAATAAGTGTGGAGATTAACAAACCCGGGGAGATTCGAGCCTATCACTTTTTGCGAGTTTTTAAATCAATCCGAGTTAATTATTAACTCAAAGTTCTTTTCAGCGCCTAAAAAGTTGTCAAGGATCTCATTCCTTTCATTTTGATCGGTTTTGAAAAATGTGGGTAATATTGCTTTGACAAAAAAAAAAGTGCCAAATTGATCTCTAAACGAAAAATTCACCTCGAAACGCATACGGTAACGCAATTGGCATTTTGGGCAATGAAATAGGCCCTCGTTTGTCACCCAAAAATATTGGCCAGAAAAAGTAGCGAAAAATTACCCCTTTTGTAACCCAATTTGAGCCAAACAAATTGTCCCTTTCGTTTGATAACCCGAAAAACCCAAACAACAGGAATTGTAAAAAATGAGAAAATTCAGAAATTAAGTCCGGAAAGTGCATAAAAAGGGGCAAGAAATAAATAAATATGCTCATAAAAAAAAAAATTTGAGCAATTGCCCGAAAAAAAAGAAGCACAAATGGACATCTTTAATGACTTTTCCAATTCCAACCTTCCCGACAATTGTCATTGTACCCCATATACCTTAAAACCCGAAGAAGTCCTAACCGAGTCTAAATTGCGAAATTGGTTACCGCGTGGAGAGCTAATATACCAAAAGATAATAAAGGAGATTAAGTGCGCGAAATAAAAGTAATGTTCCCATTTTTAAAACTGTAATCCTTTGATGAGGTCCTTTCACCACAAAATTTCCGTCTTTCTAACCGTATGCGTGATTTTGCTTCCATTACATTTACTATTTATATATCACGCATACCAAGAGAATAGCCATAATCCGAGAGATTCACTTGCGAGAGCATTCCGTGAGAAATTGAAATCAAAATGAATTTTCGGATTAGTAACGTAATGATCAATCGGTGGAAATTAGCAGTTATATTTCTGGCTACGCACACACACACCACGGTTTGAGACTTGTAAATATGACTTGAGGATGACTATTTTCTGGAAAAATTTGAATTGCACAATTTTTGCATATTTTGAATTCTCTTTGAGTCGAATTTTGTGGGTATATTCTCTGCAAACCCTCACGAGACAACACTCGTCCTACTAGGGTAACCTAGGGGTTTAACGGCTTGTTGCATACGCTAAATGCAACCGCTTGCCCGCGAAACAGGTATTTTATCCCAATAAAATGATTTTTTAAAAAGAGTTGAACCACGCTAGGATTCTTTTATATTGCTCGGGACGCGCAAAGTTCTAAGTTAGGGGGGTTTGATTAGGCATAAATTCTTCCTAATTTATCCCTTGATTTAGTTACTTTTAGCACCTCGAACAACGTAATTGAGTTGGATTTATCTCATAACTATGCTACTGACTGATCCTAATGAGTACACCGAGTTTCTGGTATTTTGTAGTGATTTTGCAGGTATTTGATGTCAAGAAATGAAAGAAGGAAATCGGTAGAATCAAGAAAGAAAGAAGGAAAAGTCTCAAGGGCAAAAGCGTAATTTCTACACGGAATTCGGATGAGGTACCTAAAGAGAAGTTGAAGACATCTCATTCACGAGCACAAAGGAAGAAACGGCACCCCAATCGGAATCCCGAAACAAAAGTTATGAGCAGTCAAAGATGATCCAAAAAGTCAAATAGCCGGACCGGTCCTCCCCTACCTCGGACCGGTCCGCCTTGCCAAACTCCAGAAGACCCCGGATCGCATGCAAACCGAAGGAGGCCAAAATAAAAAGAACCGATCCGCCCCCAGACCGGTCCGCCCCAAAATAAAAAGAACCGATCCGCATTAGGGGCAGACCAGTCCGCCTGAGACCCGGACCGGTCCGGTCTTCGAGATCTGAAAATCTTTTCTCTTCCTAAAAAGACTCCTAGTGCAGTTGACTTCCGATATTGTTGTAGGGTATTAAAGACCCGATTTATTATTGTTATAGAGACGAAGAATTAGTAGGTTTTCCGTCTTCTTTTCCAAAAACCCTAGTTTAGCTAAGAATTGCAGTTTTAATTCAAGGATTGAAGATTTATCCATAATTTTTGTGAGTATCAGTTTCATTCATTGTTGCACTTATTGTTTGAATAATTTCAGTGAGTAATTTTTATTTCTAATTCGTTTTTACATCTAATTATCATTTTTCTTAGAGTAATCATAAATTCCTGCACATCAATTAATGTTTTCATTGAATTCAACATGTTAGGCTAGATTTACCAAGGTCGGGGTACATGAACCCAACCCGAGGTGTTAGTGCATGTGTATAAAATTAATCCGATGAATTTATTGATTGACTATGATCGTATTGCATAATGACACAATAATTGTAGATCTTTATATCACGTTTGCCTCTGGGTACTCGTGATGATTTAGAGTGCAATTTGAGTGTCACTATCGCGATACTGATTTACTCATCCTCAGATTAGGTATGACGCGGGCTTAAACCTCGTATACATAATGCTTGGGAGTACTAAATTTCGGGTCAGATCAATCAGATAAATTTATGATTAATATTACCACTGCACTACACTAGGGTTGTGGGATTGTATTCCCATCCTAGTTTTTCCCATCACTTTGTCAAAAGTTTCAAAATCAATTTTTATTCATATTTTAGGTAAATTAGTGTAGTTGCATTTTTCATAATTTCATCTTTGCATTTAGTTGTAATCATTCCCAAAATCAAATCTTTTTCCCTTTATTTTTAGAGTCAAGGTTAGGATTCCTCCGTCTTTTCCGTCGTCACAACTTCGTTGTCCTTTTTCCCTGAGGATCGATACCCGACTTGTTGGATTATTACTTGAGCGATAGGCTTACACTTGAGCCTAGAGTGAACGCATTTCTGAGACACATTTTCAGTCGCGTCATCCCCCTTCCAAACGAGCTGATACAGGGGTGAAAAATATAAATGAGATTGGGAAGAATACCCTAACCAAGCAAACTGAAGAGAGTTATCTGTCCAGAATAAAGAAAGGGCTACCTTTTAAGTTAGCAGAAGGTTCTTCTGCTCATCCCGACCAACGTGAGTTGATCAACATATCTTTTTCTGCCTCTCCATTAGTCCTTGGCCCTAGATTGGCAACACATTTAATAAGGTCTGGGACTTTGCTAGACCATAGGAGTGTTATTATTGCATTGCCTCGCTCCAAGAGTTCTGACAGGACTACTCAAAGTCTTGCTCTGGTATATTCTTTTTACCTTCTTTAATTACTATCTCTTGATTTGTTCCTCATAAATCTAACTTTCCTTATTGTTCTTGTGCAGTTCCTCGTTGACTTCAACAATATATTAGAGAAAGATGAGGCTTTGAGAGCTTCTTCCTATGGTGAAGTTGAAGAAGCTTTCAACGAGTATAAAAAGTCTTTTCTTGAATCATAACAAGCCTTGGCTAATGAACAAAAGAAATGGGAGGGTAGGATGAAAGTTATTGAGACTGATCAGGGTCTGGTTAACAAATTATAGAAGGACTTAAATGCTGAGAAAGTCAAGTCTGCCCAGCTTCAGAAGGACCTGGATGCCGAGAAGGTGAAGAGAAATAAGGCCAAATAGACGGGCTTTAATAAAGGCTGGGATAAGGCCTTTGGTGCAGCTTCTTGGCAAATTGAGTTTGCGAATAAAAAGTGCTTTAAGGATGGACGGTCTACTGCTCTGGTGGAGGTCGACACTCCAAAGGATTCTGAGCTATTCTCTCGGCATGATCCTGGGACTCCTCCAAACCTGGATGAGGAAGTTGATGATGGGGGTTCGAGTGAATCTTTTATAATGATGGAGTCTGCCGATCAACACCAGGATGTTGATTCTACTGTGCCCTTAAAAGTTAATCCTCCTCCTCCTTTAGCTCTCGCTTCTTCTTCAGCTAATCCTGAAGCAGATAAGAAGAAGGTGTAAAACCAAGCAGCTTTTGTTTTCTTTTTTGAATATGTATTTGTACTTCCCTTTTTATTAGTGAAAAGAGACATATTTCTATTCCTCTACTTGTATTTTTCAATACTCTACAACTTGTTAATTGATTACTTTCTTTTTCTGAATAGTTTATGGACAAACTGGAATACTTATCATCTACTGACTCCGAGATACTCTAGAGGTGTAATGATCTTTTCAAGGCTGGTCACTTATTTTTGACTAATGCGAACCTATTGCAGTTGTTTGGAGAAGGGGTATCTGAGCAAGCTAAAGAGGCATATATTCATCTGAAGTGTCTTCTTCATCGTGCAGTGGCCAACAATGTTGCCTACTTTGAAATGATTGAAGAGCTACAAGAGGAGCATAATAAAGCTACGATACTTTTGCATGAAGATTATGAGAAGAAATTCTAGGCCTTAATGAAGGCTGGGGCTTTGAGCAAAAGTTGGATAAATTTGTTTCTCATTTCCGAAGGCAAGAATTCTTGTTAAAACGTGACGAATGAAGCAAGGGACATTTCCAAGCTTCTAGAGGAAGAAAATAATAACTTAAGAGATGAAATTGATGCTCTAAAGTCATCCAGTGCTATTATTGCTACTATAAATGAGCGTCATTCCTTTTTGGAAGCTGAAAATGCAAGGTTGAGTGAGGAGTTGGAGGCTCTGAAGAAAATAAAACTTGATTCTTGATCTTCCTAAACTAGAGTCAAGCCTGGCATAGGTACTGGCCGAGGTACTACATAGGAAGTAAGGACCCAACAAGCCCTTTCCAATTAAGTTGCGTAATTAAAAGCTAAAGATCAAGTATTCCTGAGATGACCCATAAGCTACAGACCTTGTATGAATAACTATCCACTCAATCTTTTCAATTACAAGATAAGGATGGAGTGTTAAAGAAGTTGCATTCTCAGGTTGACAAATTAACCTTTCAATTCCATAAACAAGCAAGGGAAGTATGAATGGACGGGTTTAATGAAGCTGTGGGGCATCTTGATGATAAGCTTAAACAAGCTAAGATTGAGAGTTATAGATTGGGTTGGATTAATGCTTTGGTAGTGATGAAAGTGGATCAAAATAGCTCATTGTGGGACTGGTATGATCCAGGCTTGATTGAGCTTGACAATCCTCCTTTCAAGTTAGATGTCAAATGGATTCCTGTTCATCGTATTCCTTAATGCATGATTTCAAAATACTTGGGAGATTACGACCTTCATGATGAATTAGAGATCATCCGACCTCCTCATCTGCTTGATCGTCCTAGTAGCAGCAATAGCAGAATGCTTTAGGATTTTTACTTCATCAACTCTCCTTATACTTTGGATGATCCTCCTACTGGAATGAACCCTGTTTCAAAAGCTGAAGGGAAACGTCCTACAAAATGAAGCTTTATATTTTGTTTTGTTAACACAGTTATGTAATTACTTTGAATGAAATGGAAATTTTATTATCTTATGCTGAATGTTAATCCTTTCTTTATCATTAATGCTATTGATACACTTTGTTTAAGTTGAGTATCAATCATCAATGAGTGCATATGTTATATTAGCATACTTAGATTAAAATCTAAATTTAGAGCTAATTGGATGAATACATAGGTTCTACTGGCATACTTAGATTAAAATATAAATTTAGAGCTAGTTACCCATGTGTCTCCAAAGGTTTTACTAATGCACCCAAGTATTGGATTTTTGCATTAAATACCAGTGGTGTGACGAGGCGTCTGTGGAATATGTGATTAAGTTCCTCTTGAGGAACCTTCGCAAAGTTCTTCCTATAATTTTCCCAATAGGATAAAGATCTTGTTCTATCCTTATGTTTGCGGACCAAGTCTCTTGAGGATTTTAACATCCCGTTGACTTGGACTTCGTGTATCAACGATCAAGTGTGTGGCTACTCTGAGCAACTTATTGCTTCTGTCGAGAACTTTTAGGAAAATATTTGCTAAGCCAGGTAATAATTTTTTGGACCGAGCAACAATTTATAACTTTTTATCAAGTTATAGTGCATAGCACGAGTACTCCCAAAAAAATGAACAACAAACATGGAAAGAAAACTAAAGGTTTTATTAATATTGCAAGTTGAAAACTGAATACAACATCATTGATAATACTTTCGAAGATGTTCTGCATGCCATGGGTTTTTGAATTTTTCACCTTCCCAAGTTTCAATTTGATAGGTTCCAGGTCGGATCACTGCTGAAACACGGTAGGGCCCATGCCAATTGGCTTCAAGCTTGTTATTTTTCTGCAGCACTTTCTTCAATAGATAATCTCACTCCTTTAAGTTAGTCGATTTCATCCTTTTATTGTAAAAACGAGTTATTCTTTGCTGACAAGCCGAATTGCGCAAGGCAGCATCTTCTCTTGCTTTTTCCAGCATGTCTAGATCCAAACTTATCATTAAGTCACTTACAGGAGAGTCAAAATTTAAAACTCTATGGGATGGTAAACCTATCTCGGCAGGAATGACAGCTTTAGTCCCAAATGCTAACCTATATTGGGATTCTCCAGTTTCTGTTCGCGGTGTTATTATGTATGACCATAAGACAGAGTGTAGCTCGTTTATCCAATTTCCCTTGGCATCATCAAGCCTTTTCTTTAACCCATTAAGTAAGGTTATGTTCGTAACTTCAGTTTGTCCATTACTTTGAGAATGTCCGGGAGCAAAATGCAATTTTTGAACATTGGATTGAGCACAGTAATTTGTGAACTCCTCATTGTCAAATTGTGTTCCATGGTCGATAATGAAAGCAAAAGGCAACCCATACCTACAAATGATGTTTTTCCATATGAATTGATAAACCTTTTCATAAGGCATATCTATCAAAGGCTCTGCCTCTACCCATTTTGTAAAATAATCCACGGTAATAACCAAGTACTTAAATCTTCCTCGGGTGGTTGGCAATGGTCCAACCAACTCTATAACCCACATGGAAAATAGCCATGGTGAAGTGATTAGAGTAAGAGCAGCCTGTGGAGTTTTACGAATTATGGAAAATCACTGACACTTATCACATTTCTTGGCAAAAGTTTCACAATCTGCTCGCATTGTTGGCCAGTAATACCCTTGAGTATTAATTCTTTGCAGAAGTGTGCTCCCTTCTATGTGAGCTCCACATGATCCTTCATGCATATCCTGAATTAGATCTTGGACCTCTGATGGGTGCACACAGCGCTGCAGATTAACTATTAGTCCTCTTCTGTATAGAACACCGTTATCTAATACATATCGAGCTTTGTTGTATTTTAGCTTCTTTGCTTCCACCATATCTGTCGAAAGAGTTCCTTCTTCAATGTATACTCTGATGGGATCCATCCAAGATGGCCCCAAATCTATGGCAATGAAATTGGCCATCAAATTTTCATATATGATCGTATTAACCAAAATTTTAATAGGGATAGTTCGTCGGAGTTCAATTCTAGTAGTAGATGCTAGCCGAGCAAGGGAATATGCTCGGGCATTTTCTAACCTTAGGATTCTATCCATCTGAACACTTGGTAATTTTATAATGACTTCCATTGCCTTGGATAAATATCGGGTTATCAACTCTCCTTTGACTCCATATAAACCCAGTGTTTGGTTTACTACCAGCTAAGAGTCACTGTGCGCCACAACTTTCTCGGTACTCAATGAGTGGGCAAAACTTAAGTTCACAATAAGAACTTCGTACTATGCTTCATTATTTGAATCTCGAAATTGAAACTTAGTGCATACTCAATATCAATACCATCAGGAGTGTTAAGTATTATACATGCTCCACTGTCGGTTGAACAAGATGACCCATCAACATATAAGTTCCATATGGGTATGTTGTTATCTAATGTTTGATCTGTCAAACTCCCATAGTGGAATACTTTTCTCTTTGCTTCTTCATACTTACTGGTCATCTCCTGTGTTCGGGAAGAAGAGTCTAATAGGTATGCACTTTCTTCTTCTGAAGAAAGTTCTTCAGGAGCTTTTTTTGTACCATTACCTTCTCCTGATTCTTATTTTGTCTGATCACTTTGTTGCTTGGGGACCTCAGAGTAGGTGAACTTCGCTATGAAATTTGCCACTTCTTGTCCTTTTAGAGAAAACCTTGGTTCATAAATGATATCATACTCCCCTAATTCCATAGCCCGCAATATTAATCTACCAAATTTCTCTGGTTTATGCAAAGCCTGCCTTAGAGCCATATCGGTGTAAACTATGATCGTATGGGCTTAGAAATAGGGTTTCATGCGTCTAAATGCTTCAATCAATGCCAATGCTAATTTTTCCAAGCAAGGTTATCTAATTTATGCTCCTCGAAAAGCCTTACTGGTATAGTAGATGGGTTTTTGAACTCCATTCTCCTCTCGAATCAATGTAGAACTCACAGCTGATTCAGAAACAACTAAGTACAGGTATAACTTTTCACCTGTGATTGGTCGAAAGAGCAATGGAGGAGACCCTAAATACTTTTTCAATTCCCCAAAATCCTTTTCACATTCTTCATTCCATTTAAAGCTTTTTCTAAGCACCTTGAAGAATGACAGCATCTATCTGTAGCTTGGGACACGAATCTGTTCAAGGCTGTTACTCGTCTAGTTAATCTTTGCATATCCTTCTTTCAAGTAGGGGATTAGATTTCAATTAGTGCCTTGATCTTGTCTGTATTTGCTTCAATTCCCCCTTTGATTTACTATGTACCCGAGGAATATCCCCTCTTGCACTCCAAAAATACATTTGGTCAGATTCAACTTCATCTGGTGCTTCTCAAGTTGATTAAAAGTTTGGCTGAGGCCGATAATATGATCGGATGCCTTTTTTCTTTTTGTAAGCATATCATCTACGTAGACTTCCATATTCTTGCTTATCTATTCCTCGAACACCTTGTTGACTAGCCTTTGATATGTAGCACCTATATTTTTTAAACCAAAAGGCATAACATTGTAACAGTATGTTCCTCGGGGAGTGATGAAAGAAGTGTTTTACCTATCCTTGGGCTTCATTTTTATCTGATTATAACCAGAATAAGCATCCATAAAGCTGAGAAACTCATGTCCTGATGTAGCATCCACAAGTTGATTTATTCGGGGTAAAGGAAAGTGATCATTTGGGTATGATTGATTTAAATTCGTGAAGTCTACACACATTCTCCACTTGTTGTTTTTCTTTTTGACCATAACTATATTGGCCACCCAATCTGGGTATTTTACTTCATTAATAAAAGGTGCTTTCTGAAGCTTTTCAACCTCTTCCTGTATGCCTTGGTTCTTCTCGGGGCTGAAGACTCTTCACCTTTGCTTGACTGGTTTAACTTCTTTGTTTATGTTGAGCTCATGAAAAAGGAAATTGGGATCTATCCCAGGCTTGTCTTCATGACTCCAGGCAAGCGCATGCTTTCCCTATTTAAGGAAGCTCACTAGTTCCTATTTATGAACAGGATTCAATGTTGTCCCTATTTGAGTGGTGCGCTTCAGTTTATCATCATCTAACACAATGCTTTCACTTGCTTCTATAATTTATCCCTTTACCAGCTTTGTTTCCTCTCTTGGATATAAGGTTTCAACCTCAGATTCTTCATCAAGTTCAGGAGTATCCACTTGGTAGGTAGTGGTTTTCTTCTTTATTTCTTCCAAGTATTCTTGCTCAACATAAGAATAATAACATTCCCGAACTACTTTCTAATCACCTTTCATAATTCCCACGCTAAAATTAGTAGGTAATTTTAGACACTGATTAAAAGTGGATGGTACTGCTTCGAACTTCTTTAGCCCTACTTTTCCCATGATTATATTGTAAGCTGAATGGACATTTTTATCCATTACAAAGAAACGGATCTTCTTTATTCGGTTAGCTGGCCAGGTGCCTATCATCACCTCTGTTTTAATGGTTCCCAAAGGGAAGACTTTCTCGCCTGCAAAGCCTATTAGTGGTCGATGATAAGGCTCTAATTGGCTAAGTTTAAAATCCAAGTTGCTGAAATAAGGATAGAACATGATATCCGTCGAGATACCATTATCTACTAATACTCTAAAAATAATGATTTCTAGTTTGTCTTTGTTAACCTTCTTTGGTCGATCCTCCTCTACAAGGTTGATCCTCTGTATGTACGAGCAAGCTCGTGCCTCATTGAGGTAAGCTTTTTGCTCTATTGTATGATCTCCTCCTCCTGCGTCTCCACTTGTAATCATTTGGCAATCAAAATAACCAAAATTGATACAGAATACCTCACGTTCCGGTTGTCGGGATTTTTAGGGAGATCGGCATCATCATCCTGATCATTTTCATGAGTTCTTTTCTATTCCTCTCTTGGCTTGCAAAGAGATTTTGATCTATGCCAACCTCATGCATTGTTATACTAATCAATGTACTAATTCAGTTTTCCTCTTCGAATGAGAGTTTTAATATCATTTTGAAGAGCTATGCAACGTTCTGTCATGTGACCATGATCCCTGTGAAATTCGTAGTACTTAGTTTTGTCTCTCTTAGTCGGGGAACTTCTCAACTTATCAGGCCAACGCACGTCTTTATTATGCTTGATTTCCTCCAAAACATGGTGAATTCCTATAATTAGCGGAGTGTAGTCATTGTACTTTTTGAGTCACTCGAAAACCCCTTTCTGTCTTGATTCCCTATGTTGTCTGGGTTCTTTATGATCTTTCTTATCATTTTTACCATTAGCTCAAGCTACGCTTAGCTGCCATTATTTCCTCGGCATTCATGATCTTTGTTGCTTTAGCCATCAATTCTTCCATTATCTTTGGAGGATCCTTAACAAGGGTGTAATACAGTTTTTCGGGAAACAATCCACTCATGGGGGCAGTTATTGCAGTCTTCTCCTCATAATCTACTATTTCTAGTTTCTCATTATTAAAACGAGTGATGTAATCTCTGGTTCTCTCTCCTTCTTTCTGTCTCACACTAAGTAAGTGTGCCACCCATTTAATAGGTTTTGCTCCAAAGAAAAAGTTATTTATGAATAGCTTGGCCAATTAGTTGAAGCTAAAAATTTATCCCCGAGGAAGATCATTATACCAGATTTGGACAGATCCGGTAATGGTTCCAGAAAATTCTCTACACCTCATCTCGTTGGGGATGGCATAAATATCAATAGCTGCCTGGTATTGTTCTATATGGAGGGTTGGATCAGTTTTTCCATCATATTTGGGTGTTACTACTAGAGCCTTGAGCTTTGCTAGAGTAGGGAAATCCACAATTGCTTGCATAAATGGAGACCCTTTTACAAAACTTCTTTGCAGTGGGTTTTTTATTTTCTCTATTTCTCCCAATCTATCTTTCAATCTCTGTATAGAGCCTTTCCATGCATCATTGGAAGCACCGGATTTATGCGTTGCAACTTTATTAGTTGTTGAGCTTTCTTCCTGAAGCCGTTGCTCGGTCCGAGTAACAGTTCGTCGGACGTTTGATCTAGATTGAGTCATGCTTTCTCTTTGATCATATGGTCATCTAGTTGTACCAGATCTTGCCCTAAGAACATTCATGTTACCCTGGGTCCCAAACGATCAAAGGTAGATGCACGACTTAATCTTTCTAAGGCGATTGGCCTTTCTGGAGAATAAGATTGCATTTGAAATGATTCTGATGTTCTGAGTAATGAAGCTGGCCTTGGATAGTAGGAGACATATCTTGCTGATATCGGGTGGTTATGCCAACCACCTCTTGGTGGGGGTGGTGGCATATTTCCTTGAGTAGATAGAGCAGGTACTCCGGCTTGGAGGGTTTGTGCAAGTTGCCTGATAGTATCTTGCATGGCCTCTTTCAAGACTGTCCAGAATCCCAGTTAAATCATTTACAGATGGAGGAACAGAAGGAGCAGGCAGAATACCTTCATTCCTGAGACTTGATTCAGAAATTTTAGCCATTTGGGTGTTTTATTGAGTGAGATGGATTAGATATATCATTCCCACAGATGGCGCCAATCTGTTGATGCAAAAAACTAGACTATACTAATTAATTGATCATAGATAAATAGAAATAAGAGACAAGAGATTTTTAAAGTGGTTCGGCATGATGGAAGAGCCTACGTCCACTGTTGTGTATTGATTTAGGATTGTTCAATTGCCTCTCTTTTTGTGTGTCCCTATATGTAGGGTTTACAATGTATTTATAACCCTTAGGGGTGTAAAAGAGCTGGAATATCAAAGGATGTACTGTCTTTATATCTTATACTTTTACATTTGTACAATCATTAATATATACAACTGTTGGTGTACGCCTGTCACGTTGGTCGGCATCCCTGGTGGTGGTCGATATTCCTGGAGTTGGTCGGTATTCCATCCTTAATGATTAGGATTAATCTCCAACTGTATAACACGTGTCAGTATCTGAGTGGTCCATGTAGATGAATAATTTTTGGTATCAACAGGGACAATGATTTTGGTAACCTCATTTGTAACTACTCCATGTACTTGCATCTAACATTTTAATTTTTGAATTCATTTCATTTTGAAATATCCATTTTCACTTTATTTTCCCATTACTTTATGCGAGGGATTAAATGAGATCATAATGGAAGTATTCCATGATAATTTTCTCCACTCTTCAATAACAGACCGTTTTTCAGATACGCTCTTCCAAGGAATGAAAAAAATTCCTTCTCTAATATTTGCTCTGTCCTTTTATTTTACAATGCATTATCAGTACAAATGCTTCTATATATTTGGTGGAGCTTTGTCATTTCTCGACTTTGGTGTTTCAAAAATCAAAGGAAAATAAATCCTTTTTAGTGATTTTTAAACAACTATTCGAGTTTTGGCCCTATAATGTGATACATTTTCTTGTTATTCTACGTACATGCTAGGTAAGCATGGGAAATTTAACTGAATATTCATGATAATTATCTTATTAGTTAAAATATATCTTTATTTGTTAGTTATGTATTTACAATTTGACACTATTATTTTAGGGTGCAAAGAGTTCATTTGTAAAACTTTGATTATTTTCATATTGACCCATTTTAATTATAAAAATTTGAATATTTATAGTTACTGCAATATTTTTGGGAATTATATACGACTCCTATGTTTGTTGATAAGTTATAATAAAATTAAAATTTGAAACCAAAAGTTTTCATTTTTTTAGGGTCAATTACCAAATAGTCCCCAACATAATTACATATTTTGTAAGAAAGACACCTATTTTTAGTTTAACTCATTTACTCCCTTAAACACCCATTTATCCAATATTCTTTTATTTTTAAAGGTTTACGCTAGCGGCACACCTTCCCCACCCCTACCCCAACAGTCGGAGCTCCGGCGAGGGCTGCCGAAACTCTGACAGTGGGGGCAAAGGGAGGTGGGTAAATGGAATTGTGTGTGTCCTTTCTTTGAGACTTTTTATGTGGAGTAGGACTTTTTGAAACAAAATAAAAAGTCTTGGACTAAACGTGTATTAAAAAATGTTCAAGGGACTATTTGGTAAATGCCCTTTTGACGTGACCACAAATGTTTATCTAGTGTGCGTGCTGATATAGGCTCAAGTGTAAGTTTGTCGCGTTAGTAATAAACCCAGTAACTCGGGATTATCTCCACAGGGAACTACGATGAAGAATCGTAACAACACGGAATAGATGATTAACCCTAAAATTGACTTTCGAAAGAAATGGAAAAGGTGATTAAGATGAATGGAAAATCTACTAACTAAGTGTGAATGCAAATTAACTAATAATTAAACTAAGTGCAAAGGAACAAATATACTGAATGAATTAACTATGAATAAGGAAAGATAGGTCAGGTTACAATCCCCCAAACCCTAGTACATTTACCATATAGAATGCTAGATTTTGAATTGGAAATTTAATTGAACCCAAACTTTAGTAATCTTAAGCATTACATATATGAGGGTACTAGCCCGCATCATACATAATCAAAGGTAAAAATAAAGTGGTGTTGAATAGCTAACATGCGCATCGTATCCTTAAACACCCCGGTTACCTAAGGCAAACGAGGTTAAAAGATCTACGATGGTTGGGTGTCACCACACGATTCACTTCAAATTCAATTCAAACCCTATTTCTACATGGGTAAATTACATCGGGTTGGGTTCATGCACCCCAACCCTTAAAAACTTAGCAGGATATGATTAATTTAAATGAAGACACAAATTTTAAAGTGCAGGAATTCATGACTATTTTGGAAATTTTGAGGAGAAAAATTTTGAATTAAGAATTGAAAACACGAATTAAGAATTGATCTAACTAACTACGAAAGAAATTGAAAGCAGAAATTAAATGTTAGTCACAATGAGGAAATCTGGAAATAAACTTTTAATCTTGAATTAATTGCAACAAATCTTCAAAAGTAGGGTTCTCCTATGAAAGAGCCCTCTAAAACTAATAATATTCAAACCTCCTTAATGTCTAACAATAAGTTAAAATAAATACACTACGAAACTTTCAAGAGTTTGAACCAAGTAAAACTCTAAGTTACAAATAAAAAATCTGGGAAAATCTTAACCGAACCGGTCCCGCTGGTAATCTTCGATTCGGTTTGGTATCTAATTTTGTTCAAGGATCTTCAAGACATTGGACTGGTGCATTTTCTCCTGTACCCAGATCGGTCTGGTAGCCAATTTCATTTAGAGTCTTTATTCTTTTCGGATCAGTTCATTTTTGGCTATATCCGGTCCTGTCTGGTGGTTAAATTTATTCAGAGATTGGCTTCCTTTCGGATCGGTTCGCTGCTTGTATTAACCAGTCCGGTTCGGATTTGGAATTCTTCTTTCCTTCTTTTCTTTTGATTTTCTCTCATCTTTGAATCTTCGTAACTTATGATCTAGGGCTCGGTTTAGGGTGCTATTTCTTCCTACCCATTCGTAGACGCGAGGTCTTCATTTTTCATGTTGATCCCTCATTTGACCTCTAGATGTGAAATGACTATTTTGCCCTCTGACTTTCCTTCCCTTGTTGATTTCTCGGCTTTTGATTCCTATTCTCGTCACTTGCATTAAATGCCAGTAAAAAGCATGAAAAATACATAAAACTCGAGGCACTGTGTGGGAAGTGTCAGTAGCATATAGATGAGATAAATCAATACTAATTACATTATTCGAGGTGCTAAAATCTATTAATTTAAGGGGATAAGTTCAGATGAATTTATGCCTAATCACCTTTTTTTATTAGGGCCTGAAGTTCCTAATTAGCATTCAAAGTTAGGCCCCAAAGTTCCCTTTATAATTGAAATTTGATCTTTTACTTCTTAACTACGATTTTAAATTTGGGGCCTGTAAGGACATTATTTCCATTATTCATAGTTTACATAGAGTATGTCGTACACCGCCAACCGTCGAAGGAAGCCCATGGTCATTTTTTCAAGACGACGGATTCGAATTTCAAGTATCTTCAACATATGTGCAATACGAGGTATAATTTCTTTATAATGTGTTTAAGTTCGTAAATGTTTAGTAAGTATTGGGATATTTTTCGAAACTGATTTTAAATAAAAAGAGGCATTTTTTCTAAATCAAAATAATTTTCAAGACTTGTAGGCTAGTTTTTTAAAATAAAATCTTATCGCTCTTGTCATTCAAATGACAAGGCAATATCGTTAAACGATATGCCAATGTCGTTCAAACGACTGCTTCTAACAATATCACATGTCGTTTTAAGGGTTGCTTGAAGGGTCGTTTCTTTACTGTTTCAAACAAACCCGTACGGTTTTATGTTTTCTAATGTCATTTCTTAAGTCGATCGAAGTCATTATAATGGCATTCAATGTCGTTTGAATGACTTAGAGTTGTCATTCTAACGGCCTTCATCGCCTCAAGATTTTTTCTCAGCTATATATCCCTATAAAGAAATTCTTGGTAATTCTTGCGGAAGTGACCGCAGTTGTCAGCCAGCAGCTTCCACAAGAACTACCAATCCAGCACTAACGATGAAGGATCTCTTCATCGGGTTACGGTCGTTGGGAAACGGGGACATTGCCTCTTATACACACCGGTTAATCTCTTCTATTATATTTTCATGTTTAAACTCTTCACACGGTAATTAATTACGTAATCCGGACTCGATTAGGACTTTTTCTGGGTTTTTAAAGTGTATTGGGTAAAAAGGGAAACTTCGGAATTGGAAAATCTTCTACGATGTCCCTTAGTGCTTTTTTAGGCTTTTGCTCATTTTCTCTTCTTTTTCTCCGTTTTTCTTCGCATTTTTCTTTTATTGCTATTTTTCTTGAGCGCTTTTCTTTTATTTCCCCCTTTCATTTTCACACAAATTGGACTTAATTGCTGAATTTTTCGATATTCTCAATTCCGGGCTCTATGGGTTTTTCGGGTTATCAAACGAAAGGATAAATTTAGTTTAGCTCAACTTGGTTTGAGAAAGGGAATTTTTCACAACTTTTATGGCTAATATTTTTGGGTAACAAATGAGGGCCTAGCTTCACTGTTCGAACTACTAATCATATTACCATACGCGTCTCGAGATGAATTTTAGTTTAGAGATATTTCAGTGTGCTTTTGAGACAACATCACACACTATTCCTTGACTGGTCAAAACAAAAATTTTGAGATCACAACGACTTATTTTAACGCTGAATTGAACTTTGAGTTAATCATTAAACTCAGATCGATTTAAAATCTCAGAAAAAGTGAAAGGCTAGAAATCTCCCCGGGTTGATTAATCTCCACACTTATTCGTTAAGTCGTCAATTTTCGCTCAATTTCCATCTTTGGTCAATTTCGGCTTTGTGTAATTTCAAATTTACAAATTTGAGACTTTAAACAAAACGTCAGTGATATTTTTAAAAATTTTAAATTCCAATTTTTATTTACTTTGAAGAAAAATATTTTTGGATTTTCGGAAATTTTTCAATTTTTTTGGTCTTTGGGCATTTTAAACTTTGTGAAATTTGAAAGCGCATGCGTACCCCCCCCCCCCCCCCCCCCCCCCAAACTTAGATTTTTGCATAGTCCCAATGCAAAAAGGACTAAAAGCTAAATTAAGGAGAAAAGCAACAAAAATGGAACAAAGTGCGAAATGCAATATACCAAAGCAAGCATAAAACATGATAGGTAATCCAATTTCCATTAGATATATAAAAAGCATACAAATATGTGGAAAAAGGAAATGTGAAACATTATATGAGCATCCTAGAAAGAACAAACTACTGAGGGGGAGGGTGGGAAGTTCCGGGAGCATTTGGGTCATATAGGTCATAGAAATAGGCCGGGGGAGGAGCACCCATGGTCATCTGGTACATTTCAGATTATAGGCGATGTAGTATGCTCGTATCCCACTGATATGCGCATCAGTCCTCCTCCCGGTGAGCGTTGTATTGATTGATAAACCCATCGAATCGAGCTTGCAGCGCTGTGATTCACATAACAAAGTTGGCTCCCGGGGGCTCAAAATCCGAATCGTCGTCCTCGTTATATTCATCCTCGTCGCCTTCTCCCATACTTACGTCGTCGTCTCCAGCAGCTTCCTCCTCGGACTCAACACCCTCTGAATCATCCGTCTTCGTATCATCATCATCATCGTCCTCCGCCACCTCCGCTTTCCCTATTACCGCTCACTCTTGTTACAGGTGCCTTGCGTAAGAGTATGGGGAAGGTGAATGGACCCATTGGTAGGAACAAGGGTCCCTTGTCGGGGTCGTATTGCGGAATCATTCGAGGTTTGTAGGATATTAGCGCAGACGATTTGAAATGTGATACATGCCTTATCGCTCATCCACCCTATCGAAAATGTTTCGGTAGCCCAAACCTCATCAGGTGCTATATGAGCAATGCAATCGGCTTTGTCGACGGGGGTGAAAGCGTTGGGGTACATGAACTCGGCTAGGTTCGGGACATCTATTTTTACTAGTTTTTGGGCAAGAATCTCGAGGGAGAAAGGGATGCGTTGTTCGTCCATACGCACCTTGGAAATAAAATCACTGGTGCGGATAAGGGTTCCATAGAAGGCTCGCACTTCGGTTGCCCAAACTGCATTGTGGGGCTTTTTAAGGTACCGACACCAACCCTGTGGAAGGAAAAGGCCGGTGATGGAATTTGGCAGCTCGTTCCAGCGCACTTGGTGCTCCAATTTTAATTTGCAAGTCTGGCCAAAAATATGTTCACATCATCGTTGTTCTTGATCGGAGCGGTATGTATCATTGTCATTGATGAATGGGATGGAGTTGTACTTTTGAGGGCGGGCTTGGTTGGCCATGTGTAGAGTAGTGTTTGGACACTAGAAATTTGGAAGATAGAGAGTATGAGAGTAAATATGAGTGGTGGTGGAAATAAGGAGGGGTGAGGGTGTATTTATAGGTGGGTATGGTGGAGGGAAAGGTTGGTCTTGGTGGGAAGGGTTTTGGAGGGAAGGGGGTGAGTTTGAGAGGGAAATGGTGGAGGTAAAACGTATTGGGAGGGAAGGAAATGGATTGGGAGATGGGGTCTGCACCTTGGGAATGATCGAAGAAAACCAGAAGCCGAACCGATCCGGGTGTCTAGGACCAGACCGAATTGGTCCCTTTTTTTATTTAATGTTTCCTAAAAATGAACCCGTCTGGTGTCTAGGGGCAGATCGTTTCGGTTCCCAAAATTATACAGAATCTCTTATGTCAGAAATAACTCATCTCTCTCAATCTCTGGATGCTCTCACCACTATACCTACACACAATCAACCTACCGACGCTCGACACTTGCTCAGAAACCATACGGTCGCTCTCAACGTGTGTTCTCTACACCAATCCTATGTGACCTATACCTTACCGACTCTAACTAACCTAACCAACGCACATATAATATACTCGAGAATCACCCCATACACGTCGGGGGTGCGATGGCCTTCTCGTACTGCTCAATTAATCCCCATAGATAGGGCCCGACAACCAAATGGTGTCAGCTTCTTCGACACACGCCTCAAAGTACGGTTTAAGGCATTGTCCATTCACTTTGAAAGTACTTCCCCCTTTTGAATCTTCTAACTCCATAGCCTCATGAGGGAACACTTCTCTAACAACAAATAGGCCCGTCCACTTGAACGTAACTTGTCGGGAAACAAGTGTAATCGAGAGTTGTAGATAAGCACTTTTTGGCCCGGATGAAACTCTTTTTGGCGAATCATCTTGTCATGCGCAAGTTTCATTCGTTCTTTTAAAATTTTAGCATTCTCATATGCATCATTGTGCATCTCTTCCAACTCGTTCAATTGAAGCTTGCGAGCTTCACTCGCTTTATCGAGATTTTAGTTTAACCTCTTGATAGACCAATAGGCTTTGTGCTCTAGCTTCACGGGTATATGGCAAGGGTTGCAATAGACAAAATGAAATGGGGACATCCCGAGGGGGTTCTTGTAGGCAGTATGATAAGCCCATAGCGCATCGTTTAATTGAAGTCACTAATCTTTTTGGGTAAGATCGACGGTCTTCTCAATGATGGTTTTGATCTCACGATTTTCTAGCTCGGCTTTCCCACTTGTTTGAGGGTGATAAGTCGTCCCAACCTTATGGACGACCCCATAATTTCTCATTAACTTTTCAAACGGCTTACTACAAAAATGTGCGTCGTTATCACTTATAATCACCTTCGGATCACCGAAGCGAGAAAGTATGTGTTCTTATAGGAACTTAATCACCACCTTGTGTATCATTTGTCTAGGTAGCTATTTCTTCCACCCATTTGGAGACATAGTCTACCCCGATGAGGATGTATAAGAAGCCGAATGAGGGAGGGAATGGTCCCTTGAAGTCAATACCCCAGCAATCAAATAACTCAATGACGAGTATAGGGGTCAGAGGCATCATGTCGCGGTAGTAATGGCTCCCATCCTTTGTCATCTATCACAAGATTTGCAATAGACATTCACATCCCGGAATATTATGGGCCAATAGAGGCCACTTTGTAGAATTTTAGCGATCGTCTTATTCTTAGAGAAGTGGCATCCACAAGCTTTCGTATGATAAAATCGGATCACATCTTGAATTTCCTCATCCGGTACACATCTTCGGATGAGCTGGTCCTTGCAATATTTGAATATGAACGGGTCATCATAGAAAAATATGTAAGACCAAGTGATAAATTTTTTCCTCTCTTCCAGTGTCCATCCAGGAGGAACGGCTCCCGTGATAAGATAGTTAACAATGTTCGTAAACTAAGGTAGAGAAGAAGTAGAGAATAACTACTCATCTAGAAAATACTCATCTATGGGTATCATATCACTAGGCACGTCAGACAAGAACCATGACAAATGGTCGATAATGACGTTTTCTACCCCTTTTTTATCTTTTATAGAGAGACTGAACTCTTTTAGGAGTAGGATCCACCTAATGAGGCGCGGCTTAGCATCCTTATTAGTAAGGAGATATTCAAGGGTCGCGTGGTTGGAAAAGCAAGTGATGGGCGACCCAACAAGGTATTAGCAGAATTTTTCCAAAGCAAAAATAACTACTAGCAACTCTTTCTTATGGTGGAGTAGTTAAGTTGTGTCCCAGTTAACGTCCGGCTAGAGTAATAGATGACATGATCTTTCTTGTCTTTTATTTATCCCAAAACATCCCCAATCCATAATCACTAGCATCACACATGAGCTCGAATGTGAGAGACCAATCCGGAGCTTGCATGATGGGAGCGAAAATTACCATGCTTTTCAATTTAACGAAAGCCTCTTAGCATGCGTAACCACTCAAAGGGTGCATCCTTCATAAAGAGGTTACTCAAGGGTCTGGAGATGGCGCTAAAATCCTTGATAAACTGTCTATAAAAACCTGCATGGCCCAAGAAGGAGCGTACGTCCTTTAGTGATTTAGGCAGGGAAAGCTCGGCTATGACATCTATTTTTGCTCGATCAACTTCTATTCCCTTATATGAGAACATGTGGCCTAGAACTATGCCCTCGGTAACCATGAAGTGAAATTTTTCCCATTTGAGGACTAAGTTCTTCTCCTCATATCGGGATAAAAAAATTTCAAGATTCGCTAAACATTGGTCAAAAGAGGGGCTAAAAATGCTGAAATCGTCCATGAAAACCTCAAGTCCCCTTTCTAGCTAAAGAAACTTAACATGCACCTTTGAAAGGTCGCGGGTGCATTACATAATCCAAGAGGCATACGTTTTTCGGTAAACATACCAAATGGACATGTAAAAGTCGTATTCTCTTGATCAAATATATCTACCTCGATTTGGTTATATCCGGAATAACCATCAAGGAAGCAATAATATGGGTGGCCCGTTACGCGTCCAAGCATTTGGTCGATGAAAGGTAAGGGGAAGTGATCATTTCTCGTCCCTGCATTGAGTTTCTGATAATCAATGCAAACACGCCACCCGATGGTGGTGCGTTGAGGAATTAATTCACCCTCAGCATTTTCAACCACCGTTATTCCCGACTTCTTCTGGACAACTTGAATTGGGCTCACCCATTCACTATCCGAGACAGGGTAGATGATCTCCGCTTCTACCAACTTCATAATTTCCACTGTAACAACTTCTTTCATGGTTGGGTTTATTCGCCTTTTAATTTCCTTTGAGGGCTTCACGTCCTCCTCGAGGTGGATTTTATGGGTACAAATTAGGGGACTTATACCCTTCAAATCCTCTATAGACCAACCAAAAGCACCTCTGTGCTTCCTCAAAATTTCCAGCAACTTACCCTCTTGTTATTTATCTAGGCTAAAGGAGACAACAACAGGAAATGTCTCATCCTCTCCTAGAAAAGCATATTTTACGGTAGAGGGTAGTTTCTTCAACTCGAGGGTAGGAAATTTATCTTTGAAA
This sequence comes from Sambucus nigra, assembly GCA_949130495.1. NCBI lineage: Eukaryota > Viridiplantae > Streptophyta > Magnoliopsida > Dipsacales > Adoxaceae > Sambucus > Sambucus nigra. The sequence continues at coordinate 192,862,008 of OX422208.1, forward strand.
GGTGTCAAGCATGACTCCCTCGGGGGTTGTTCCTCGAATCTAGAAACCCAATGCACATCTCCCAATTCCTCTAACGACGCTCCCTCGTCTAATATGGCTTTCAACTCCTCTACCTCTCACCCATACTAAGTGTATGGGATCTCACTTTCATCACCTCTCACTAGGGATGCTTGTAACGCATCCCCACCCATGGTTCTCTCGATATGCTCTTCTACGACCTCCTCTATGAGGTTGATCGTATGAATTTAATATTCACCACCCATTTGGTTAGCAACATTAAAGATGTTTATATCGAGGATCATGTTCCGAAAAGTGAGCTGCATTTTCCCATTTCGTGTATATTAAGGCATTAGCCGTAACTAAGAATGGGCGGCCTAAAATGATGGGAACATGGTTGCTAGAATGGATGGAGGGCTCTGTGTCTCAAATGAAAAAGTTTATCGGGAAGTAGAAAGTGTCCACTTGGACTATCACGTCCTCAATAATCCCTCAAGGCACCTTCACTGTGCGATCCTCTAATTGGAGAGTGATTCGTGTGGGCTTAAGGCTTTGCATAGGCATAGCTTACTGAAATTGAGGAGGGGGTGGAGGTAGGGTAACATGTGAATGTGGATTTAACACAGCTTGTTGTTTCACGTAGCTAAAATGGGGATGGTTTCTCCACAAAGGGTTATACGAGTTCCCATGAAGAGCGTTAAAATTTCCCTTAAGCCCTCCTATAGCTTCCACTTGCTCGATATGCATAGCTTTGTAGGCGGGTATCGTTAGACATTCCTTTGTTGAATGACCCACCTCATAAATAGCGCACACTTTTTTTAAACCACGGGTGGATCTGGTATCTTCTCTCAGTCGTACCTCAAGGTGGTCCCTCATACTCTTCTTAAATTGATCAAGTCGTCGGTCTACCACAGTATCATGATTCAATTAAAATATACCAGACGCATCAGGATCGGATGTGTCCCATGCTTAAGTAGTCTCGAAGACATATTTAAGATGAGCCTCAGTGTCACTCGCATCTAATTCTCAAAATAGTCTTTAACACATTGTTTGAACAAGTTGTTTAGACGCTATTGTAAGCCCGTGATGGAAGAAAGAGATAAGGTGATGTTTCTCAAATCCATGATGGGGGAAAGTGTTAACCAACTCTTGGAATCATTCCTAACACTTGTTAAACGGCTCATTATCTCTTTGTAGAAAGGCTTGAATTTGAGCCTTGACATAGTTGGTTTTATGTGGTGGAAAGAACTTTGAAAGAAACTTGGATTACATATGCTTCGATGATATGATCGAGTTCGGTGGTAAAGGCCAAAGCCATGTCTTAGCCTCATCCTTTAAGGAAAAAAGAAAAAGTTTTATGCGAATGACATCTTGCGTGCAAGCTTGATCACTAAAGGTTTCACATGCCTATTCGAACTCTCTGTTATGGAGATATGGTTTCTCCGAATCCATGCTGTAAAAAGTTGGAAGAATTTTTATCATCCCGTTACGGAAGTGGAACTAACCGGCATTATACGAGAGTAAAATGCAACCAGGGGTGACAGTTCGATCAAGAAATAGGAGTTCTTTCAAAGGACCATATGACAGGTTTCCCTTACCCATACCGAAACTAGCAATATCCGATATGGCTCTCTCTCCAATGGACTCAGAATCCTCACTCAGTGTTCTAGACGTGTGACTCAGAGTGTGACTGGTGATGGAATTTGGAGGGGTAAGAGGTGGAGCCCAGAATTGTGTAAGGCGAGGGGTATGGGGACTTTCGAAATTACACACAACGATGGGATTTTTGTGAATTCTTATTAGATAATTTTGAGGAGTTTGTTCTTGATTTTGCATGAAAGGGCTCTTGAGAGATGATTTCTTTTTGAATTTTTATTTTCTGATTTTATTTTTATTTTTTGGCATTTTCACCCTTCTTGACATAGGAGGATGCATCTTTTTTCCCATACGACCACCATCACCCTTCTTACCCCCCTCTAGCACGGTTCTCGCAAATGCAATTGTGAAATTCATAAAGAAATTGGTCGACGTCACTTGGATGTATGCATTGGAGGTAGGGACCGATGAAAGATCTTCTATAGAGTTTTACTTTAGGCGCTACATAAAACCGTGCAGCTTTCACCCTGACCTGGTGGGCTTGCTTCTTATTGGATAACATGATGTCATTTTGTAAATTAGTGATTACTAAGTCCGTCCAGCTGGAACTTTTTTGTACGGCGAGAATCTACTCGACGACCATGAACTTGCTCATATTGGGATTGGCGGGGAATTTTACTTCAATGGTTCTTCTAATGTTAGAGTCCACTATTAAGTCCAAGGCTATTAACGCATTGACATGGCTATTATGCCCCTGGGGGAACTGTTTAATGTGAACTTACCCAAATTTGGCCATCAATTCGTGGGTGACATGGAGGTATGCCACCATTAGTTCATCCATGGCGTTGAAATTGCGCTTCGTACTCAACCTCTTTATTGGAAGCTTCAAAGCCAAGTCTAATCCCCTCCTCGATCATGGGATTCTTTGGGGAAATAAGCACAATTATTACTCCCACCCCCTTGGAGTTGGATGCGCCGTCCATACAAAGTGTCCACTTTCTATACTGGTCGATCTCCTAGATTTTTAACCAATTGACTACATCTCGTTCATTGAGCTCATCTTCTCCTGTAAATTTGGCAATGAATTCTACCAACACCTGGCCAGAAATCTTTATTCTTGGTCGATAGTGTATATCAAATCTTCCAAGTTCAACCGACCATTTGGACATCTGTTAAGATAGGTTAGCCTTTTAAAGAACGGCCTTAAGGGGAAAGGAAGTGATGACTACGATTGAGTGTGCTTCAAAGTAGTGCTTCAATTTGCGCAATGTGACAATCAAAGAATATGCCATTTTTTTAAGTGGGAGGTAGCGTTCTTGGAATTTAGGAGTGTTTTATTGACGTAGTAAATAGGGGATTAACATCCATCCTTCTTGCACATTAAGGTTTAACTGACTGCATGACTATAAACTTTTAGGTAGAGATAAAAAGGGTTTTTTAAATCTAGAATAGACAACATGGGTGGTTTGCTCAGGTATGATTTGATTTCTTCAAGGGCCTTTGAGCATTCTTCATTCCATGTGAGATATTTTTCTTTTTTAACAGCTAAAAAATGGTCGACATTGTTCAGAAGACTTTGAGATGAGATGGTTAAGGGCTGCTAACATCCATGTTAACTTTTGAATCTTATGCAGTGTTTTCGGGGGCTGAACGTTGTTGATCACCACTATTTATTCGCGGTTGGCCTCAACACTCCTCTTGCTGACTAAGTATCCTAGGAAATTTCCGGACTGAACCTCAAAGGAGAATTTGTCCGCATTAAGATTCATTCGGTATGCCTGAGGATCTCAAAAGTCTCCGCTAAGTCCTTCAGATGGTCAAATTCTCACTTTCTCTTGACAAGCTTGTCATCATTATAGACCTCCATTTTGTTTCCCAACTGTTGCCTGAACATCTTTGTAATTAATCTTTAGTACGTGGCTCCTAATTTTTAAGGCCAAAAGGCATGACCTTGTAACAATACATGATCAGAGTGGTTATGAATGAAGTTTTATCTTGGTCGGGGATAAACAAAGGCATCACTACCCCAAATCTGTCGAATTGTCACGGTCCTTGACCTTGACAAGTTTTGTCACGGTTCAGGATCGTGACAAACCCGTAACAATGTTTAAAAAATTATCACGGTCATTGACCGTGACAACAATCCTTTGTCACGGACTTGTCACGATCAATGATCGTGATAATTCTGGGCAGAATTGAAAAATAATCTGTTAGGCAGTTTGGCCACTGCCACTGTCCAACAGTATATTTATATTTGTACCTGTTATAGCAACGTTGTACCTGTTCAAACATCATATATCCAAATAAAATAGAGATAATGCAAATATACATTCAAAATAGAGACAATATGCATCACGATATAAACCAAATATAATTCAAAGGTACCCACTTAAAAATAATTCAATTCAAATAATGTCACTACATGTCTTGGGTGAGGTTAAATCTGAGGAGGTGAGTAGGCCACACGATATAGGAATTGACACATCCACTGATATACATCGTGTCGCATTGTTCGCGCAACCGCAATGGGGAGTTCTCCTTCCCGGGTATCACATGCGTGACGAGCACCTTGGACTAGATGTCTTGAAGCTCACGTCCATAAACTAGTCTACCCTAGACAATATTCGGGTCCCTCAACCCCCGCCCTATCCGCTGACCATCAAATATGTCCAGTATAAATACTCTCGACCAACCAAGTGTCAGCATCGTTCGGTCGAAGGGAGCCAAATAAGGAAGTGGATCATCAAAGTCCGCACGTGTCGACGATGAAGCAGTGAGGTCCACATCCTCGTCATCCTGCACCTCGTCCTCCCGCACCTCCTCCTCCACCACCTTCTCCTTACCTTTCCCCTTGCATTTTTCTCCCAATGAACGCTTCATGAATGATAATATATCTTGGATCGTCACCTCCAAACGAGACAGCTTCGCGTCATGTGAGTCCACCGTTCGAGCCAACCCGGTGTCGCTCATCTCTAATTTGATGATCCTAGATTTGGCCACCCGCAAGCTCACCCCCTTGTCCTCCCCTTGCGATCAGAGCCAATCACTTGGTTGAGTGCGTCTGTGGACAAAGATGCCTTGTCGGCATCAAACTACCACACATGCACTTCCTTAAGCTTTGACTGAAACGACAAAAAGCACATGATTAGTAAAATAAGTAAATTAAAAAATTATAACGTAATTAACAAAAAGTAAACTGTCGGATTACTAACAATCGTGGCCGCGACGCTCGGGGACACCTCCTTGTCCTTCCCCTTATTCGTTCGAAGAGCCACATAAGTATCGAGCCTATGTGGCCTACCCCCAGGGCCACTCCATGTCCCCTGAAATAAATAAAAAAAGTAAAATTAGTATCGGCCCCGCAAAGTAAAATAATGCAGAATAATATATTTCTGTAGTTATAGAAAAATTAAATCTTAACATCATCCTATGCTCCACCTCGGCATAAGACGTCCGGCCGAAGTAGTGCACGTCCGTCTTTTTTGCCCGGTTTTCCCTCCCCGATTGGCGAGATGCCAATTGTCGCTCCCCGATCTCATTGTCAACGAACTGTTGCCATTTTACCAATGAGATCGGCTCCTTCAGCGGGACGGATTCACGCATTCGGATAACGGACTCTCGTGTCTTCCCAAAGTACTGGGTCTGCATATTTTTCTTCCACGTCTTGTGTTGCTCCCTCAACTGCTCCAAGACGGAATCGCGTAGCTTTGGATCCAGGATGAATTGTTCCTGTCCAACAAATACAATGTTAGTTGCGAATAAATATAAACATAAATATAAAATGAAATTGAAATCGAAATTGAAATTGAAATATTCATATAAATATAAATATAAATACATTACCTGTAGTTCCACCCAAACAGCTAACTTGAGCTTATATGACACCTCCTTCCAACTAAGGTACCCCGGGCCGATGATCATCTTTATAAGCTCTAGGGATCTCACTAATAGCCCCGACTTGTTCTCGATGTCCATCCCCAATTTTCCATATTTAGTGAGCCTAGGGGCCGAGGATCCCTCGTCGCCTTCGCTACTACCGAGCTCAGACGACATCATCATAACCAACATCATCATCCTCGCCTTAATACCTGAAGGAGACATTTGTTGTAACAAAATGTTATTAGTACAAATCAAAATGAATTATAAGAAGACATGAAAATATGTACAATTACTACAAATAAAAATGAATTGTTACTATTAAACATCCCCCCCCCCCCCATCCCTGCCCCCTCCCCCACCTCTTCCCCCACCACACATACACACAAACAGCCCCACCCCCACCACACACACACGCATACACACCCTGCCCCACCCCCCACCACACGCACACACACACACACACAACCCCACCCCCTCCCCACCACACGCACACACACGCATGCACGCACACACACACACACACACACGCACATATATGTACAAATCAAAATGAATTGTTACTACAAATATGTATAATTACTACACACACGCACACTACACATCCCCACCCCCACCCCTACTGTCCACACACGCACACTACACAAGAATGAAAATGATAAAGTTCAAATCAATTAAAAGCATTAAAAATGGTGTTTCGGTACAAATTGGAATATTTATTACAAATTGAAAAATTGTTTAAAATTCGAGTTATCATCAAAAATGGATTGATATTCGGTAGGAGCATCCAAGTCATCCACACTACTGTTTAGACGCTTTGGCGCGTGTTGGACAATTGACCACGGCTCGTTGTTGATATACTCCGAGTAAACTACTTGGTTAACCTTTTGAAATGCACAAACAAACGGCTCATCGCTCGAGTGGCCGTTGCTCTTCAACTTGGACAAGTCAACCATGATCAAATTGGTGACAGGATCAATTTTACAAGCATTTTTATCCTCAACTCTTACCCACTCACAGTAAAATACAACCTCTTCGAAGCTTATATAATCCAATTCAAATATATTTCGGATTACACCATAATAAGTCATTTCAGCTTCAACGAGGTTTTTATCTTTTTCCCTCGCTCGAAAGAAAGTAAGAGCCTTGTATGAAATGCCCGAGTTCTGTACATTTGTACTTTCCTCGTACACTTTAGCGCCGAAAACGTAACCGTTCAATCGATACTTGTTGTACTCTTGTGCCAAGAACAAGGGTCCAGTGGCTAGATGAGCAAGCCTTGATGTCGCATCACCCGTCTTTAAGAGTTGAGAATATAGATAAATTAATTATATTAGTTGTAAAATTTGAGTGTAATGTAACGTTATATAACGGCCATTTTCATTATAATTACCTCTTGTGTCAACCACGGCCTAAATTCGTTGTCTGATTGTTACGAATTGAGAAAAATTCGGCAGCATATCCCCATAGTTCTCCAAGTACACGACGTAGATTGGCAAGTGTGAGTGCTATTTCAATTGCTCAATAGAAATAACAGTCACACTTGTCAATCTAGTATGTACCCAGAGAACATTAGGATACGACTGCAGAACTTCCTCCAAAAGTAACAACTTTAAGCCACTAAGAATATTATACAGAAATTATGCAGTCCCAAACTGTCCAACAGGACAATTCGAGAGATCTCATTACAGGGGTAATGACTCTCGAACAGGTCTAAGGGCTATTGAATGCGTACGCATAAGAACTAGAAGGCTAGTATTTATGCGCACTGTATGTAATTTCAAGTATTTTTATTTAATTATCATACTATATGTATATATTGTTCGGTATACAAAGTAATTTTCAAAAAAAGTTGAAAAATCTCACCCCCATATGGACAATAATCCAGTGGTCATGCCACTTTTAAAATTAACTAACCCAACATCGATCCACTATAATCCAATAGCAATGTCAACAACAAATGTGTATCCCGTACTCCTTCTAATTCGTCGACTCAATTAATTATTTTCATCAATTAAACTAACAATTAAAGTATACAATTATTAATTTACTAATTTACAATGAAGGGCAATCCTACTTTCATAATTAATCATATATTAATTTACTAATTTACAATGAGGGGCAATCATATATTAATTTACTAAAAAAATTAATAATCAATCAATTCGTTTACAAGAGACACTACGCACAAACATGCACATACATGCACACTACACACGCATATACATACATGCGCACATACACACACACACACAGCCCCCCACCCCTACCCCACCACCCACCCACCCACCCATCCCTGCCCCCTCCCCCGCACCCTGCCCCACCCCCTTCCCCCACCACACACACACACGAACAGCCCCACCGCCTCCCCACCCCCACCACACACACATGCACAAACACCTTGCCCCACCCCTTCCCCCACCACACACACACACACACATCCCCCTCTCCCCCACCCCCCACCCACCACACACACGCACATATATATATACACATACACATATATATATATATACACACACACATATATATAAACGGAAGAGAGAGAGAGAGAGAGAGAAACTAACCTGAAAGTAAAGAGAGAGAGAGAGAGAGCAGCGTAGAGAGAAAGAAAAAAGGAGGGAAGAAATCAGTGGGGGGAAAAGGAGGGAAAAGGGTTTTTTGCTGGGAAATTTGTCATGGACGTGTCACGATCCTTGACCGTGACAATATTATAAGAATTGTCACAATCAATGACCGTGACAAGTTCGTGACAAGTGTTGTTGTCACGAACTTATCACGGTTAATGACCGTGATAAGTACTTGCCACCATCATTGATAGATACAAAAAATGCGTATTTTTTTGTCACGGTCAATGACCTTGACAAGGCTAACCGCTAAAAGGGTGCCAATTTACCCATTTTGGTGTAGTGGATCTGATGATACCCTGAGTATGAGTCCAGGAGACTCATCTATTCATGGCTGGCTGTGGCGTCGCCCAGCTGATTGATCTTGGGCAGAGGAAAACTGTTTTAGGGGCAGGCTCTGTTTTGAGATCGGTGAATTCCACGCACACTCTTCGGTTACCTTACTCTTTTTTACCACCATCGGGTTTGAGAAACATTTTATAAATTGAACTTCTCTGATAGACCATGCGTCCAAAAGTTTCCCTACCTCTGTTTTCACTACCTTTTCTTTCTCCGAGACAGTTTGATGGCCCTTTTGTGTAATCGATGAATACATGGGATTAACATGAAGTTTGTGGGATGAGACTTCAGGATCGATCCCAGGCATATCATACGGCTACCATGCGAATACATCTTGATTATGTTTCATCAGAAAAATCAATTCCTTCATCTCTTGCTCGGACAATGTGGTGTAGATCATGAATCTCCTTTCCAACTGAGTTTCATCAAAGGCAACCTCCTCAAATTTCACCATGACCCTATACGCGGGGTAAACTCTCATTTCTTCCACTCCCGATCTTTCATGCTTTAGTTGCTATTTAGACGTTGTATCTTGTCTTGAGACGTTTCAGGAATGATCTCCTTCTCTTTCTTCTCCTCTTGTTTAGGCCTGATGGAAATAATATAACACCTTCGAGTAATGTCCTAGTTGCCTCTAATTTTCATTATTCTGAAATTTGTGATGCACTTGAGTTTTTGGAGGTAAGTGGAGGGAATAGCCTGCACGGCATGCAACCATTTTCTCCCAAGAATGGCATGATAGGGCAAGTCAATGTCTACCACCAAGAACTCGATCAACTTTGAGATATTCCTAGCCCTGACTGGTAGGACCACCTTTCCCAAAAGAATAGTCATCTTTCCAGTGAATCCGACCAGAGGGATGATCACTTCCTTCAAATCCTCTATCTTCAGTTTGAGCTTGTGAAAAATTTCCAAGTACATGACTTCAGAGGAACTCCCTTGATCGATAAGTAGTTTATCCATGTCCAAGTTTGCAATTCTAAGAGTGATTACTAGCGCATCATGATGTGGGCTTCTCACCCCAATCAAAACATCTTTCATGAAGACAATATTCTTATTGTAGTCTACGTCTTCTGGTCGCCTGCGCTTGCTAGCTGGGATTTTTGCGGGGTCAATCTGGAAAGCCTCCACAACTGCAGTGGCCTTATTGAGCTCCATCTGAATAACGTTGCCTTGAATTTTCTTGGAACTTGAGTCACCATGGATAACAGTGAACCCATGCCCCAACTCGTCTTCCAAAACATTATCTAGTTTTTAGTCTGCGTTGAGGCAACCTGTAACACCCCGTATTTTTGAGTATTTATAATTTAATTAATTCGGGTATTTTTAAATTACACGTTTGCCATAGTTTAATTGAATTAATAATTATGTGGTTATTAAAATATTAATCGAGAGAGATAATGATTAATATTTATGTATTATAATTACTAAGTGAATAGTAAATGATTATTTTACATCAAAACAAGTGATAGTTATGTGGCAGTGTTTCATCTCAACCGAGAGTCGCGTGTAGACTATATGGCATAGCGATATGAAATTATTGTAGAGTGACTCGGGTGGTAATTTTGAAGTCACAGTTGGTTCCAAATGGGTTGAGATAGTTAAAATAGAGTACCTGGGTGTAGTAATTGGGTCTCGAGACCTTTTTAGACATAATCGGGCTCACACGGAGGTATTCGGGTCATTTGGGCTTGGCTCGTTAGCCTAATTTCAGGATTAGGGATATTTAACCTAAGTTTTAGAGTTATTGGAAACCATTAATCAAACTTTAAACTCGAGAAATTGAGAGAAGGGAGAAAAGAAGGGGACTTTAGAGGCCAAATTCAAATAGGAATTAGGTGTGCGATCAACGATCCGTCTTCTACACCCTGTAATCAGACTCTAAGAACCTAGAAAGGCAAGTAATTAACTTGATTCTATTTTATATTGCAAAAACTCATGTTCATATCATGGTAGGTGTAGAACAAAAGAAATTTTGAGAAAGGTTCTCACATGTAAATGGGGGGTTTTGATGAAATTGATATCGTGTGTAGTTTAGATGATCAATTAATGAAGTAAAATCATTTATGATTGTTGGAATTAGATTATATTTCAAAATTTGTGCTTTAAGAAACATAAAGATGGAATCTTGTTAGGCTCTTGGTTGAAGAACTTGAATCTTGAATAACTTAGGATTTTATTAATGAACATAAGATGATTGATTAGGCATAAATTCTTCGTATTTGTCCCGTAATTTAAAGTCTTTTAACATTTCATGCGATGTAATTCGAGTTGATTTATCTCATATCATGGATACTGACATTTTCTAACGAGTTCGTCGAGTTTCATGTATTTCTCATCGATTTTGTAAGTATTTAGTGCATGTGAAGAAAGAATGAAACCAAAAGAAAGAAAGAAGATAAATGAAGAAAATTCAAAGGGAAAAATAGTCATTTTCATCTAGAATTCGGACGAGAAGCCTAATGAAGAGTGAAGACCTAGACTCTAAAAGCACATAGGAAGAAACGGCATCCAAATCTGAGTCCCGGATCACAAGTTATGAAGCTTCGAAGATGAAAAAAAAATCACAAGGAAGAAAAATGTTCTGCATAAACCAAACCTAACCCATAAAGAAGAAAACGAATCGGTCTGGTGCTGGGAAAACTTTCTGAAAAGGACAAACCAAACTGATGATGTTGAAAAACGAGCGGTCCGGCAGTGTAAAAACTTCTTGTAAAAGGCAAACCGAATCGATATCCCTGGACCAGATCGGTTCGGCTGTCAAATTTCATAATTATCTTCTTCCAAAATTAGAGTTGTGCATGGCCAAAACTGTTGTAAAACAAAGTTTTTTTATTCCAACTTATTTCCAGACTAAAGGGAGTTCATTGGAGAGTTCTTTTAGCATAGTTTTAGAGAAAGAAAGTAGTGAAGAACTCTAGGAGCTTAAAGTTTACAACTTTGTGATTTTCAGTTCAGATTTCTTCATAAAAGTTTGTTTCTTCTTCTTCTTTATTGTTTTAAATCATTAATAAGTGCATATTTTATTTATTTCCAACTGTTCTTAATTTCTCTTTCTCATTTAAGTTTAATTTCATGATGGTTTTGATTTCCTGCACAGTTAAAAACATAATTATAGTCAATTATACCATGTTAGGCTAGATTTCTAAGGGTTGGGATGCATGAACCCAACCCGATGTGGTTTGCACAAATAGAAAATTAGTTCTTTGAATTAAATAATGATTGAATCGTGTTGGGTAATGATCACAACCGTCGTAGGACTTTTAACCTCATTTGCCCTAGGTAATCGGGGTGTTTAAGAGTGCGACGTGCGTGTTAGCTATTTCGACACCGCTTTATTCTTGCTTTTTATTATGTATGATGCGGGATAGTACCCTCATATATGTAATGCATGAGATTAATAAAGATTGGGTTTAATCAATTATCTAATTCACAACTAGTTTTATATCCGGAAAACATACAAGGGTTCAGGGGAGCGTATTCCAACCTGTCTTTCTCATTCATATTTATTCAATTCCAGTAGTTTTACTTTTGCTCGCGTAATTTAGTTAGTAAGTTTAATTTAGTTTTCATTTAGTTAGTAAAAATCAATCTCCAAATTAATCATCTTTTTGTTCTTTTTCTAGAGTCAGTTTAGGTTTAGTCATCTTTCTTATTGGCGTTACGTTCCACGTCCTATTTCCCTAAGGATTAGACCTCGTCTTGCTGGGTTTATTACTTACGCGACCGGTTTACACTTGAACCGTAATTAGAATGCACTAGAGACACACTTTCAGTCGCGTCAAGTTTTTGGCGTCGTTGATGGAAAATTAGGTAGACTGTTAGGTTAGGACGATTTGATCTGAAAATTGATTCCAAAACTTAAAAAGCCAAAAAAAAATCATAAAATCAAAATTCAGAATATTGAAAAGCAAAAAAATACAACATCTCTCATATCCCTTTCATGCAAAATCCGCAACAAACCCCTCAATCTACTCCTACACGCATTCACCAGAATCCAATAGCCGAGTACGATCCTGATAGACCACACACTCCTAACGCACCTCAGTTCTAGATTCCACCTCTTACACCTCCAAATGCCATTACGAGTCACACTTCTAGGACACCGAATGAGGATTTTGAGTCACTAGGAGAGAGACATGTATGATAACACTAGTTTTAGTACGAGTGTGGGAGACCTACCGTATCATCCCATGAAAGAACTCTTATATCCCGAGCGAAATCGCCCACCGCCGCATAATTCCCTCAACGGTTGGCTCCACCCAAAAAGGGACCCTCCTGCAAAGATGTGCCAGATGTCCTTAAGCAAGTAAAGTTTAATTTGCCATTTCTCGATGCCATCCAGTAAATTCCTGCCTATGCCAAAGTCATTAAAGATTTATTGACGGTGAAAAGAAGGCTGAAGGTGAAAAATAATGTCTTTTTAGCATAAAATTTGAGCTTCGTTCTACATAACGACCTCCCACTAAAGTTTAAAGATTCGGGTGCAACCACGATTTCGTGCATTATTGGGGCAAATCAAATAGAAAAAGCCTTGCTTGATTTAGGGACGAGTGTCAACATTCTTCCCTACTCCATATATAGGCAACTCGATTTGGGTGACCTTAAACCCACACTAATCACTCTCCAACTAGCGGATCGCACCGTGAAGATACCTCGAGGGGGACGAAGATCCCTCCATCCATTCTAGCAATCATGTTCTCGTCATTCTAGGCCCCTATTTTTAGCTATGGCTAACGATTTGATCAATACACGCAATGGGAAAAAGCAACTTACTTTCGGGAACATGACCCTAGAGACAAACATTTTTAATATTGCTAAACAAGTGGTGAAGACTAAAAAATTCATGCGATTGATCTCATAGATGATGAAGAGTTCCCAATATGTGTGTTTTAAACTAAACTAATTTTTCTCTGAAAAAGATCCAATTTTTAATTATGCACCAAACCAAGTTGTGAAAAACCCAATTCTTACTTTAAACCAATTTTATCTTGATTAATCCTAAACATTCATCTAGTGATTAAAGCAAGTAAAGCAAAGTAAAGAATACTCACAACGCCGGATGTACGAGAAAAAAAAAAATGGGAAAACAACCTCGGACGGCCCAAGATAGACAATCACTATGAACAATGGTTTTACAAAGACATATTAGCCTAACTAAGGCTCGATCCCCATGGGTCTTGATACTCCTTCTGATCTTCAACCGTTCTTCAATAGTACCCACACAGAAATTCCCTCTTCCACGATCTCTATCAACAACACACGCGTCCACGTATGTCTCGGTGTCCACCGAATGGCTTTGATTCGTCTACGATGTCGAACGCGATGTCCGTCGCTTCTTCACCGCAAAACCCTTTGATGTTCAATGTCTAGAACAAACAACATAACTCGGATCTTTGCAAACTATAAGGATGTGTTTATGACTTTTAAACCTTAGAAAACATGTGCAAACAATGTTCTGGTTCGTAAAACGGTTTTCCAGAAAGCACACCTCCGAAACTATGATCAAAACACTGTTTAAATAGGATTTAAATGCCGCCTCAAAAAACGTGTCATTCGAACGACTTGAGGAACTCGTTCGAGCGACATTCATCTCGTTCGAACGAGATTGGATGTCGTTTGAAAGACAGCGCAAAAGTTTGACTTTTTGTTTAAAACGTCTCTTCTAATGAGAGATCCAAAAATGTCAAACTCTTTTACGAGCTTATCATCATAAAATGCAGTGTAAACCTTTAAAACACTTTTAAAACATTTAAAAACATTTTTCTTTATAAAAATTACATCCTTATTTTTTATAAAATAATTCCGAGCACCATTAATTATACGCATTCATACCTGAGTGATCTCGGAATGAAATTAACTTTGAAGACGATTAAACTTGCACCAATTAAACTTCGGCATGATTAATTCTTTGAATCTTTGCCGCAACGTCTTCAATTTCTTCAATATGTCATAGACCGAGTGGGATCGTGACAAAATAAAATCTCCCTATGACATATTACAAACACAATTTTGTTCACGGAATTAAGTCAAAACAATACAGGGACTCAATTGGAAATTTATGTCCTTACAAATCTCCCCCTTTGACTCTTTCGGGACAAAACTAAACCAGTGAAAAGCCTAACCGGTCCGTCAAGCCGTATGACGCCTAAATCCCATCCCATAAACCCAAAATCAAAAATACAGGACACGAACTAGAACATGTAGCACCGACAAGCATGAACTGTCTGAATATGATGTAGACTTGAAATCTCTAATCGTTGAAGCATACCTACACATATGAAACAGACAAACAGATACCCAGTGAAGTATGTAGGAACAAATGATACCAGTTTATATTTCTAATAAGAACAAATCATTTGAAACATGTGAGCAATTATTTGATACCAATTTAAAACAAATATAATCAAACAATATGTAAACCCAGATATCAATAGTAGCGCTCAACAAATCTCCCCCTACATCACATAATCTCTCCCTCTTTTTGTCTCGAATAGACAATCCGGTGAAAAGATAAACAAATTTGAAATATCTAGCATGAGAATATGATACCAAATTGAATCAAGTTGATACCAATTTTAAAAAATGAAAAACGCTAGATAAACATGAAACAACCAGCTAAATAAGATCATGTAAAGACAAATCAGTAGCTAGTAAACCAAGGAATCACACAAAGAATATCGCAAATTAATCAGGTGTGATAAACGAACTCATATGCAAAATACCAATTTGGAACATAAAAGAACCTGCATATAAATCAGACAATCCAGAAATGCTTCCCGCATTACGAAAAATATATTAAATTAAACCAGTGGACTGCAAACCAACAAGAGGCTCCAAAAAATCCAGTCGTTCAAATGAACCAGGGACTTCGCTCAAACGAGATGAGGAAGTCGATTGAACGAAGTACAGAAGTCATTCGCGTGAGATGAGATGTCGTTTGAACGACTTCGCGCGACCTGCCAAAATTTCCCAGATTCCCAGAAATAATATAAAGTATTTCCCAGTGAAAAATTTTCCACAAAAAAATTCCAGGAAGAGCCTGACAGATGCAAAATAGTGCTCTCAAACATAGACATGGAATGAATGGGCGTGAAACTACAAGAAATGAGTCACAATTCCAACACATCGAAACGATCAAGAAGCTCTAATTGATAACGATAAATCATCAAACTTTATCATAGCCTTATGACAATTAAAGAGTGAGCTTAATGAACTAAACATACTACATGCACACAAATCCAGAATTTTGACGATTCTACACACAATAGCGTCAAATTGCAATGTTTCAACATTAGGATTAGTTGTGCAAACCCGTTTAAATTTTCTCCAAACGAAACTCCCTCAGAAATATATACTTCTTCAAGTTATCTTGTGGTTTCTAGCATTCTCAACTTAGAGAAAATCTTATTGGCCCTTTTCTTAGTATTTTGCTTTTTCTTTTGGGCTCTTTTAAACGGTGGCTTTCACGATGAGTTAATTTTGAACTCTCACAGCCCTTTCCCATGAATCACTCATCATTTTTTCAATTCAAATCCTCACGGTAAACGGTTCTTACATGCACACTTCTCCTTAAGTTTACTTACGCATAGATGACAAGATTGAGATAAGAACGCCTCACAAAATTCAAATATGCAAGAGAAGTCAAACATCCATATAAACTCGTGCATGTGTGCATGTTGGCATATATACAAAGTCGAATCAAAATGCATATCAACTTCGAAACAACCCCATATAAACAATGGTTAAGATCATTCTAAGCATCGATAATAATGACCAAATGTCCTACCCACATGGATAATGAAACGATGGGGGGGGGGGGTCCAAGCACACCAATATGCCACATCAAACATGTAAACTCAAAAACAAAAACTGAAAATCTTTTTGGCTTTTCAAACATATTTTGACTCAAAGAATTGCAAAATCCTTTTGGATTTTCAAAAGTTTTCTCAAAAATAAAATCTTTTTGTATTTTTCAAATCGGACTCAAACAAATGAAAACTATAATACAAAATGATACACATGTCATAATACTAGCAATGAATATATCATGAAGTAAACTAGCATATGAAAAACATGGAAACACTATCATCTTTTAGATTTAGCATGGGAAGAATCAAGTGCACCCAAACGAGAATCATGAAGTTTAATTCCTAAAGCCACTAAATCCGATTTCCTAACCCAAGTAGGTGTAAAATGACGCATGGGGGTTTGGGTAACCGGGGTAACTTTATTCTTAAACTTCCTAGGAGCTTGTCTAAGGTCGTAACAATAACGCCTAAGGTGACCTTTCCTACCATAAAACGTTCATGAGTAGCGGTGGTGAGAATGATTACCTTTATGTTGACCTTTTCTAACCATCCTAGTGTTTCTCACACGTGGGGGGGGGGGGGGGGGGGGGATGGGAACAACTCTCTCACCAAAACCTATACCTCCCCTATCTTCCTTAATTTGGACGGTGCCTAAGATCTTATCTAACTTCTCCGACCTAGACTCCAAATCAAACTTGACTCTAGACGAGTCTATCAATCTCTCCTCCAACTCGTGAATCCTAGACTCAAGAAAATGCCTAGATCCTCATCACTAAAATCTCCTTTTTCAAGGACTCCATCAAACCACGGAGATTATCTCTCTCTTTCTCCACAAACTCTAATTTCTCCCTAAACTTCTTCTCTCGTGCCCTAAGATCCTCAATCAAACTATCATTTTTTTCTATGGCACGCTCATTCAACTTAGCCTGCAATTTTGAGTTGGCCTTTTTCACCTTCATCGTTTCGGCATACAACTCATTAAATGTATTTTGCAACTCTTTCACATCTACCTCCTACTTCTCACTCTCTTCACCCTCAATAACATGGGATACACTCAAAACCTCCTCGGAAAGGTCATTCACATTAGTATTGTCGTCATCGCTCACATGACATGTCATAAAAGCAACAAAGTTACGCTCAATGGGGGAACTCTCTCCCTCTTCCGGTTCACTATCACTTAAGATGGCAATATAGACAATGGGTTGCTTGCCATCTTTCTTAAGTCTAGTGGGACACTCCTTAACTTTGTGACCGTACCCCTCACACCCAAAACACTTATCCGACTCATCTCACTTAGGCGTCTCAAACTTATCCTTAGAGGCGGGATCTACTTTGTTGTTCTTGAATTTTTCAAATTTTTTGGCATCTTTCGATTGCTTTTGAAACTTAATAAATTTTTTAAATTTCTTTGCCAACAAAGCAACCTCCTCAAAATCAGAATCGGAATCGGAATCTGAAACTTTAATTTCCACCTTTCGGGTTTTCAAAGCAATACCCTTTTATTTCCTAGGCACTTGCTTGGAGGTAATCATGTCGATTTCATAGGTTTGTAAGTCACCTACAATCTCTACTAGTTTCGTTGACTCTAACCTACCCAAGGAGTTTAAAATGGTCATTTTCACATCAAACCTACTAGGCAACGACCTAGGGATTTTCTTAATGACACGGTTGCGGGAATTTTCTCACCTAGGTTAAACGACGAGTTAACAATATTGGGCAACCTAGCATAAAACTCATCAAAGGTTTCACTCTCTAACATCCTAATGGTGTCAAACTGTGTAGTGAGATTTTGAAGTTTTGACGCCGTGACCGCGCTAGTGACCTCGTGAGTGAGTGCCAAAATATTCCAAGCCTCTTTTGATATTTCACAAGTCATAATTATATTATATTCTTCATGTGTGACATGTGAAGCAATAACATGCAGACCTTTAGAATTATATTGTGCAAGTCTTTGTTCAGTTTCGATCCATGACTCAACAGGCTTTAAACTAGTGATCTCACCTACAATAGTGACAGGGGGCGTCCAACCTTTCTCAACTGCAAGCCAAACACGCTCATCAATAGATTTTAAATCACATCTCATTCTCATCTTCTAATAGGTGTAATTAGTGCCATCAAAAATAGGAGTTCGAGAAAATTCAATATATCCAGAATTCATCTTTGAAAACACATGGGATCACAAAACAAATAAAAACGTTTTCTAGCTCTGATACCAATCTGAAGAGTGCCCAATATGTGTGTTTTAAACAAAACCAATTTTTCTCTGAAAAAGATCCAATTTTTAATTATGTACCAAACCAAGTTGTGAAAACCCCAATTCTTACTTTAAACAAATTTTATCTTGATTAATCCTAAACATGCATATAGTTATTAAAGCAAGTAAAGTAAAGTAAAGAATACTCACAACGTCGGATGTACGAGGAAAAAACCCAAAACGGGAAAACAACCTCGGACGGCCCAAGCCAGACAATCACTATGAACAATAGTTTTACAAAGAAAGGTTAGCCTTACACTAAGACTCCATCCCCACGGGTCTTGACGCTCCTTCTGATCTTCAACCATTCTTCAATAGTGCCCACGCAGAAATTCTATCTTCCACGATCTTTGTCCACAACACACGCGTCCACGTATGTCTCGGTGTCCACCGAATGGCTTTGATTCGTCTAGGATGTCGAACACGATGTCCATCGCTTCTTCATCGCAAAACCCTTTGATGTTCAATATGTAGAACAAACAACTTTGGTGCAGCAAGATCACTTAAACATATAAGAATGATAACTCGGATCTTCGCAAACTCTAAGGATGTGTTTATGACTTTTAAACCTTAGAAAATATGTGTAAACAATGTTCTGGTTCGTAAAACTGTTTTTCAGAAAGCACACCTCCGAAACTATGATGAAAACACTGTTTAAATAGGATTTAAATGTTGCCTCGAAAAATGTGTCGTTCGAACGACTTGAGGAACTCGTTCGAGTGACATTCATCTCATAGAACGAGATTGGATGTCGTTTGAACGACATTGTGAAAGTTTGACTTTTTGACTTTTTGTTTAAAACGTCTCTTCCAATGAGAGATCCAAAAATGTCAAACTCTTTTATGAGATTATCATCATAAAACGTAGTATAAACACTTTTAAAACATTTAAAAACATTTTTCTTTATAAAAATTACATCCTTATCTTTTATCAAATAATTTCGAGCACCATTAATTATACGCATTCATACCTGAGTGATCTCGGAATGAAATTAACTTTGAAGACGATTAAACTTGCACCAATTAAACTTCGGCATGATTAATTTTTTGCAGCTTTGCCGCAATGTCTTCAATTTCTTCAATACGTCATAGACCGAGTGGGATCGTGACAAAATAAAAATCTCCTTATGACATATTACAAACACAGTTTTGTTCACGGAATTAAGTCAAAACAATACAGGGACTTAATTGAAATTTTATGTCCTTACAAATCTCCCCCTTTGACTCTTTCGGGACAAAACTAAACCAGTGAAAAGCCTAACCGGGTCGTCAAGCCGTATGACGCCTAAATCCCATCCCATAAACCCAAAATCAAAAATACAGGACACGGACTAGAACATGTAGCACCGACAAGCATGAACTGTCTGAATGTGATGTAGACTTAAAATCTCTAATCGCTGAAGCATACCTACACACATGAAAACAACATTCAGAACCCCGTTGGACAACTTCATGTACAGGGTGATGCCATTTGGACTCAAGAACGCTGAGGCGACTTACCAAAGAACAATGATGTCCATTTTTCATGACTTCTTTCACAAATTTATGGAATTCTATATGGATGATTTGGTCATCAAGTCGAGGCAGGAGGAGTCCCATCTGAGCGATTTGAGGAAGGTGTTTTCCCGTTGCAGGAAGTTTAAATTAAAGATGAATATATTGAAGTGTGTTTTTGGAGTAACAAGTGGGAAGTTCCTAGGCTTCGTGGTTGACCGACAAGGGGTGTAGATGGACCAAGATAAGCAGCGGGCGATCTTAGAAATGCCACGTCTAAGAACGGCGAAGGAGCTGAAGAGTTTCCTCGATAAAGTCTCCTACCTTAGGAGATTCGTGCCTGGGTTAGCCGAGATAACACACCCACTGATGCAGCTGCTGCGAAAGAACACGAAGTTCAAATGGGAGGTAATTCACCAGGAGTCTCTTGACGGATTAAAGAAGCTACTCATCTCACCACAGACCATGGTTCCACCAAAGGCAGAAATACTGTTGCAGTTGTACCTCACATCCACCACAAGGGTCCGTGGGATATTTGCTGGCACAAGAGATCGATGGGCAAGAACGGCCAGTTTACTACCTCGGCGGGATCATCCATGGGCTAGAATCAGATATAGTAGCTTAGAAAGGCATTGTTTAGCCTTAGTATTTATAGCGTAAAAACTTAGGCATTATATGTTGTCTTTTACAATTTATATTGTAACTAGATGTGATCCCATTAAGTATTTTCTTACAAAAACTATATTGATTGGCAGGGCAGCTAGATGGTTCCTTATCCTTTTCGAATATGACTTGAAGTGCGTGGTTCCTCGCGTAATTAAAAGCCAAGTGTACGCTGATCTGTTGGCCATTTTCCCTTCGGGAACCTTCGAGCCACCCAAAGAAGATATCTCAAGAGATAATTTGCAGGCCAACCATCTAGACGCAACGGATGAGGAATGGATAATGCAGTTCGATGGGTCATCGACAGAAAAGAAAGAAGGAGCAGGGGTTTTTCTTTCAAAAGGAATGGAGGAGATTTGCCTTTCTTACAAGTTAGATTTCCCTTGCTCTAACAACGAGGCAGAATATGAAGCGTTGGTGTTGGGATTACTATAGGCTCTTCGAAGAGGGATCCGTTCACTTTGCATCAAGGGGGATTCAAACTTGGTGGTTCGGCAAGTGAATGGAGAATACGCGTTGAAACACATGATCCTGGCATCATACAGAATAATTATTCAAAGGCTCCTTAGCTAGTTCCATCAGACCAAGATCAAGAGGCAGCCCAGAACGATGAACCGTCACCCAGATGCCTATGCCACCATTGCCCATAAGATGATCATGAGGAGTGATACAATTACTGTCGTGATTCAACGAAGAACAGCTCCTTTGAGGTTACAGTCAATTTTACCAATGGAATAGGACACAGACTGGAGGGGAGAGATTAAGAAGCAAATGGAGTCTAGTGAAGGAACAATGGGGCTAAGAGAAGTGGCCCAGTACTTTACAAACCAGGGGAACCTTTACTTCATAAACGCAGGAGGATGGCAGTCGAGATGCATCAGTCTAGAAGAAGAAAAGCACAAATTAAAGAAAACACATAGAGAGCACTGCAAAACAACCGAGATACCCCTCTACCAAAGAATGAAAAGGGAGGGATATTTCTGGCCTAGCATGAAGCAGGATGCAGCTGGGTTACAATGAAAGTGTGATAAATGCCAATTATTCTTTGAGGCAGCTGAATGTCATTTCGTGGAGGCTCGGGCTCACTGGAGACATCCTTATATTGACTTCATTAAAAATGGAGTTGTCCCAACGGAGAAAATTGATGCGATAGGGCTCCAGCGAAGAGCCCCGAGATTCTACGTTCAGGAGGGGAAGCTTTATCGAAGGGGATACTTCAACAGGCCGTTGCGTTGCATCATGAAGGAAGAAGCGGTCGAGGTTCTCAAATAGGCGCACGATCCAGCTCATATAGGAAGGGCCAAGTTGTATGACCAGTTGATGACTTTGGGGTACTATTGGCCAACGATGGAGAAAGATTATGTTGAGTTCGTTCGAAAGTGCAAGGCTTTCCAGCTTCATGGAAATATGATCCATGCCCCGTCAGTGGACTTACACTCCCTAGAAACGCCTTATCCTTTTCACACTTGGGCATTCGACCTGGTAGGGACAATACACCCTTCTTTGAGGGGGAAGAACTGGATCCTAGTAGCAACGAAGTGTTTCATAAAGTGGGCCGAGGCGATACCACTGAGAAGGGCAACTGCAGGAGTAATGAGCAACTTCATCAAAGAATACATCATTTGCCGTTTTGGGATCCCAAAGGTTATCCTTTCAAATAATAGAACCCCTTTTGTCAATTCAGAGGTAACGATGCTCACGGACAAATACTCTATTGTCCATCACACTTCGACGGTGGTATACCCAAAGGGGAACGGTCAAGCCGAAGCGACTAACAAGACTTTGGTTAATATCTTGGCTAAAATGATGGAGGATTTCCCAGGATTGTGGGATGACAAGATACCAGCCATTTTATGGGCCTATAGGATGACTAAGAGGAAGACTACAGTGTATACGCCGTTCTCTCTTATTTATGGGGCTGAGGCAATTTTCTCGATAGAGATAGAAGTTCCCTCGGCTCGATATGCTTTGTGAAGCAGCATGCTCCCTTAGAATAGACATGTGTAGTTGCAAGCGTTGGACGAACACAGGGATAATGCGATGTAACACTTTCAAATGTATACAAAATAGCTCTCCAGGGCATATGATAACTTAGTAAGACCAAGGAAGTTCGTGGAGGGAGATCTTGTATTGAAGGCAGCAGTTAAACATATTAGGGGGATTCCTCTACCTAAGTTTGCAGCGAATTGGGAGGGACCTTTCATTATAAAGGGGGCTCATGACTCAGGTTATTGCTTAATTTCGAAAATAGAAGAAGATAAACCATTCAAAATTAATAATAAGTGGTTGAAGGTTTATCTTATGTAGGCAGTTATGTTCGACCACTGATGTATTTGGCTGCTGTTATGAATACACAAGTTCTTTCTTATGATGAGTATGTAAGTTCCTTTTATTATAACTCAGGAAGAGATGAAAGAATTATAGAACTTCACACTTCACAATCCATGCAATAAGTCATAACACAAAGAAATGGTAAGAGAATAAGTATCTTTTTCCATTAATATACTTTAGGGCATTACAAAATTGGGAGCTATCGCCCAAGAATTACATAAGAAGAAAGGAAAAATACATATACAAAAACTCATTGACCCAGGAGGAACCACAAATCTAGGGAGGAGAAAAAATCTCGAGGAAGGCCCGAAGAAGCTTCTAAGCAAGACCGTTGGGCATTAATGGAAACTTCCAACCTAGTCTGTGCTTGCGTATGTTCGATAAGAAGTTTTTCTCATTTTAGCTTTGCCAAACGCAGAGCTTCTTCAAGGTCCTCCACCTCCTTGTTAATGGCTCTGAGGAGAGATACTAGCTCGGCCATCTTGGCTTCCTCGGCCCTCTGATCCTCCTGATTTTTTGTAAGAGATCCCTCTAGCTGTCCAATCACTGGCTCTTCAAAGTCTTTAAATGTGCTATGAGCCAGTCAAAACGGAACCCGTCACGACCCAACTCCCTCAGATAACCCAAGAATTGGTTGAGGAGGGGTCTGGTAACATTGGCGGTTGGGCTGTTGGTAATTTCAGCAATGACGGTGGTCATGCCTTGAAGCCTATAGCTCATAACTGAGATGTTTGAACGAAGGCAGTCCACCGTGAAGGTTTCAGGATGATAACTCGCAAGTTGCTCAACTGACAAATGGTGATTAGCGGGTATATGGGGAGAACGCTGGAGTACCATCAGGCAAAAGGCTTGAGGATCCAAGTCAGGCGGAGGAAGCTCGCACCCAGATTCGCTTTCCATAGTAGCACCTGTCGTGGAACCTTGATCATCATGGCTAGTTTCTTCGGAAGCAATAGGTTCACGACGGGGCGAGGCAATACGCAAAGGATATGGTGGAGAATCCTCCTGAGCAACCTGAAAATAGTTAGAGGAAATAAAGAGTTTATGAAAAATCTTAATAAGTGTTTTCATTGTTAAGTCACTGTTATAGGTGGAGTTTATGAGAAAATCTTAACAAGTGTTTTCATTGTTAAGTCACCGTTATAGGTGGAGTTTATGAAAAATCTTAACAAGTGTTTTCATTGTTAAGTCACCGTTATAGGTGGAGTTTATGAAAAATCTTAAGAAGTGCTTTCATTATTAAGTCACAGTTATAGGTGGAGCTTATGAGAAAAAATCTTAACAAGTGTTTTCATTGTTAAATCACCGTTATAGGTGAAGTTTATGAGGAAAATCTTAACAAGTGTTTTCATTGTTAAGTCACCGTTATAGGTGGAGTTTATGGAAAAATCTCAACAAGTGTTTTCATTATTAAGTCACCGTTATAGGTGGAGTTTATGAAAAAAAACTTAACAAATGTTTTCATTGATTAATTCACCTATATAGGTGGAGTTTGAGAAGCTAAGAAATACAGAGAAATTAGAGAAGTACCTCAGCAGCAGGAGCGAGATTTGTAGTTACCACGGGAGCCATAATGCTAGAAATCGTGGGAGGTGGGCTTGTTACCTCAGCAGCTTCAACTGAGCCTTCGGCTGCAGAAGTCTTAAAGGTAGGCACACTCCCCTCGCCAGCATAAGGTACTATGGCCAACATGGGCGCATCAGCAGAAGGAGATGTTGGACCTTCGAGGGATGCCCCAATGAGAGAAGCTTCACCAACCTGTGCCTGAGAAGGGATAAGGCCACTCAACGCAAAAGGCGGAGAAAGACTTGGAGAAAGTTGCAAATGTAAAGACAAGTGTTAGATAAAAAGAGTAATCTCAAAAAAGGATAAGAGACAGAAATGCACCTAGCTTACCCCCGTTATGGCACTGAAAAGAGGAACTGCAGTAATGGGTCTTGACAATATAGGAGGAAGGAGAATGTTGGTTATCAGCGACGCCACTTCCACCTAAAATAGCCCAATATGTTAGAATTGAGGAATAAACCAATGGGACAAATAAAAGATGTAAATCTTGGAAAGAAATTTACCTGTGGGGCACTCTCTTCGACCACAACAAGCGTCAGAGAGACCTCTCGCTCCGAGGAAGTTGGAACAGTTGACTTGGCCCGATGAGAGGATGAGCGGCGCGAATAGGTGAGGCTTATCAAAGGAGAGTGTGGAAGGGCGGCAGTGGCTGGAGGGGTACTGCAACGTCCCCCCACGAAACGGCTCACTACGGGACTGGGGGGACTGACCCTCGCTTCATCAACTCCCTACACCAAAGTTATCAGGCACTAAGTAAAGGTGCTATGTCAAGAAAAGAAGAATGAGAAATAAATAATGCACACGTACCTCAGATCCAGAGGGAGAACGAGAGGGTATAACCACTGATGAAGGCGGCGAGGAGGTGGCAGCCGAAGGAGCTGGGGAGGAAGGCTTCTCATGTGTCTGTTTCCTATGAGATTTGGTACCCAGCGTTTTCTTCCTAGAGCTCATTGCACCACCAGTTTAAGGTACCCTCGTCTTTCTTCTCCATTTTTTCGTTGGCTCCGTGGGATCAACCACAATTGTGGGGAATGTACCTGGAGGAGGAATAGCGACTGCGCGCCGTTGGAATTTAGCATTTATTCGTGCAACCTCAGCTTGCATCCAACTCCTCGGCTCTTTGGCCATCTTTGGAGACATGGGAGGAGGAACGGAGGCAATTGGGAATGCCTCTAATGGAGTTTACGTTTGACCTTGGGCCTTAGCCTTCTTAAACTTGGACTTCTTAGCTTTCTTGGCAGGTGGCTCATAAGACCCTTCTCCCATGGCAGCTTCGATCGTGGGAGCAGATGGTTTGGGGGTCACAGCAGCCTTGGGTTTTGGGGTGGCAATTGGGATCATTGGGCAATGAGGGGGTTATTCATGGGGAGACTCTTTAATAGTTTTACTTAAGGGAAACTCAACCCCAAGCACGGAGTTCCCCTTTAGACCCAGCTCAGAAGAAGAAAAGGAAAGAACTGGGGGATATTAAGGGGGGGACTGGATGTACTCACGAATTACAGCCAACTGCTCTAGATGGAACTTCATGGTGGATACGTCTCCCTTCCTAGTAACACTAGGAAAGGTGACACGGCCATCAATGGTGGATGTCACACTGAGCACCACGGCTGCAGTATAGAAGGTGCATGCTTCAGCGAAGGTGGCCTTGGAATGATTATCCTAGAACATAGGTCGAGGAGCCCCCTGATCGAACCCGAACTACCTACTGCATCTATCACGATTGTAGCGCTCAGAAGTGTATCCCCATTCAGTATAAGAGGGTAGGAACCCTTAGGTGAAAAGTAGCACTACGGCTTATGAGGGATCTTCTACAACCGGGTTAAATCTGACCATTGTGGCTGCAGTAGGAAAAAAGTCCCAACTATGGGAAAAGGTGGGCTCACTGTATGGCCTCATTACGAAGGAGTCTGAGCAATCAAAAACCATTATTATCTCCTTTCGGCTCTGCTTCTTATGGAAACATAGGAGGCATGGGGGCTTAATACCTTCGCTCATGGGCAGGGAAACTGACTTCGCAACTATAGCAAGAAAGCGAGTATAGAGGAAGCCCATCAAGATGATGGTGTTGGCAAAATTAGCTAAGTTATAACGGCCCAGTGACCGTTCCATATCAATATGGGTTCGATCCAGCCAGGTGCAGAGGGATCCCAAGGCGATGGCGGCTAAAGTTAGGTTGAACCCTCTGGCCAAACGAACAAAAATGTTTATCAGGTCCCTCCTGGGCTGATCATTGGGTTTTCCAGTAAGAAAAAAGCGTGAAAGTAGTACAAGTATATAGGCTGGTAGTTCCAGGGAGGTACCTCTATCGCGGCCCATTACATCATTTACATCCTTCGGCGTTGGAGCTTTGAAAAAATAGTTGATAAGAGGGGTAAATGTGGCTTTATTTGAAGAACCAGTGCAGCGGCAGCAAATCCGGTCCAACTCAGCTTTATCAATAGCCTCTTTGGCATCTAGAGCCTCATCATGATAAGTGAACTCACCCATGGGTTCAAACCCAAGGAGTTCACAGATGTCCTCCAATGTAACAGTAAACTCCCCCCACGCAGTGAAGAAAGTATGGGTTGGGATGTTCCATCGGGAGACTAAAACTTGTAACGTCCCATTATGCTTTGAGAGGGGAAACTCTCCGAACTAGAATACGTGATGAAGCCCAACTTTGGTAAGAGCAGTGGCATAGGAACTCTGCATATGTGTATGCCAGGCACGAAAGTGAGATGGTGACCCTCCGGGTGCTTCGAAGTCAATTGGGGAATAGGGGAAGTCGCCATGGTCCAAACGAAAATGTAGAGTCCCCTTTGGGGGTAAATAACACCACTTCGATGAATCCACTTCTTCATCACCCAACAGTAATGGGTCGAACTTGGAGGAGAAATGGTAGGTCTTGCATGCCTCAGAATACTTATCATCTTTGTCAAATATAGGTGCCCGACGGTAGAAACGTAGTTGCTCCTGACGAGCAGCAGTCAGGGCAGCGGCGGTAAGGGCAGCAACAGTGCCAAAAGTGGCGGAGGGGGAGTCTGGTTGGGTGGTAATGGCGGAAACCTTAGAAGCACATGGAGAAGCCATGGTAAAGCAAGCGATGAATAATATATCTAGGTAAGAAGGGTTAGAGGGGAGGAGCACAACCGTGGATGGTGGCGCAAAAGATGAAAGAGGGAGGAGACTGAGTAAAGAATGGGGCAACAATGGAGGTCACACAGACTTCGCACAAAGATCTCTCTGAGGAAATATGAAAGCTTGAAGAAGAAGAGGAGAAAGGTTTGAAATAAAGAGACGTTTGAAACTTTTAAACCCTTTTAAGAACCTATCATTTGAGTTTCCCACCCTCGCACGTGCCAAGCCGCCTATAATCATTTCAAAAGCACGCGTGGCACTTCGGGAAGTGTTTTGATAGTTGAAAAGACAGCGTTACATTGAATACGAAGTGACGCCTGGGGAATAGAAAGGGTTGCCTTCCTAACCAAGTTTATGTTTTGGCACCAAAATGGTGTCAGACTTATCCATTAACACCTAACGGAAAATATCTCCCAACGGTTTAAAAAGCTACGATGTCCCCTCGCCACAGGGCCAAACGTTGTTTAAATTGTGACTTAGTTACATCGGGGAGAATTTCACTTACCAGGAGTCCAAACGATTATTTGAGAAGGTTAGTAGGCCTTTCGGGGGAATTCCAAATAGTAAAGCTAGAACGGTTGAGGCTTAGCATGAGGAAAAAGTGGCGATGTGACTTCGCCCAAGCCCCAATAAGTTATGGCGCTTCGTCTCAGGTACATCGGGGAGAATTTTACTTTTTTAAGGAGATTATAACGCTGCATTTCTAACGAGGGAAAGAAGGCCAGAATTTTTTCACACAGAGAAGGTTCATCGGGTTGAGAAGTTTCGTGCAGACATTTCTTGTTCCAACAAATCTCTCCCCGAAGGGGCAAATGTAGAGGGGGCTTAAAGGTAATCCTGAGATTAGGGATAATTCCCTAATCGGAAATAGTGTTTGGGATTAAGCAACCGAGGCATCTCAAGCATGGTAACTCAACGAGGCAGCTTGGCGTGGCAACTCATACTTTAGCTTGTTGATTTAGTCATATTGTATTTCTGTTTATATTGACTGTAAGCTATAACGGTTGTAATGATTTAGCGAGAATAATAATGAGTTTTAGTGTGAGGTCAAATGGTACTCGCGAGAGACCAGGCTTGGCAGGGCCTGGGAGAGCTTTCATGCTCTATCGAATGACCTCGCCGTGGGAACTTTAGAGGGACCTGGTTCATCAGATTGAGAAGTTTCATGAAGACATTTCTTGTTTCAAAAAATCTCTCCATGAAGGGGAAAATGTAGAGGGGGCTTGAAGGTAATCCTGATATTAGGGATAATTCCCTAATCGGTAATAGTGTTTGAGATTAAGCAACCGAGGTAGCTCAAGCGTGGCAACTCAGCGAGGCAACTTAGCGTGGTAACTCATACTTTAGCTTGTTGATTTAGTCATATTGTATTTCTGTTTATGTTGACGGTAAGCTATAACGGTTGTAATGATGTAACGATAACAATAATGAGTTTCAGTGTGAGGTCAAACTGTACTCGCGAGAGACCAGGCTTGGCAGGGCCTGGGAGAGCTTTCATGCTCTATCGATTGACCTCACCGTGGGAACTTTAGAGGGACTTGGTTTGGAGGATTGAGAAGTGAGGCACCACTAGGGATTTTCCTGACCATCTTAGATACACTAGGTAAAAACACCGAAGGACCCTAACCGTGGAACCTTGAGCGGAGTATCTTGGAGTTCCATCGGGCGTTGAGTTGAGAATCAAACAGCCCTCTACTTAATGTCACATCTACTGTAGGTGATGTCACTATCCATCTAAACAATGTCAGACATGCACTTGAATAAACCACTATGGTATTTGAGGTTGTCAGGCAGTTGGTGAGCCACCTCTGCGACAACAGTCCCCTGACACACAGTGGTTAGGCAAAAGCATGTCTTGGCATTTAATGTTTATGACGTGGAGACAACTAGTGCATCAGACATTTAATGTTGTGACACAAAGTATGAGGGACGTCTTTCATAGTCTTTAATGACTGAGTTGCCTCGGGGATGGTGGGGGAGGGGGTTATTTAAGGACCCCAACCACCTCTGAGGAAAAGGAAGATCTTTTGAGAGTTGAAGGAGTTATTACTAGAGATATTACAGGAAAGAAGGAGTTATTGCAAACCAGAGGGTTTACCCACTCACCATTGTTACTAATTACGAAGCTTTTAATACTTGACAGAGATCCTTGAGGTTATTAGGTGTGTTTATACCTGCCTACCAAGGTGTATCTAGGGTGATTACTTCTCTCTCCCTCTAGCTAAGTTACTTTTAAGTTTCATTACTGCTTTTCTGAGTTATACACGAGAGATTTGAGAGTTTAAACTGAGTTCATCTTCATTGGGTTTGTGTTTTTATGTCATATCATTAATCCAAAGCTTTGGCCAAATTAGCTTATCATTACCATACTCAAATAGGGGTTATGCCTCCATCTTATCTAAAGTACCCTCTTACAATTGGAGTCTATTTCTAAACCAAATTAATTCAGCCCCTAAACATGCATCTAAATGTGTTCGAGTGTCAAACCATAAATAAATAAAGCATGCGACACAAAATTAAGGAAACTCCCCTAAGGAAAAAAACTTTTATTTCTATAACTTTGAAGAATTCACAAGACCATTGACTTACATACCACCTGATAATCGCCCACAAGTGTAACGCATGGTGTCTTCGTCAAACCATTAAAGCAACGGTTAAAAATATCGTCGGCTGTAATCTCCCGCAAGAACTCCAGATGGTCAGTAATGAAGAAGAAAATGGCTTCTCCACAAGTGTGAAATTTATAAGGACTCCCTCCACAATAGCACGCAGCTCTCCGGTTGTAGAGTTCTCCCAACAAAGATTAAACCATGGAAAAGTGTGTTCTTCAACACCAAAAACAATTCACTAAAACATATTTGGATTTTTGTGAATTGTAAACAAAAAGGGATTAAACCCTAAAAGGAAAAATCCAAAAGTATTCTGCTTTCGTAGTTTTTTAGTTCTATAAAATGCTAGGACTTCTTAATGAAAATGAAACCATTTAATGAGTATTTATACAAAATTACGCTGCCTCGGTATTAGAGCTCGTTCGAACGAGATAATCATGTCGCTCGAACGAAGGACACGTGTCCCTCGAACGAGATCGCGCGACATGCTTATCTCATTCGAACGACAGTGTTATGTCGTTTTAACGACTGTTGCGTAAAAAAATATTATTTTAATGTCCACTCCAATACTTAGAAAAAATACTCATTCTCAAATTTTGACGAAAAAGTCCGTTCCAACACTTAGAAAATATTTTATAAAAATATCCTAAAAGCTCTAAGTGGAAAGTTAAGGTATTTAAAACATAACCTTACCAAAGTAAACTTCGCGGAGTCTTTTTGATGAAGAACTTGATATTCGAATCCGTCTTTGATGCTTGAATGCTCTTCGACGGTGTAGCGGTATACGACATACTAAATTGATACATACATAAAAACATACGAATTATCAAATACCAAAATGTCTATACAAATCTACCCTCCCATGAATAAATTTGCAAGATCTCAAACTGTTCTTCAAACATCTTCATCAAATCTCAAAGCTTTTCTCATCAGGGTGTGCAACATCATGATCTTCAATCTTTGTACCTACACACATGAGATAAAGCAAAAATACCTTCGTGACGCATCGAGTTTGAAATGATATAAGAATAAATCATTAATAAATCAAATCTCCCCCTTAATGCAAAAACTCCCCCATAACATGATAATTCTATCTACCCCTTTTTATGATGTCCCCAAATAGACAAATAAGAAGAAATAATCAAAATATGGAGTGTCACGATAAAATGCATAGCAAACATGGATCAAACTGCGCGCATGCAAAGGTATGTCTCAAAAACATCCACAAACTATTTTTGAATTTTTTTATTTTTTCATACAAAAATAAGATACAAAAAAATCACACCATGGATTTAAACTCAAACAACCAAGTCATGGAAATGGAATGTATGGGTGTGAACACATTCGATAGGTAAATAAACTCAATCAATCATATGTGCACGATGCATACGTGTACTCCTAACGAATGAACATCAAAAGTATCCTTATGTGTAAAAAAATTTTGAATTTAGATGACATCGTCTTATGCAAATCAACAAGTCAAAGTCAAAGTGATTTCCACACCAATAACGTCCAAAACTATTGAGCGTTTTTTCAAGACTTTCAAGGATGTGCAAACCCGTTTTAATTTTCCAACCAAACTCCCTCATATATATTTTCTTTTAGAGGTGAATAAACTAAATTCTCAAACTTTGGAGAATTTATGCAAAAACCTAAATGGCCCATAATTGGCATGAATTTCTTTTTATTGCCTTTAAATTTTTTGGGGCTCTTTTAAACCACTTTGGACCCCGGATAATAAAATTCCTCAATTTTTTAGGTCCAATTTAAACGGAGGCTTAATCGCAAAGGATAAAAGATAATCTTTCGTAGCCCTTCATCGTTTTCAAACAAAGCACACAAACTCACGAACGGATCTTACATGCATAACTTTCTTATCAAGTTTTACCACGCTTGGTTTGTTTTAAGGACAGGATTGAAGTGAAAGCACCCAACCAGCATGTGATAAGACAAGAACAATAATAAAAAAAATCCGTGCATGTGTACAATAAAGAAAATTATGAGTCAAACATGTAGGAAGTAATACTTAATTACATTTCAATGACTCCAAACATTATAAAGCACATGGATGAATTGATATATTGTCTCAAAACACTATCAAATAGTCACATGAAAAATGGAATGATGTTTTGACTTGGTCATCCTAAGTGTCCATCCATAAAAGGTGCAAAACAACATACAAAACTCTTTTTGGATTTTCTCAAAATTTTATCAAAAAAAAATCTTTTTGTATTTTCTCAAAAATTTTCAAAAATAAAAATTTATACAAAAAGTACATGTCACAACTCTAGCAAACATAAATATAATGAAACAAAAAACTAGCGTATGACAAACATGCGAACACAATCATCTATATGATATGGCAAGAGAAGAATCATGTGCAAGCAAATGGGAACCAACTTGTCTAAAAGCTAGTGCCTCTAAAAGTGATTTTCTAACCCAAATAGATATAAAACATCGTGTGGGGGCTTTGGGAACCACGAGAACACTAGACATAAACTTCCTAGGACTTTTTCCAAGATCAAAACAAAATCTCCTAAGGTGACCTTTCTTACCACAATATGAACATGTGTAAACGGGTGGAAGGACACCTATGGGTTGACCTTTTCTAAAATCCATGGGATTGGTTGACCCTCTAAAACAAATAATAGTTTTGGCTTTAGCACTAGAAGCATGAGAACAAGATGATCCATTACCATTACTATCAAACCTACTCGAGTCTGTCAAATCGTTTTTTAACTTCAAAATTTTTTACTCAAGCAAAGAATTAGACTCTTCCAATTGAAGGGAAGTTTTTTTCAAATTTTCAATTAAACTTAACAGTTTATCATCCTCCCCCTCCATTAAAGCAAACTTTTCCTTAAGAGTCTCTTCACGTGCCACAAACTCATTGATTAAAAAAAAATTGTCATCTTTGGCACAAACACAAACCATTGAATTTTTAGGGTCCTCCAATTCTTTTTCTAAAACTAGGACCCTATCATCACTTTCCTTCTTGGACAGTTTTAAAACAACAAAGTCATGGTCCAAGGAAACAAATTTTTCACGATAAAAATCTCTTTGATTTTGAACCGTTTGCAAAAGATCCATTGCGGATTTAAAACGAGAATTTTCTTTTTTCAATACATTAATTCTTTTAGCAAACGTCAAATTCAAATGATTTATATCATCAAAACTCTGACTCGTGTCATCAAAGAGGGGCATCCGATTACATAAGTGCTCCATCGAAAAAATTGCGATTTTTCACAAAACTGATTTTTCAAAAAAAATCAATATCACACCAATTTTGAGGAAAATAGGAATACGCGATAAATTAGCGCAACCCGCTCTGATACCAATTTGTAAAAGTGGTGATCGTTTAAATAAGCTCTCATACCAATTTGTAAAACCGAATAAATGTGGTGTGTGATACCGATTTAAATTAATTCGTAATTTTCCAAGTAAACCTTATTTAATTGGAGTCTATTTCTAAACCAAAGTAATTCAGCCCCTAAACATGCATCAAAATGTGTTCGAGTGTCAAACCATAAATAAATAAATCATGTGACACAAAATTAAGGAAAAATCCCCGAAGGGCAAAACCTTTTATTTCTAAAACTTTGAAGAATTCAGAAGACCATTGACTTATATACAACCTGATAATCGCTCACAAGTGTAACACACGGTGTCTTCGTCAAACCTTCAAAGCAACGGCTAGAAATATCATCGGCTGGAATCTCTCGCAAGAACTCCAGATGGTCAGCAATGAAGAAGAAAACGACTTCTCCATAAGTGTGAACTCTATAAGGACTCCCTCCACAATAGCACGCAGCTCTCCGGTTGTAGAATTCTCCCCACAAAGATTAAACCACGGCAAAGTGTGTTCTTCAACACCAAAAATAATTCACTAAAGCATATTGGGATTTTTGTGAATTGTAAACAAAAAGGGATTAAACCCTAAAAGGAACAAGCCAAAAGTATTCTTCTTTCGCAGTTTTTCAGTTATGTAAAACGTTGGGACTTCTTAATGAAAATGAAACCATGTAATGAGTATTTAAACAAAATCACACTGCCTCGGTATTAGAGCTCGTTCGAACGAGATAACCATATCTCTCGAATGAAGGACACGTGTTGCTCGAACGAGATCGCGCGACGTGCTTATCTCGTTCGAACGACAGTGCTATGTCGTTTGAACGACTATTGCGTAAAAAAATATTATTTTAATGTCCGCTCCAATACTTTAAAAAAATACTCATTCTCAAATTTTGACGAAAAAGTCCGCTCCAACACTTAGAAAATATTTTGTAAAAATATCCCAAAAGCTCTAAGTGGAAAGTTAAGGTATTTAAAACATAACCTTACCAAAGTAAACTTCGCGGAGTCTTTTTTATGAAGAACTTGACACTCGGATTTGTCTTTGATGCTTGAATGCTCTTCGACGGTGTAGCGGTATATGACATACTAAATTGATAACGGACTTATAAAAATATGTCCTTACACGAAGTGATAGGGCCAAAATAGATGTCATAGGCGAGCTTCCCCAACCTAAATAACTAAAGGATGTGAGCTCCTTCTTAGTCCATGCGTAGTTTTATAGAAGGTTTATCAAGGATTTTAGTGCCATCGCTAGACCCTTAAGTAACCTCCTTATTAAGGATGCCCCCTTTGAGTGGAACGAAGCATGCCAAGGTGCTTTTGATAAATTGAAAAGCATGCTTGTTTCCGCTCCCAACATACAAACTCCGGATTGGTCCCTTCCATTCGAGCTTATATGTGATGTGAGTGAATATGCTATAGGGGTTCTTTTGGGCAAGATAAAGGATTAGAAAGATCATGTCATCTACTACACTAGCTGGACTTTAACCGGACCATAACTCAATTACTCCACCACGGAGAAAGAATTGCTAGCGGTAGTGTTTACCCTAAAAATTTTTTTCTCATACCTCATTGGTTCACCAATCACATGCTTTATCGACCACGCGACGTTGAAATATCTCCTTGCTAAGAAAGATGCTAAGTCGCGCCTCATCCTATAAGAATTTAATCTCTCCATTAAAGATAAAAAAGGGGTGGAAAACGTCATTGCCGATCATTTGTCCAACTTTCGTCTTACGTGCCTAGTGATCCCATACCCATAGACGATTATTTCCCATATGAGCACCAATTTTCCACTTCTTCTCTCCCCCGATTAGAGGACATAGTTCACTACCTTGTTATGAGAGTTGTCCCTCCCGATTGGACACCGTAATAGAAGAAGAAGCTCATCACTTCATCGCATATTTTTTTTCTATGACGATCCATTCCTATTTAAATATTGTGCGGACCGAATCATCCGACGTTGTGTACCGAATGATGAGACTCCTAGCGTCATCCATTTTTGTCATACGGAAGAGCCTGGAGGCCATTTTTCCAGGAATAAGACGGCTGCTAATATTCTTAATGTGATCTCTATTGGCCCACGATCTTTCGGGATGTGAACGCTTATTATAAATCTTGCGATAGGTGTCAAAGGATGGCAGATATTACCCGACGTGACATGATTTCATTAACCCCTATACTCATCATTGAGATATTTGATTATTGGGGTATTGACTTCATGGTCCCTTTCCCTTCGTCCTTTGGCTTCCTATACATCCTCGTTGCAGTAGATTACATGTCTAAATGGGTAGAGGCCATAGCTACCAAAACAAATGACATTAAAGTGATGATTAACTTATTACAAGAACACATACTGTCTCACTTTGGTGCTCCGAAGGTAATAATTAGTGATAACAGTAAGCATTTTTGCAATAGGTCATTTCAAAAGCTTATGAGAAACTTTGGAATTTTTCACAAGGTTGTAACAACTTATCACCCTCAAACGAGTGGGCAAGACGAGCTAGCGAAACATGAAATCAAAAACATTCTTGAAAAAACCATCGATCCTAATCGTAAATATTTGTCCCTTAGATTGAACGATGTGCAATGGGCTTAAAGAACCGTATATAAGAACCCCATCGGGATGTCCCCATTTTTCTTTGTCTATGACAACCATGCCACCTCCCCGTGGAGTTAAAGCACAAAGCTTATTGGGCGCTCAAGAGGCTGAATTACAGTTTGGATAAAGCCAGTGAAGCTCGCAACCTTCAATTGAACGAGTTGGAAGAGATGCGCAATGATGCATATGAGAACGCTAAGATTTCCAAAGAACGGGTGAAACTTGCACATGATAAGATTATCCGACGCAAGGAGTTTCATTTGGGAGAAAAGGTGCTTCTCTACAACTCTAGGCAACATTTATTTCTCGAAAAATTGCGATCAAGATGGACTGGGCCATTCATTGTGAGAAAGGTATTGCCCCACAAAGCGATGTAATTGTAAGATCCAAATGGGGGAGATGCATTTAAAGTTAAGGTACAATTCCTAAAGCCATATTTAGAGGCATATATGTAAGAATCCGACGCGATATGGTTGTCGGACCCCATTTACGGGGTTGAGTGAGTTGTAATGGAGAGGCCGCGACGTGTATGGGGTGACTCTTGTGTACACTAGTTAGAGTTAGGATAGGGTCGTTAGGAGACCATAAGTGTAAGTCATGAGAGTATATGAGTTCAAACACGCATTTCATGAGGGCATGGACAGTTTCGAGGGAGATCCTTCGCTGGAATAAGTGCGGGAGTGTTTGAAAAATCGAGAGTGAAAGAATTCATATTTAGAAAAGGAGAGGAGAGTTTATATACAAGGTGAACCGAGCCGATACCACTGGACCGAATCGGTTTGGTTTGGGAAAATGCAAAATAAAAAAAAAAAGAGGGGAATCGGACCGGTTCACCCCTGGAACCCGGACCGGTTCGCCCTCTGTAGATTTATGTCCCTTCCCTAAGTGCTTCCCCCCTTCCCCCAATCTCTTCATTTCCCTCCGATTCTTATTTTTCACTCCATTTTCCCTCCATTCTTCCCCCTTTTTCCCTCCAAATACTCCCCCTACCCACACCACCTACAAATTCACACCCTATCCCACCTCTTTATCCACACTCTATCTACTTCCCTCCCATACATACTCTCTCTCTCTCTCTCTCATATTCCAGCAGCACCAAGATTTCCCATGGCCAACCGATCTCTCCCCGACAAATACACCTGACCGAAGTCATCCCCGATGGCAACGGGGACTTCCGTTCTCGTATAGAATGAATACGGTGTGAGCATTTTTTTAGTTCCTCCCGAAAACTCCACATTGAGTGACTAGTTAAATGGAATGAACTACCCCCCACCTTCACCAACCTTTTCCTCCCGAGGGGATGGTGTTGGTCTCTCAACGAGCCCCACAATGTGGTATGGGAAGAGGTGATCCGATCTTTCTATGGCTCTCTCGTTCGCATGGGGGAGTTCGAGGCCCAAGATTTTGTTAATGGTCATCCCATCCCCTTATTCTTGGACATTTTGTCCCGAAAGCTTGCCGCCAAGGGGGTTCCAATCCCGGAACATTTTGACTACCCAACTAACGCTGCACATGTTCCCAAAAGTACCTGCATATCCCGACTTGCACCAGGAGAAAATTGGGTCTGGGAAATTTTTTTAGTGGGACGCCTAAATAATAAGGGCCGTATCACCTTCCACATTATCTGCGCCAAGCTACTCCAAGCTACACTCATCTACCACCTTTTTTATCATAACATTACCATTCACCTTGGCCGCACATTCTACACCGATATCCTTTATGCGGACTTGGATCAAAAGGGTAAGGACTTTCTCCCATATCCCTGCCTTATCACCTCAATCCTCAATAATGCTGGCATTGAGCCACCCCGAGCATTTCCCCGTCTCCCAAAGCCCATTGGGAAGGAATCACACACTCGGAGTGCAAAACAATGGGAGGTCATAAGAGCAGTGAGGGTAGAGGCCGATGAGGAGGAGGAGGAAGAGGAGGATGTCGATGACAAGGAAGAGGAGGAAGGACCCGCGGACATTGAAATGGCCGAGGGCGCAGAGGAAGAATATAATGAAGCGGCCGATTATGACTATGACCCAGAGGGAGCGGAGCTTGATCATCGCATCTACGCGCTGGAAGCGCGCTTTGACGGGTTCATTAATTAATATCGTACTGATTGCCAAGCGGACCGTCGAGCGTATCTGCGCAATACAAGTAGGGGTGTTCGCGGTCCAGTCCAGTCCGGTTTTTAGGATTTTTAAGGACCGAACCGATTAAACCGGTTCTAAAAAAATGGTCCAAGATCGAACCGGTTGTATCGGTCACCCGACCCTTGTCGGTCCGGTTTTCTATAGGATCGGTTCGGTCTAACTTGTCGGTCCTAATCTTATTAAATTAATCATTTTAAAAATAAAAATCACCTTTAATTAACGTCCATTTTTTAGCATAAAACCTGTCCATTTTTTTGCATAAAACCTGTCCAAACTATTATCTATAATATATACAGAACCATATCAATATATTCTTAAGAACCATAAGAATAAAATAAATAAATTAAATAGTCACACAAGCAGTGGAGAGGGGATGCATACACAAGCAGTGGAGAAGCGTACCAGCTGTGATGAGGGGAGGAGATGGCAGCGCTGATCAAGATGCGTACACAAGAGGTGGATGATGGCAGAGGCGAT
Source organism: Sambucus nigra (assembly GCA_949130495.1). Classification (NCBI taxonomy): domain Eukaryota; kingdom Viridiplantae; phylum Streptophyta; class Magnoliopsida; order Dipsacales; family Adoxaceae; genus Sambucus; species Sambucus nigra. The sequence goes on from OX422208.1 coordinate 192,900,861, forward strand.
TGAGAAGCGTACCAGCTACGATCAAGAATCGTACCAGCTACGGAGATGTTAGCGGAGGGTTCCAGCTGCGATAAGGGGAGGAGATGATAGCTGCGATGAGGGGAGGAGATGGCAGCTGCGAGCCTGCGATGAGGGGAGAGGAGAACAATGGCGTAACCGTAGAGAGAGGAGAGAAAAATGGCATCGGTAACAAATGAAGAAAATAAAGAACGGATAGATAAGTTTAGGGCAGTAAAAGACATAAGGGTTTTGTCTTCTTGACGATCGTACCCTCCCTCTTGTGTTCATATTAATATATATATAAATATAATTAAAATATATATTAATATGAACAATCGGTCTGGGTCGGTCCAAACAGGTTATTTAATGTGGCGGATCGAGGACTGGACCGACTAGACCGGTCTGGAAAAAAAAACTAGACCGGACCGGTGATAAAAAAAACCCGATAAAAATAGGGTGGTTCGGTTCGGTCCAGTTCGGTCCGGTCCGTCGGTCCAATCGATTTTTTGAACACCCCTAAATACAAGTATGATGCATCGCCTCCAAGCTGAGCTAAAGAGGTAGTGCCAGCCGAAATTATTAAGTTATTGGATGCCGGGATCATCAACCCAATTTGGGATAGCAAATAGGTGAGTCCTATCTAACTCACCCCGAAGAAGTCGAGAATGACTGTGGTTGAGAATGCCAAGGGTGAGTTAATTCCCCAATGTACCACCACCGGGTGGCACGTGTGTATTGATTATCAGAAACTCAATGTGGGCACAAGGAAAGATCATTTCCCCTTACCATTCATTGACCAAATGATAGTGAAAGTAGCGGGACACCCATATTATTGCTTTCTCGATGGTTATTCCGAATATAACCAAATAGAGGTAGATGTTCTTGATCAAGAGAAGACGACTTTCACATGTCCTTTTGGCATGTCTGCCTACAAACGTATATCATTTGGATTGTGTAATGCGCTCGCTACCTTTTAAAGGTGCATTCTTAGTCTCTTTAGCGACATTGTTGAAAGAGGCCTTGAGGTATTTATGATGATTGTAGCGTTTTTGTCCCCTCTTTTGACCTTTGTCTTGCAAATCTTGAGAAAGTACTCACCCGGTGTGTGGAAAAGAACTTAGTGCTTAATTGGAAAAAATGCCACTTAATGGTTACCGACGGAATAGTTCTTGGTCACATAGTGTCGTCCAAGGGAATCGAAGTCGATAGGGCCAAAATATATGTCATAGCCAAGCCTCCCCAACCTAAATCACTAAAGGATGTGCGCTCCTTCTTGGGTCATGCGGGGTTTTATAGAAGGTTTATCAAGGATTTTAGTGCCATCGCTAGACCCTTGAGTAACCTCTTTATTAAGGATGCCCCCTTTGAGTGGAACGAAGCATGGCAAGGTGCTTTTAATAAATTGAAATGCATGCTTGTTTCCTCTCTATTCACGCAAGCTTCGGATTGGTCCCTTCAATTCGAGCTTATGTGTGATGCGACTGACTATGATACAGGGGTTGTTTGGGGCCAGAGAAAGGATAAGAAACCTCATGTCATCTACTACGCTAGCTGGACTTTACCCGAATCGTAACTCAATTACTCCACCACGGAGAAATAATTGTTAGCGGTAGTGTTCGCCCCAGACAAATTTTGCTCGTACCTCATTGGTTCACCAATCATATGTTTTACCGACAACGCGGCATTGAAATATCTCCTTTCTAATAAAGATGCTAAGATGCACCTCATAAGGTGGATCTTACTCCTACAAGAATTTAATCTCTCCATTAAAGGAAAAAAAAAGGGTAGAAAACGTTGTTACGGATCATTTGTCCCAGCTTGCGTTCAACGTGCCTAGTGATCACATACCCATAGACAAGTATTTCCCGAATGAGAAACTATTTGCCAATTTTGTTTGCGGACATAGTTAACTACCTTGTCATGGGAGCCGTCCCACCCGATTGTGCACCGTAAGAGAAGAAGAAGTTCATTACTTGGTCGCACATGTTATTCTATGACGATCCATTCCTATTTAAATATTATGCGGACCAAATAATTCGACGTTGTGTACTGAATGATGAGACTTCTATCGTCATCCATTTTTATCATACGAAAGCGCGTGGAGGCCATTTTTCCATGAATAAGACGTCCGCTAAGATTCTTCAATGTGCTCTCTATTGGCCCACGATCTTTCGGTATGTGAACGCTTAATGTAAATCTTGTGATAGGTGTCAAAGGATGGGAGCTATTACCTGACGTGACATGATGCCATTAACCCCTATACCCATCATCGAGATATTTGATTTTTTGGGGTATTAACTGCATGGGCCCTTTCCCTCTGTCCTTTGGCTTCCTATACATCCTCATTGCGGTAGATTACGTGTCTAAATGGGTAGAGGCCATAACTAAAAAACGAATGACAATTAAGTGGGGATTAACTTCTTGTAAGAACAGATACTTTCTCGCCTCGGTGCTTCGAAGGCAATAATTAGTGATAACGGTAAGCATTTTAGCAATAGGCCATTTCAAAAGCTTATGAGAAAGTATGGAGTTGTTCACAAGGTTGGAACAACTTATCACCCTCAAACGAGAGGGCAAGCCGAGCTAGCAAATCGTGAAATCAAAAACATTATTAAAAAAACCATCGATCCTAATCGGAAAGATTGGTCCCTTAGATTAAACGGTGTGCTATGGTCTTATAGAACCGCATACAAGAACCCCCTCAGGATGTCCCCATTTCGCTTTGTCTATGGCAAGCCATGCCACCTCCCCATGGAGCTAGAGCATTAAGCTTATTGGGCAATCAAGAGGATGAATTACAGTTTGGACAAAGTCAGTGAATTTCGCAAGCTTCAATTGAACGAGTTGGAAGAGATGCGCAATGATGTATACGAGAACGCTAAGATTTCCAAAGAACGAATGAAACTTTCACATGATAAGATGATCCGACGCAAGGAGTTTCATTCAGGAGAAAAGGTGCTTCTCTATAACTCTAGGCTACATTTATTTCCAGAAAAACTGCGGTGAAGATGGACTGTCCCATTCGTTGTGAGAAATGTATTCCCCCATGGAGCAATGGAATTGGAAGATACAAAGGGGGATATACATTTAAAGTTAACGGATAACGCCTAAATCCATATCTAGAGGCGTATCTGGAATAAGCCGATGCGATCTGGTTGTCGGACCCAGTTTACGGGGTTGAGTGTGCTATAACGGAGAGGTCGTTGCACCCCCGACGTGTATGGGGTGACTCTTATGTACACTAGTTAGAGTTTGGATAGGGTCGTTAGGAGTCCGTAAGTGTAAGTCATGAGAGGATAGGAGTTTAAACACGCATTTCGTGAGGGCATGGACAGTTTCGAGGGAGTTCCTTCGCTGGAATAATTGTGAGAGTGTTTAAAAAATCAAGATTGAATGAATTCATGTTTAGAAAAGAGAGCAGAGTTTATGTACAAGGTGAACCAAACCGATACCCCTGGACTGGATCGATTTGGTTTGGGAAAATGCAAAATAAAAAAAGAGGGCAATTGGACTGGTTCGCCCTCTACAGATTTATGTCCCTTCCCTCTATGATTTCATCCTTCCCCCAATCTCTTAATTTACCTCCTGTTCCGATTTTTCCCTCTATTCTTCCCCCTTTTTCCCTCCAAATACCCCCCCGCCCCCACTCACACCACCTATAAATTCACACCCTATCTCACCCCTTTCTCCACACTATAGCTACTTCCCTCCCATACATATTCTCTTTCTCTCTCTCTCATATTCCAGCAGCACTAAGATTTCCCACGGCCAATCGAGCTTTGCCCGCCAAATGCACTTGCATCGAAGTCATCCCCGATGGTAACGGGGACTTCCGTTCTCGTATAGAACAAATATGGTGTGAGCATTTCTTCAGCTCCTCCCGAAAACTCCACATTGAGCGACCAGTTAAATGGAATGAACTACCCCCAATCGTCACCAACCTTTTCCTCTCGAGGGGGTGGTGTCGGTCTCTCAACGAGCCCCACAATGTGGTATGGGAAGAGGTGATCCGATCTTTCTATGGCTCTCTCGTTTGCACGGGCGAGTTCGACGCCCAAGATTTTGTTGACGGTCGTCCCAGCCCCTTATTCTTGGACATTTTGTCCCGGAAGCTTTCCACCAAGGGGGGTTCGATCCCGGAACATCTTGACTATCCAACTAACACCTCACCTATTCCCAAAAGTACCTGCATTGCCCGACTTGTACCCGATAAAAATTGGGTCGGGTAAACTTTTTCGGTGGGATGCCTAAATGATAAGGCCCGCATTACCTTCCACATTGTCTATGCCAACCTACTCCAAATTTCAAATGATTCGGCAATGCGCCCTCGCCAAGCTACACTCGTCTACCACCTTTTTTATCACAACACTACAATTCACCTTGGCCGCACATTCTACGCCGATATCCTTTATGCAACCTTGGATCAAAAAGGTAAGGCCCCTCTCCCATATCCCCGCCTCATCATCTCAATCCTCGCCGATTCCAGCATTGAGCCACCCCGAGCTTTTCTCGACCTCCCAAAGCCCATTGGATAGGAACCACACACTCGGAGTGCAAAAAAATGGGAGGTCATAAAATCAGTGAGGGTAGAGGTTGATGATGATGATGAGGAGGAGGAGGAGGAGGATGCCAATGACGAGGAGGAGGTAGAGGAGGAGGAGGAAGAAGCCGCGGACGTTGAAATGGCCGAGGGCACGGAGGAAGAAAATGATAAAGCGGTTGATTCTGACTACGAGCCGGAGGGAGGGAGCTTAATCGTCGCATCTCCGCGCTGGAAGCGCGCTTTGACGGGTTCATTAATGAATACCGTACCGACCTCCAAGCGGACTGTCGAGCGTACTAGTGCGATACAAGTATGATGCATCGCCTCCAAGCTGAGCTTTATCGACTGCATATGGGTGTACCACCACCGACCTATTTTTATGACCCCATATGACCAAATGCTCCCGGCTCGTCCAACCCACCGCCTCAGTAGCCCGTTGTTTGTTTGGTTATTTGTAATTTGTAGTTCTTCCAATTGTCTTAACTGCTTGTACTTATTTTTGTGTAATGACGAACTATGATCCTATCATTCCGTGTAGTTGCTTGCTAGTATTACATAGTTGCATTTGTCCTTTGTTAATTTTTTATGCATTCTCTATTTATTTTAGATTTTAGTCCTTTTGCATAAGGACTTTGCAAAAGTCTAAGTTAGGGGAGTGCGCATGCGATTTAAAATTTCACAAAGTTCAACATGCCCGAAAAAAAATTAGAAAATTCCAAAAAAAATTGAAAATTTTTGAAAAGCCAAAAATATTTTCATAAAAATAAATAACAATTGGAATTTAAATTTTTCAAAAATGTCAATATTTTTTAAGTCTCGGATTGAAAATTTTCAAATGCACAAAGCTAAAATTGACCAAATATGGAAATTGAAATAAAATTGACGACTTTAAGAATAAGTGTGGAGATTAATCAACCCGAGGAGATTTCGAGCTTATCACTTTTTGCGAGTTTTTAAATCATTCTGAGTTAATGGTTAACTCAAAGTTCAATTCAGCGTGTAAAAGGTCGTTAAAGATCTCTATTCCTTTGTTTTGATCAATTATGGGAAACGTGTGAGATGTTGTCTTGAAAAATGCGCTAACATATCTCTAAACTTAATTCATCTCGAGACGCATATGGTAAATTAATTAGTAATTTGGATAAATGAAGGTAGGCCCTCGTTTGTTACCCAAAAATATTAGCCATAAAAAGTTGTGAAAAATTATCCCTTGCAACCCAATTTGAGCCCTACAAAATTTTTCCTTTTCGTTTGTAACCCGAAAAACCAATTGGCCCGAAATTATGAAAATTGAATTTCATCAATTAAGTCCAAACAGTGCAACGAAAAGGGGCAAGAAAAAAATAGTATAATGCTCAACAAAAATAGCAAGAAAATGTGAAAATAGAAAAAAATAGAAAAAGAAGAAAAAAAATTAGCAAAAAGCCCGAAAAAGCACTAATGGACATCCTAAGTAAATTTTCCAATTCGGGCGTTCCCAATAAATCCCACTTTTACCCAATACACCTTATAACCCAAGAACAGTCATAATCGAGTCTGAATAACGAAATTAATTACCACGTGGAGAGCTAAGACACAAGAAGATAATAAGGGAGATTAATTGGTGTGAATAAGAGGCAATGTTCTTGTTTTTCAATAACCGAATTCCGACGAAGAGATCTTTTCACCATATAAAATTTTTGTCTTTCAAGTTTATGTGCGTGAATTTGTGTCCATTATATTTACTCTTATCAATCACGCATATCGAGAGAAATAGTCATATTTCAAGTGATTCGTTTGAGAGAGCATCCCTTAAGAAATTGAATCAAAATAAATTTTCGAAAAGTAACGTAATGATCAATTGGGGGAAGTTAGCAGTTTAAATTTTTGGCTTCACACACACACTATGAATTGAGACTTTCGAATATGAATTTACGGTGACCATTTTTAGAAAGGTTTATATTGTACAATTTTTAGGTATTTTGAATTTTTACTTGAGTCAGAAAAATGAATTTTGTGGGTATATTCACTGCAAACCCTCACGAGACACAACTCGTCCTACTAGGGTAACGTAGGGGTTTAATGGCTTGTTGCATACACTAAATGCAATTGCTTGCTCGCAAAAGAGCTATTCTATCCTAATAAATTTTTTGAAGGGCACTCAGCTCATACTCTTATGCTTTTACATTGCTCGGGACGCGTAAAGTTCTAAGTTAGGGGGATTTGATTAGGCATTAATAGTCCATATTTATACCCGTAATTTAGAGTCTTTTAAAATTCCGTACGGTGTAATTCGAGTTGATTTATCTCATATCATTGCTACTGACATATTTATACCCTATGTGACATTTTTTAACGAGTTCGGGTTACATTTTTTAACGAGTTTGAGTTTCATGTATTTTTCATCAATTTTGCAGGTATTTAGTGAATGTGAAGAAAGAAAGAAATCGGAAGAAATATATAAGAGAAATGAAGAAAAGTTAAAGGGCAAATGAGTACCTTGCATCTAGAATTCGGACGAGAAACCTAAAGAAGAGTTGAAGACCTCGAGTCTACGAGCACATAGGAAGAAACGACATCCAAATTTGAGTCCCGGATCACAATTTATGAAGCTTTGAAGATGAGAAAAAATCACAAGGAAGAAAAATGTTGTGAATAAACCCAACGGAAGCCATAAAGAAGAAAATGAACCGGTCCGGTGCTGGAAAAACTTTCTGTAAATGATGAACCGAACCGATGATGTTGAAAAACGAGCGGTCCAGCAGTGTAAAAACTTCTTGTAAAAGGGAAACCGAACCGATATCCCTGGACTGGATCTGTTCGGCTGTCGAATTTCGTAATTATCTTCTTCCAAAATTAAAGTTGTACATGGCCAAAACTCTTGTAAAAACAAAGTCTTTTTATTCCAATGTATTTCAAAACTTAAGGGAGTTCTTTTAGCATAGTTTTAGAGAGAGAAAGTAGTGAAGAACTCTAGTAGCATAAAGTTCACAACTTTGTGATTTTCAATTCAGATTTCTTCAGTAAAGTTTGTTTCTTCTTCTTCTTTATTGTTTATATTCATTAATAAGTGCATAGTTTATTATTTACCAATTGTCCTTAATTTCTCTTTCTGATCTAAGTTTAATTTCATGATGGTTTTGATTTCCTGCAGAGTAAAAAACATAATTGTAGTTAATTGCACCATGTTAGGCTAGATTTCTAAGGGTTGGGATGCGTGAACCCAACCCTATGTGGTTTTCACGAATAGAAAATTAGTTATTTGAATTAAATAATGATTGAATCGTATTGTGTAGTGATCACAACTGTCGTTGGACTTTTAACCTCGTTTGCCCTAGGTAATCGGGGTGTTTAAGAGTGCGACGCGCGTGTTAGCTATTTCGACACCGCTTTATTCTTGCTCTTTATTATGTATGATGCGGGTTAGTAACCTCATATATGTAATGAATGAGATTAATAAAGATTGGGTTTAATCAACTATCTAATTCACAACTAGTTTTGTATCCGGTAAACATACTAGGGTTCAGGGGAGTGTATTCCAGCCTATCTTTCTCAGTCACATTTATTCAATTCCAGTAGTTTTACTTCTTCTCACGTAATTTAGTTAGTAAGTTTAATTTAGTTTGCATTTAGTTAGTAGAAATCAATCTCCAAATTAATCATCTTTTTTTCTTTTTCTAGAGTTAGTTTAAGGTTAGTCATCTTTCCTATAGTCATTATGTTCCACATTTTATTTCCCTGAGGATTCGACCCCATCTTATCGGGTTTATTACTTACACGACCGGTTTGCACTTGAACCGTAATTACCATGCACTAGAGACACATTTTCATTCGCATCAAGTTTTTCGAGCCGTCGTCGGAGAATTAGGTAGACTATTAGGTTAGGTCGATTTGTTCTAAAAATTGATTCCAAAACTTAAAAAGCCAAAAGAAATCATAAAATCAAAAATCCAAAAAAAATTCAGAAAATTGAAAAGAAAAAAAATATAACATCTCTCATAGCCCTTTCATGCAAAATCTGCAACAAACCCCTCAATCTACTCCTACGCGCATTCACGAGACTCCAATAGTTGAGTACGATCCTGATAGCCCACACACTCTTAAAGCACCTCAGTTCTAGGTTCCACCTCTTACACCTCCAAATTTCATTACGAGTCACACTTCTAGGACACCGAGTGAGAATTTCAAGTCACTAGGAGAGAGAGAGAGAGATGTCTGATAACACTAATTTTGGTACAGGTGAGGGAGACCTACTGTATCGTCCCATGAAAGTCGTGAAATAGACTCGGAGATTATGGGGTAGTGCTACGAGTGTTAGGCATAGGTTAGCCGGATATATATATATATATATATATATATATATATATATATATATATATATATATATATATATATATATATATATATATATATATATATTTATTTATTTATTTATTTATTATATAAATATCGGTGTGAATGATATTTATCTGAAAGCATACCCCTCTATTGCTATCGTCGGAAGTTGTGCGATGTGGGTGAATTCCCAAGCTAGTTCATGCAGGGAGAGTATAGTCTCCAGGTCATATCATCCGGTATTTTATTGTGTGATTTATTTTCGAGGTGAGTCATTTTGGGTATGATTCGATCTCTCTCGAGAAAATATAACCGTCCCCACTACATTTGTGGTATTTTTGCCAAAGTTCGGTTTGAGCTAGTCCGACTTTTGGTAATCGGGTTAGAGTGAGCATACCTGGGATATGATAACATTGTAGAGACAAGCATCCAGTGAGTTATTACTCAGGAGGATGGTTATTATACGCGACATGTGTGTGGATGCTTTGGTTATTGGATTTATTTTTACGCATGTTGTTTATATTAATGAAAGATAAAATTTAACACCAGCTTAATTTAACATAGGTGGTTAGTAATTTATAAAGTTTTTTTATAGTGATGCTAAGAATAAACCAAATGCGATTTATGTTTATTTTGATATCACATAGGCAAGGTGTCACAGATGGTGCATCAGGTTCTGGTGTCTATAGGATCTGTGGGGCTTACTACGATTTCATCATAGCGTTCTTTGATATAGAGCCCTATTATAGGATTGTTTTATTCCTCTTCGTACGCACGTTTATGTTCTCCTGCTATTAAGTATAGTTGATGTGAATCATATACGAGTTCAGTTGGGTTTCGAGGTGAGACATTTGGGGTATGATTCAGTCTCTCTCTCGGGGAAATATGACCGCCTCCACTACCTGCGATATTTTTACCAAAGTTCGATGTGAGCTAGTCCGACTTTTGATTATCGGGTTAGAGTGAGTGTACCTGGGATATGATAGAATTGTAGAGACAAGCATCCGGTGAGTTATTACTCAGGAGGATGGTTATTATATGCGATATGTGTGTGATTGTTGTTGTATATTAATACGTATATAATAGAGTAAACAGTCATATACGGGTTAAGAATACAAAGTGTGAATGTATTTCGGATATAACTAGTGTCAGCGTTATATGATTAATTAGTATTTCATATATAACTAGAGTGAACGTTATATGATTAAGTAGTATTTCATATATAACTAGTGTGAACTTTATAGGAGTAATTAAAGTTGAAATGACTAAATAAGTTAATGAGTAGAACAACTTATAAATCAAATCAAGGAATACTCAATTTAGAGTAGCGTGATAAAAAGAAGCGTAACAAGGCTAGTTAGGTGGTGTAGCGTAACTAGTTGGGTTAGGAGGCAAGAGATAAGTGTGCACATTAGTTGATGGGTGAGTTATATCTCAAGAGAGTGCGACACCCACTTAAATATGAAAAGTGTTAATGCATATTTAACTGTTGCATTTAATTAATTGCTAAATATTTTTCAAATGTTTTTGGGCTCTGACCCGTATTAAAATATTTTCCGGCCACATGGATGCCAAGCTTGAGGATTCATTCCAGGGATGCGTAGCTACAGCATTGTAGATGCTTGCATGACATTGTTGTGACACCCCGCCTAATTAAATACCGGGCGATCACTCCTTTATTAAATTAAAATCAAGGTGAACAGTTGGTTCATTCTTAGCATCACTGTCGAAAAATAACTTTTCCAATTTAAACACCCTAAATAATTAAGCTAAGTGTCAAAACCATTTTTAGACCTTACTTTCCAAATTTTAGTTTATAAACCAAGATTTAAATCTTTACATAATTCAATATTAAAGAATCACACCACAATTTTCCTGGAACATATAATCCAAATAATTTAAATATTCAACAACTAAATCCCAACATTTAAAACTTAAAGTAAAACATTCAGACAGTAATAAATCCCAAAGTGACAATACTAGAAATAAATGAATCATAATGTCTAATAAAACAGCTGGATAATGGAAACGGGCGACACATGCCCAACTGAATAAATATGATAGGAGTGGAATCAAATGAATGAAGTCGTCTAAGCAAGTGGCCTGCAACTCCCACCTAAGCTGCAGCACGTTCCTTCCAAAGGATCCTATGCAAAACGCCACTGTGGATGGGCACCTGTAATACATACATATATATACAAGAGAGAAAAGAAAATGGAAATGGGTCAGATCCCGATTGTGAAAATGATTTAAAATTTGTTTAGCAAGTATTTAAAATGTTTACAGGCCAATGCAACAACATATTAGTGCGGCACTCCCTTGATAAATTCTCACCTCTCTTCTAATGTGCACGCCTATGGTACTAACCTTCCCAACGGTTTAACTTATCTTAGCTTACTCGTAAGATTTAAAACTGAACAATTTAATTGTTTAAGAGGATAATTTCATTTGATCACAAAGTTCTCATTTAAACATTATTTGCTAATAAAGTTTCACATTACACTTTTCAAATCAAGTATTTCCAAATTAAAGTCATTATTCATTTCTTACTTTCCATAAACACAATAGGAAGTTTCAAATTATATATATATATATATATATTAAATACTCGTATAATATATATATTCTAACAGCACCCCACATAAAAATTATGGTGCGGGCATACTCTGCTATCCAATCACCGTATCACTCGTACTAAGGGAAATACAAGTTCGGAATCACTCTCGAACTGTATTAATACATACACAAACAATATTGAGGCGAAGATAGTTTCCAAGTCCAAGAGGTCAGTACATACCCTCGCGTCTCTTAGGACCGTGACTATCGATTCGATAGCCTGTACCTAGGATTCCTATCTTCTTGGGTACAAGTCAATATCCCCCGTAAAGGTCCCATCGAGATAAGACTGTCCCAGCGCGGTAACCCCAGGGATAGCAAGTAGCGCGGGCATGATTTTCACACGTATATAATATATGCATACACACAGTCATATAAATATACTACTTTTATCATATCAATTTAGGTTCATCTCATAACCCATAATTACGACATTTATCCTTATTTTCCCATTATTAGTTATCATGTATGATGGTTCGTCTCTAACTTTAATTTGAAGGATTATTCCAACTTACTACGTAACACTCATGGGCTCTATCCTCCCAAGTGTAAAATTTAGTAGGTATTCATCTATTTTCCATCGTAACTATTTTACGTATCTCTCCCTTTAATACAAAATTCCATCGTCTCTTATATATAAACACCCCAAAAATGCAAATCTCGCCTTACATTAAAGATCTCATAATCATTAATAAGTCCTACTGATCTTCTTTATCTCCCAAAATATTTTAATAAGGATGTCTAAGGAGTATTATTCATTTAGAATTAATTCAACTATTTAAAAAGAGGGAAATATAAGTCTGCCAGAAGGGGTCAATCGATCGAGGGCAGGGGATCGATCGATCGAACCTTCGATCGATCGAAGCTCTTGGCTCGATCGATCGATCAAGCAGGTATGGCGAATTCTGCAGGTAACCAGTTACGGGTTCTATCACACAACCTCATCCAAATCCAGATTTTTCATTCCCAATCACCCAAAAATTTGTACTACTAACATTATAAACCCATATTATACATCTTCTACGTAAAGCATGCAAATTTTCATCAATAACCATGGATTAATAGGCCAAAAACTCATATTAATCTCAAGAACCCTAGAATTTATTTAACCTTGTTCTAATCAATCTTTTTCCAGAATTTCTTCTTCTAAAACATCATAAATCAACCTCTACATATGAAGGGGAATTTCCAGATTTCCATTTATATCATTACTACATGCAATTTCCTATCTCCAACTTGGGTTTTCTTCCATGAAACTCATCCTAATCAACCCTAGACTAACATGAGTGATGCATTAACGAAAATAAGCAAGATAAACACTTGCCTGGAAATTTCAGAGTTCTAATTTGTGGACGAATTTGGTGTGGTTGCGTTCCCCGTCGCGCGATCTACGCGTTGGTGGTGGTGGCGGTGCAATCAAATGACTTTTTGGCCTCGGATTGCTTGGAAAGCTTTCTCCTTCCCTCTCCTATGGCCGTTCTAAAGTTTTGAGTCTGATAACCCTAAAGGACTATTCCAAATGGCTGATATAGCCTAATAATTTTCGTGGGTTTAATTACCCAAAAATGCAAAATGTCCAAAATGCCCTCCCGGGGTGCTAAATAGGCCTAAAAACGCCCCGAGACCCAAACTAAACTCCCGAGTACACTTTTTGACTATCTCAACCCTTCCGAACACGTTGGCACACTCAAAACGACCATACAGATAACTTAAAAATATTTCACTTTTATTAATCAACATTTATTCCCGACGCGACACAGGCGCATCCCGACTTAAATTTCCAAAATTGTCATTCTATTCACTCGTGACATTTAATAGAACCAATATTGTATATTACTTTGCTCATTAGTAATATTCAACAAGTTTTCCATAATTACTAACTCACATCACGTTAATAATTATAAAATAATTAATTTCCAGATTTATATTAAATAATTAATTCACATTAAATTTAATAAATCCCCAAATTAAGAAAGCATAAAAATACGGGGTATTACATACTTCCCCCCTAATAACGGAATTTCGTCCCGAAATTCAAAAAATAAGGCCTAACTGGTAGAACAATTCTGGATATCTCTTTGTACGCAGACTATCTACATAGTAAGGCGCTTAATCACTATAGTCCCCGCCTCACAACAAGCTTGATTAACATTCTTATTGGAGACACTTTACATGGTGCTCCTAACCGACAACATTCGCATAGGTTGCGCCTCATTACATGGAAGCTACTCGGATTTATCTATATACAAAACTCCCATTCTGAGAAAACCATACAAACCTCTGACCACTCTTGTTCGCCTAAAACAGTCATGGAATTTCACCATAGTCATCGGAGTATTCCCGACCGATCCATAATTCTGAGTATCCACTCACCTCTAAATATACGAAAGGATAATATTCGAGGTTCTTCCATACCAAAACCTTAATAAGCACCTCATACGCGATTAACAGGTACGAGTGCCTTTTTAGAGCACTCCTGAAAACACCGTACTAAGATTCCAAAATTTCCTTCACGTGGTTCCACTAATTTTTAATCACCGTGCGCCTATTTCCTGGCTAGGGGTGATACATCCTTCTCGAAACGAAACCTCATTTCCGTCGGTTCCTGAAATCCCATATTAAAGGTGGGATTCACAAATCTCATCCCGATTCAGGAATTAATACTGCGCCAGACCATGCACTGGCGCGATCCTTCCTTTCAAAGGAAGTCTGGGGCGCACTAGTTAACATTGCCTTAATCTTGTTTTGAGGGTGGTAACACATCCAAGAACTTTATTGACTTTACCGACATCTTCCCATTTCAGGAATTGTCGATAAACACAAAATTCTCTGGTCGCTTTTCCTCTTCCAACCGAACCCTACCTATGGACGGTGCATGTAGGGACTACTTACTATGTCCCGCTAAACATCGATCTTTCCTTGAATTATCTCACATTATGTGACACGTAACATTCCCTTTCCTTCCTTGGTGTATGCCGAAAGTTCCGACCCGTGTTCTTTTCCTCCACGAAGCGCACTTCTGAATCCTTTACACCATACTAACATCATCACTCTTTGCATGCGCAAGTTTGCTCTCACACTTGACTAATAACTACTCCGCTCCGAGGGTTCTTCAAAATAATTAAATTTTTACTCTATTCAAGGGATACCCTTTCTTAAATGGCTTCCCACAGCCTTCCCATCAAATTAGGTTGTGCTATTCTAATTGCACACTTACGTATGGATTATCGCCCCTCATGTGACGTTTAATCCACTCTATCACTTCCACTTCGTTCTGTTAGCCCCATAAACACATTTTCCACACGTCCATTACCACGCCCCCTTCATCTCGAACGAGTTTTAACATCAGTTAACTACGATGTCTACACACCCTATAAATCGTGCATACTAGCGTAAGCATCACATACGTTCCATACTAATAAACAAATTCTTTGTTTTCCCTGGTGCTTGCAACATGATTACAACACTTTAATCACTCTAAAAATCAAAATTCTAAATCTTCCTTATTATCATTCCGCCCCCTTAACTCGTGGTGACAAAGCAAAACTTTCAATGCTTTCTTACCACACAACCAGCTCCACTGGCTTTAAATCAAAATTTAACTTCCCACTTAAAGATATAATTACTTGATCCCCTTTCGATTGGGGTACTGAACTCGTGGAATAGTGACCAAACGTCTCCCTATTTCCAACCTTACACTAAGTTTCATGCGTGGGATGTCTCGCAAAGCGAAATCCAAACAAGGAACCCTCCTGATACACTATTACCTAGTATTGTCGGTTATCGAGATCCGTTAGGTCCTCCGTCCATAGCATTTACCCCTTTACTCCGTCTTTTGATAGAAAAGTTACATTTCCTCCCGTAATTACACTTAACAAAGAACATCTCACCAATTGTACTATCGTTCAGAATTGGGTGTTGGAAATTGCGTTCCATGAATCTCGAATACATACAATCGGAATTTTTGAAACTCCTTCCCCTAATAATAGGGGTATCACTCTTAATGCCCTCCTATCTAAAGGATATATATAATAATGCACCCTTTCTATCACCAAGTCCTGAGCGCTACCCATAATACTGAGTTAAAACTTTTCGCTCAACCATAAACCCGATACATACTGAATCATAACAACCAAGTCCCCTCGCGCCGGTATCAAACATCTCGAACTCAATATCCCCTCCAAAGTCTCTAGGATAGATAATATATAAGTGCGGGTTCAACCCTCTTGCAGGTGAGGCCTCGCCAAAACAGAACACGTTGCACTAAAGCAACCAATAAAATAGCCTTGCAATAACTGCCTACTATTGTACTGACCATTTCTATAAAGTTATAATCAATACCATACTATACTCGTATATCACATCACTAAAACGAGTAACCTCAATAAAGCATATAACACCATTAATATACTAATTCATCCTCCGCGGATAGCACTAAGGAAAATCCTGCTACACTAGGAAAAATATTCACATGATAATACCGCTCGTAGTTATACACATTAAACCCGCCTCACATGCCAATTTAGTAATGAACATAATACAATGACTCACTCGTGTCACAGAAAACATGCTTCACCCTCTGAGGATAAAACCTATAATTCTGCCTTGCCAATCGTCTTGACCGTACAAGTTGACTCCGGATGTAACATGCCTGCCCAAACCAAAACAAAAACTACTATAATCGTTGTCCCTTACTAGACACCACACTCTATCTCCATACTTGCTTCGAAAAATATTTTAGCACGTGTGATCTCACTCTCCGCAAGATATTTCAATATTTAATCCACTTAGCATTTTAAATACATTCGAAAACTCACGAACTACTGGAATCGAATCCAGGAGAATTACAATTTCCTTAGAGGTATCCTCCTTTATATAATAAAAATAGGTGTGAGATCCCCCTTCTGGGCCAGGTATCGCCACTCAAATATTTCTTACCCCGGAATGGCAAAGACATTACTCTCACCAAAGCAATCTATCATGGCTCTATAAGCTGCGAGCCAATTCATACTGATAATAACGTCGTGCTCATGTATATCTAATACTAACATGTCTGCTGGTAATACTAAGCTGCCAATCTCTACTCCCACACCCCGGTATATAAAGAAAAATAAGTGAACCATTTCCCAGTGATAAGTCTACACACATCACAGTGCTCTCTGCTGTGACTAATAGCCCTAAGGCCTTCGCAAAATGAGTAGCTATAAAACAGTGCGTCGCCCCAGTATCAAATAAAACTCGACCCATAGTACCATGGATAGGAAACATACCTCTTTTCTCGGTTGGGGCCTGAGATGCTGCTATCTGGTGGACGTTACAGACACGCCCATACTGTAACTGTCTCTGCTGAACTGAGGTTGTTGGAAAGGATGGTGGAGCTGGCTTCTGTGGTTTATTACTAGCACCTTCCTGTCGTGGGGCCCTATTCTTCTCTGGGCAACCCTGACACCTATGGCCATTTCTACCACATTGATAGCACCTCCCTCGAAACTGCTTCACTTCACTACGTTGTTGACTAGTCTCGCTTTTTCCCTGGTCTTGTTGGCCTTGGTGGGAAATTTGCGAAAAAACTATGTCAGGGTGAGGACAATCCCTCCACTTGTGACCCGGCTTTACACATATATAGCAGAGTCCCGAAAGTTCTCGCTGGTTGATTTGGAGTTCCTTTTTAGACTGATCCGGACAAGTTTGACGTTCATGACCGTCCATTCCACATCTGAAACACTCCGTCGTGACTTCACTCGGACCCTGGCTTTGTTAACCCTGACGCTTTTGGGCTTCCCCGCACAATTCGTTACCTTGGTGGCTTTTACTGGTCTGAGGAGCTTGTTGTCGCGATTTTTGTGTCTTCACACACTTTTTATTTCCAGTCATGACAGACTGACTGTACTCTCTAGATCTTTTACCCCCCATGAGCTGTGTGCTGCGTTCTTGATACTGCAAGACCACAGTGGTAACTGCCTGTGCCACAATACCTGCTAACTCGGCGATTGATATTCTCTCTGGAGATACCTGAGGTGTGAGTCGATCTTGCTCGTTGACTCCCCTAACCGTTTTAGCTAGTTCTTCTTGACGATCCATCTGAAAATTTAAATAAATTTGGATGAGTTCATCATTCGCATAAACAAATCGCAGAAGCACGAATTCCCAATGTATAGAGATGAACACAACATTCCTAGTATTAGGGCTCTATATCAAAGATGCTAAGCTAGAAACGAAATAAGCCGTACAGATCCTAATGGACACAAGAACCTGATGCTCTTATACCACCTGTGACACCCCGTCTAATTAAATATCGGGCGATCACTCCTTTATTAAATTAAAATCAAGGTGAACAGTTGGTTCATTCTTAGCATCACTGTCGAAAAATAACTTTTCCAATTTAAACACCCTAAATAATTAAGCTAAGTGTCAAAACCATTTTTAGACCTTACTTTCCAAATTTTAGTTTATAAATCAAGATTTAAATCTTTACATAATTCAATATTAAAGAATCACACCACAATTATCCTGGAACATGTAATCCAAATAATTTAAATATTCAATAACTAAATCCCAGCATTTAAAACTTAAAGTAAAACATCCAGACAGTAATAAATCCCAAAGTGACAATACTAGAAATAAATGAATCATAATGTCCATTAAAACAGCTGGATAATGGAAACGGGCGACACATACCCAACTGAATAAATATGATAAGAGTGGAATCAAATTAATGAAGTCGTCTAAGCGAGAGGCCTGCAACTCCCACCTAAGCTGCAGCACGTTCCTTCCAAAGGATCCTATGCAAGACGCCCCTGTGGCTGGGCACCTGTAATACATACATATATATACAAGAGAGAAAAGAAAATGGAAACGGGTCAGAGCCCGATTGTGAAAATGATTTAAAATTTGTTTAGCAAGTATTTAAAATGTTTACAGGCCAATGCAACAACATATTAGTGCGGCACTCCCTTGAGAAATTCTCACCTCTCTTCTAATGTGCACGCCTATCGTACTAACCTTCCCAATGGTTTAACTTATCTTAGGTTACTCGTAAGATTTAAAACTGAACAATTTAATTGTTTAAGAGGATAATTTCATTTGATCACAAAGTTCTCATTTAAACATTATTTGCTAATAAAGTTTCACATTACACTTTTCAAATCAAGTATTTCCAAATTGAAGTCATTATTCATTTCTTACTTTCCATAAACACAATAGGAAGTTCCAAATTTCAGAAGTTCATATATATATATATTAAATACTCGTATAATATATATATTCTAACAGCACCCCACATAAAAATTATGGTGCGGGCATACTCTGCTATCCAATCCCCGTATCACTCGTACTAAGGGAAATACAAGTTCGGAATCACTCTCGAACTGTATTAATACATACACAAATAATATTGAGGCGAAGATAGTTTCCAAGTCCAAGAGGTCAGCACATACCCTCGCGTCTCTTAGGACCGTGACTATCAATTCGATAGCCTGTACCTAGGATTCCTATCTTCTTGGGTACAAGTCAATATCCCCCGTAAAGGTCCCATCGAGATAAGACTGTCCCAGCGCGGTAACCCCAGGGATAGCAAGTAGCGCGGGCATGATTTTCACACGTATATAATATATGCATACACACAGTCATATAAATATACTACTTTTATCATATCAATTTAGGTTCATCTCATAACCCATAATTACGACATTTATCCTTATTTTTCCATTATTAGTTATCATGTATAACGGTTCGTCTCTAACTTTAATTTGAGGGATTATTCCAACTTACTACGTAACACTCATGGGCTCTATCCTCCCAAGTGTAAAATTTAGTAGGTATTCATCTATTTTCCATCGTAACTATTTTACGTATCTCTCCCTTTAATACAAAATTCCATCGTCTCTTATATATAAACACCCCAAAAATGCAAATCTCGCCTTACATTAAAGGTCTCATAATCATTAATAAGTCCTACTGGTCATCTTTATCTCCCAAAATATTTTAATAAGGATGTCTAAGGAGTATTATTCATTTAAAATTAATTCAACTATTTAAAAAGAGGGAAATATAAGTCTACTATAAGGGGTCGATCGATCGAGGGCAGGGGCTCGATCGATCGAACCTTCGATCGATCGAACCTTCGATCGATCGAAGCTCTTGGCTCGATCGATCGATCAAGCAGGTATGGCGAATTCTGCAGGTAACCAGTTACGTGTTCTATCACACAACCTCATCCAAATCCAGATTTTTCATTCCCAATCGCCCAAAAATTTGTACTACTAACAGTATAAATCCATATTATACATCTTCTACGTAAAGCATGCAAATTTTCATCAATAACCATGGATTAATAGGCCAAAAACTCATATTAATCTCAAGAACCCTAGAATTTATTTAACCTTGTTCTAATCAATCTTTTTCCAGAATTTCTTCTTCTAAAACATCATAAATCAACCTCTACATATGAAGGGGGATTTCCAGATTTCCATTTATATCATTACTACATGCGTCCTATCTCCAACTTGGGTTTTCTCCCATGAAACTCATCCCAATCAACCCTAGACTAACATGAGTGATGAATTAACAAAAATAAGCAAGATAAACACTTGCCTGGAAATTTCAGAGTTCTAATTTGTGGACGAATTTGGTGTGATTGTGTTCCCCGTCGCGCGATCTACGCGTTGGTGGTGGTGGCGGTGCAATCGGATGACTTTTTGGCCTCGGATTACATGGAAAGCTTTCTCCTTCCCTCTCCTATGGCCGTTCTAAAGTTTTGAGTCTGATAACCCTAAAGGACTATTCCAAATGGCTGATATAGCCTAATAATTTTCGTGGGTTTAATTACCCAAAAATGCAAAATGTCCAAAATGCC
Source organism: Sambucus nigra (assembly GCA_949130495.1). Classification (NCBI taxonomy): domain Eukaryota; kingdom Viridiplantae; phylum Streptophyta; class Magnoliopsida; order Dipsacales; family Adoxaceae; genus Sambucus; species Sambucus nigra. Next base: position 192,921,188 of record OX422208.1, read on the forward strand.
TTCCCGAGGTGCTAAATAGGCCTAAAAACGCCCCGAGACCCAAACTAAACCCCCGAGTACACTTTTTTGACTATCTCGACCCTTCCGGACACATTTGCGCACTCAAAACGACCATACGAATAACTTTAAAATATTTTACTTTTATTAATCAATATTTATTCTCGATGCGACACAGGCGCGTCCCGACTTAAATTTTCAACATTGTCATTCTATTCACTCGCGACATTTAATAGAACCAATATTATATATTACTTTGCTCATTAGTAATATTCAACAAGTTTCCCATAATTACTAACTCACATCACGTTAATAATTATAAAATAATTAATTTCCAGATTTAAATTAAATAATTAATTCACATTAAATTTAATAAATCCCCAAATTAAGAAAGCATAAAAATACGGGGTATTACAATTGTTTAGGCACTTCAGTTATTCATTTCTAGACTAGGTTTCTTATTCAATAGTTCTTTTAGGAATGTTGCCCCTCTCAGTAGATACATTGTTTCGGTTCAATTTATAGGATGATGTATTTGCATTCAGTTTTATATTCTTTAGACTTATGGTTTGGATTTAGTTTGGAACAGATGGTTTATTCGATACTCATTAGTTATTTATTTACCGTGTGGTTGATTTAGACTATTTTAAATTGTGTGGATGGTTTGGTTATTGAATTTATTTTACGCATGTTGTTTATATTAATGAAAGATAAAATTTGACACCAACTTAATTTAACATATGAGGTTAGTAATATAGAAAGTTTTTGACAGTGATGCTAAGAATGAACCAAATGCGACGGATCACCCATGATTAAAGTAGGTAGGGTGTCACACAACCTTATCACCTTTCTTTTATACATACTTGTTAGAATGCCCTACCTGAGCCAACTCCTCCAGATGGGATTTGAGGGCCTTTCAGTTCTCCATTTATGCCCATTTTCATTGTGATAGGTGCATTTGAGTATGTGTTTCTCTTATTTGGATTTCCACCCATCTTTTTCGGGCACTTGAAAAGCTGATGGTCTTTGATCTTACCCAAGGTCTTGTAGATCGGCTATTTGAAAACAATGTTGATCTCCCGAAAGGCTTTAGACGGGTCTTTCTTATCTCCATTCCTAGAATCTATGTTATGCTTATTACCCCCTTCTTGGGGGTGCTCTCTTTTCCATTCCCTTTGGTTGCCTTCCCACGACCGTTATCACCTTGGTTGAGGGCGACCACATCTTCCACCTTGGCATACTTTTCTATGCTCAACATAAGGTCATCGATGGTGCCTGCCTCCTTCCTGGTGAGGTAGTGGTGCAACATGAAATTGAGAGGCATCCCTATCTCAAATGGTGCTACAACAACTTATTTCGAGAAATCTTCGACGTTGTTGAAGGTTTTCCAGCATCATCTAGCATAATTCCTCAAAGTCTCCTAGGATTTGTTCATATGATGAGGAGAGTATCCATTCTCTTTGTGTGAGAACTGCTTGTAATAAAGTGAGTTGTGAAGGCCTCCGCGAGTGACTTGAAGTTCCTGACCAACCTATGAGGTTGCTTATCAAACCACTTTTGTATAACACCCCCTAGTCTAGAGGGGAATATACAACACATGAGGGTGTCATTGTGGTTTCACAAGGTCATTAATTGCCTATATTAACGCAGGTGGTATATAGGATCGATCTACTCATCATATATCTTGAACCTTGGGGTTGCGAACTTCTTCTGGGGCTCTTCATCCTCAATTTCCCTAGAGAAGGGGGACTGCATCTGAGTGACAAGTGCCCTCATGGATTGTTCCTTAGTGGATCTAGCCCCACGATTCACTGGGTGTTGATCCATTTCCTTTCGCACCAGACTTCAGATATCGTGTCTACGATGTACTTCATCTCGGTTCACCTTACAGGGCGGCTCTCTTACTCCAAATGCTCCTTCTCATTGTGCGAACTTCTTCCTCAACTATGAGTTTTACTCGTTTGAGGGCTAGACGTCCGACCACGACACTTTCATTTACACTACACCAAAATGGAAGATTTGTGAGTGCTGCTAACAGTCACAAATGACCTTTATAACTGCTATTTGCCGTCATAATTTAGGGGGTGACAAAAGAAAGATTATAACTCCTAACAGTAGTCACAAATTTTTATACCCCCTATGGGGGTTATGACTGGTGACCCCAATTTGTAACTACTGTCAGCAGTTACGAATCTGATATTTATAACTGTTGTCAGCAGTTACGAATCTCTTATATATAACTGCTGATAGCAGTTACGAATCTTATATTTGTGACTGTTGTTAGCTGTTACAAAATTGATAGTAGTGACAAATTTTTGACTGCTATTAGCAGTTACGAAAGTTGAATTTGTTAAGTGTGGTAAGAGCCGTTACAAATATCTTTACATTTTCACAAAATGATGAAATAATGAAAGTAGAATAAATATCATGATAACAAGTCTAAAAAATTTAACAACATTTCATTTATATTTCTGATATTCCAAATATTCAGTACACATAAAACTTGTTTAAACTTAATTTAACATCAAATAACCTCTTCGTGGGCACCAAGTACAAAATGAACATAGAATAAAAAATAAACTAAAAAATGGGCTTCGAGTGGGGGTATTGTTGCGGTGACATCCTCCCTCGTGTACTCGGAGTACGCCTTTTGAGCAAGTTCAATGGACTCAAATTTTTTGAATACGGCGCCTCGGTATCTATTGACTTGTACTTGTGTTGCTTGCCACGGAGTGTAAACACCTGGATTTAGGCCTTTAATACTATGTATGTCGGGTATGCCATGTGTATGCCTGCAAACAATAAAATATAATTGAATTCAAAATAAGATAACCAAATGAGATAATTAAGACTGTTATACTACATAATAAAGAAAACCAAATGAGGTAATTAAGACAACGTGTGAGATAATTAAGACAAGAAAATTCTTTAAAAATAAGAAAATTCACAAATTGCAAATCTTGCACGTTGTTGATAAAATAATGTACATACAAACTTCAAAATATTACAAGTCTTTAGAAGTTCACAGACCAAAAAAAAATTTGGGCAGAATTTCCTCTATTTTTTGGACATTCTAAAACCTGCTAATATAAAACCTGCGTAATATAAAGCCCGCACGGCCACAAAATATAACAATAAACTTACAAAAGCCTGCACGGCCATAAAAGTTAATAATAAACTACAAAAGCCCGCACGGCCATAACACAAAAAAATAGAATCATGAATATTAACGACATTAAATAAATAAACCCCTTGTTGGAAACCATTGACTTTTCCATGTGTCCCACGTGAATAAATGATAACGATAAAATGTTATCCTGCAAAAAAAATAGGATACAAAAAAGAGGTGATATTATTAACCAAGTAATTTATAAAAAAAAACTTACTCAAGCAAAAAAAATACATATAGGAGTTGCAATTAGTATCGCCATATTCTCAAATCGAGAGACCCACGACTACGCGGTTAGTTCCTACAAGTTACATTGATCCCGTGCGAGGTGTTCGTGCCTCTTATGGGACCGTTTGGCGACTGATTTAGGTTTTCACCCTCACACGGCTTGTTTTTAAGCCTAATCTAAATATTTCCAAATTATCGTCATATTCTCAAACTGGGAGACCCACGACTATACGGTCAGTTCCTATAAGTTACATTGGTCCCGTGCGAGGTGTTCGTGCCTCTTACGGGGCCCTTTGGAGACTGGTTTGGGTTTTCCGCCTCACACTGCTTGTTTTTAAGCCTAATCTAGATATTTTCAAATTATCATCATATTGTCAAACCGGGAGATCCGCGACTACGCGGTCAGTTTCTACAAGTTACATTGGTCCCGTGCGAGGTGTTCGTGCCTCTTATGATGCCGTTTGGCGGCTGGTTTGGGGTTTCACCCTCAAACGGTTTATTTTTAAGCCTAATCTTGATATTTCCAAATGATCATCATATTCTCAAATCGGGAGACCCGCGACTACGCGGTTAGTTCCTACAAGTTACATTGGTCCCGTGCCTCTTACGGGGCTGTTTGGAAGCTGGTTTGGATTTTCACCGTTTAGCGGCATGTTTTTAAGCCAAAGTCTAGATATTTTCAAATTACCATCATATTCTCAAACCGGGAGACCCGTGACTACACGGTCAGTTTCTACAAGTTACATTGGTCCCATGCGAGGTGTTCGTGCCTGTGACGGGTCCGTTTGGGAGCTGGTTTGGGTTTTCACCCTTTAACAACTTATTTTTAAGCCTAAATTAAATACTTTTAAATTATCGTTATAATCTCAAACCGGGAAATGCGTGACTACACGATCAGTTCCTACAAGTTACATTGGTCCCGTACGAGGTTTTAGTGCCTCTTACGAGACCATTTAGAGGCTGGTTTGGGCTTTCACCTAGGCAAATTTGAAGATATATATCTTTAAAGTCCTGTATATTTCTTTGGCACTTGTTTGTATGTTATTTGAGTGTGTATGCTTCATTTTGTATTGATGTTTATGTATATATACAGAGCCCATTATCGAAAGGGACAGCACCAAACTTCGATGCCTCACAATGTGCAAGAAATAAAAATAAATGTCGTGTCCAAAGCCTTGACCACCAAACGAAAATTCCTAGAACAATGAATACTTTCAAGATATTGTGTCGGACAATTATCGCACATTGAAACTAACACTCGTTAACAAGAGACTACACAATTGGGGAGTCCAATTATTGCATTTATACTAAAAATATTAAACTTCCAGAAGGTTTTAGAGACTACACAACTAAGGCCCAAAACAGGGAGCACCCAATACAAGAGGAAAATTTTTAGTGAAGTGTGTGTGTGTGGTGGGGGGGGGGGGGGGGGGTCATGGTAGATATGAGGGTACTTTTATAAAATGAAAAAGACAAACCTTTTTTTTCATCATAACCAAAAAGCCATGACCACCTTGGACTTGCATATTGTTAGTGTGCTTTTTATTTACATGGCTGAATTGTTGCAGTTGCTCATTGCACTTGTGAAGCATTTTATACAATTCCTTTACGCTCTTCCTCTTATACCTGTCATTCAAATTGATTGAGAAAGGAATAATTAAGTGAAAAGAAATGTGTACTGAATAAGCACCAATCTAATAAATACCATACGATTGACATGTGAAACATATTAACTCACAAATCATAGTACCCAATAAGCACCAAATAATATGTACACACATAACTTATGCGGTGTGATTTGTGAGCACTAGAAAAGGGTGTGAACATTAGGCCACTATCAATTTAGTTCTTTCTTTTTCTCAATTTTCTTGTCGATCTTTTGAGGAGTCCTTGTTCTCTTTCTTTATCACGTGATTCACCTATCTTAAACATCAATATTTTTTATAAAAACTATTCAAAGGTAAAAAATAATTGAAAAGACGTGGGGTGGTAAGTGAGGGCCAATGTGGTGCATGTGGCAAGACAGGGATCTCTACCTACTAAAATATGTAATGCACCTCTAGATTCACTAACAAATGTTCATAATCCAAGGGATTACTAACAGAAAACAGACATATGTATGAACGCAATACACATTGCAGAAAAATAAATAGGACACACACACACATAGGTGGGAATATATAATTGTAACAGCACAGGCACGGGAATGCATACTAATCTCCCTCAAACTGCAGGGCAAGTAGGATTTGAGCAATAATAATATTAATTAAGATACCTTCTGCTTCTGCAAGATCAGCTATAAAGTAATGTTGAAAAATATAAAGTAATTGATGACATGTCGTAAAGTTACCAGATATGTCCCACAAGCCTAGGTTAAAGTGCTCCCATTGACAACCATATTTGCGCTGAAATTGTTGAATACAGTCGACACATAGTCCTGTTTGCAATAAATTAAATTACAAAAGAAGTAAAAAAAGATCTAATCATTGGTTGAAAGTAACTCCAAGCTATTCTAGAAGTGTGAGGAAATTATAAAGAATCCTAATGATCCAAGGGACATTATAATCACTTGTCTATATTTCGACCAATGACATTATAGGGTGAACAAATTTAAATTCCCAAACATCTATGCAACATCAGTACCTTTTATGTCAATAATTATAGACATAAATAAGAAATCAAGAGACAGGTCTTGCCAACAGCTCTGTCACCAACCGTGTTTTTGTGTGGAAAATTTTGACTTATGTCTCATTTGTAGTTCGGAGTAAAATATTTTTCACATAGGATCAAGTAAACTGGTGAGAAATATATATTCAGAGGTCATATGGCCCCAAATTCTCAGTTATGTGCTATATTTTAGATAAGTTCTCGTTGGCTTGAATGAGATTGACAAGAGAGTTTCCAAAGCTCTAATAATTACATTTGTTTAGAATACGCTTCATATGTTTTAACTTCTCTTTAGAGGTGAACATGGGGAAGCCAAGGCTAGAAGTATTGATACACTCTCTATTCACTAAATTGACTAAGTACCTATGGTCATCCCAGGAAGAAATAAATGTAAATGGTTTAGGTCGCTAAGAATTAAAAGAATGTGCTTCAAACAAAATGGGGTGGTGATCTAGGCCACTCTTGAGAAGACCAGTACAGTTACAATTAAACAAAACCTCCATCCACTTTGGATAATATAGATATCTATCAAACCTCCATTCAACTTTATCAGGAGCATGGTAGCAAAAGTGATCAGGACCTGCATCAGTTTTAAGAAATATACTAGTTTGACCTATCTAATAAATATAAGGGGAAAAAATGTAACGTCACTTGAGGTGGAATTTCATTCATCTTCAAAAAGACTTGCAAAAGAACCAGTTTATTCTAGGATCACTTGGGCACATCTAGATAAATCCTTGCTCAAGTTCATCTATATAAAAAACTAAACAATACGAGCATGAGATCAGGATTGGGGCTCGATTACCTATCTACCTAAGCCTAATCATACATAAAACTCATACTTTGTCCCATTGTCCGGTGTGTAGTTCTAGGAGGTTGATTCCCCTTTACATCAGGTCACCTGGACAATCGGAGTCCTACACAATCTAGTAGTGCACCCTCCACGATGTAACAAATGGCTTTGCTATGTCACGCCTCATGGATAGTTTATCAGCTCTGGCACTATTTACCACGACAGTCTAACAGCTTTCGTGTACATGGATAACACAGTTTGTCAGTAATCAGTAGTAGTTAGCAAATATCGTCCTTTCCAGTTGCGAGACAATCAACTTTAAGCGTATTCATTTGCTTTTACAGAGCTTGATCACTTCAAGGCAGCTATGCTGGAGTGTTTGTCAGATCCAATCTTGCCTGATATAAGCGTTTGTCTTGATTCGTGCATGTTTTTTTCAGTTTGTGTGTAGAAAATGCTTTTATTAGTCAGGGCGCTTATGTATGATAGCACCAACACCGTCCTCCAAATGTCCTCGGGTCTTGGAGAACTTTTAGGATGCTATGGTTCGGTGAGCTTACAAATAGGTACTAACTACTATTTACAGTGCAAAACATGTTGCGGTGTAGAGTTGCTTACACCGCAAACCCTTTTCAGAGTGTAGTTGCTCTCACCCGGAGTGTTATTCATTCAGCTCAAGATCGTTTACGCAGGCTCATTGCACCATGTGGGTACTCTATCTCACGTGGGTTATTTTTAGAATTTGTGCGACACTATCTAATTGTGCTAATTTATGGAGCGGAAAAAATGTTCAAAAGGCATAAGCTCGATGGGTCGCTCTAGTACGTGGGATAGGCTTAGTTGGTTCCTTCAGATCATGGACATTTCAGAACTTTTTTTTGGGTTCTTTTAATTAGAAGTATAAAATCAAGAATACCTGTACTCAACCGTCACTATGAATGTACTGTATTAAATTTTTAAACAACGCGAGGGATCTAGGACTCTTAGAGCACCTGCCTAATCCCCAGTGGTAAGTTTACACTCACCAACACCAAGGCCAATGGGGATTCGAACCTACGCTATAACAATGCTTCACTAAACCACAAACATTATCAAGGATTTGTAAAAAAAGAACATTGAAATTGATCAGCTAACATATAACCATTGAAATTGATCCACCAACATTGAAATCTAGAGATCTAGACAGAGGTATTTTGTAAACCAAATTCATTATCAAAACTCACTACCTTATTAACATTAGCATATAGTTTGAGTATTTTCTAATGATACTAAGATGAAAAGTAGTGGTATACCCAATATAGGCATAGAGATAACTCACTGGGCATTTTATCAAACAACATGTGGGCATGTCGATAATGTTTTATTATCCAGCTCTAATTTAAACCTGAGAACAACCCAATAAGGTATTTCAAATCAACCAACAAAGCATTCAGTTCAACCTTGTTAATTTTCTTGGACCAACCAATAAGACAACAGTATTATATGTTTTGATATGACTCAATTTTTAAGAGGTGTAAATATAAAATGTTTTACAGCCAAAGATCCTCAAAATGATAATCATGGCCATTTCTAATCGCATGTAGAAGAAAATATATATCAAAATAATTACATTTACAAATCCAAGTCTCCCCAAAATTCTGCTAAAAATAGGACTTCAGATAGCTCTCATTCAAATCAAGTTCGTGGTGTGGTGCTAAAAATAAAGCCATTAGTTTTAATAAGATTACCATTATGTTATGACTTAATCTAGTTTGCCTATTTCTCAAGAATTAATGGAAAAAGAGTAGAAGAAAAATCTTAATGGAGGTTGGCAGATCTTAAAATGCCGAAAATGAAGAAAGCTTAACGAAAATGAGTAATAGATGGAAATGAAGAGAGCTTACCGAAAATGCTTGAAGAGAGGTTGAAGGGAGCTTGAGGAGAGATCCAAAAATGCAAAAAATGCTAAAGGTTGAAAAGAGCGGGAGAGGATAGAGAAGAGATAAGAGGGAAGAGGGAAATGAAATTATAATTATAAATTTGTGACCGCTCACAATAGTCACAAATTTGTGACCGCTCACAGCAGTCACAAATTAAGTTTAATGCTAAAACTTATAACTGCTACTAGCAGTTATAAATTTGTGACTGTCAATAACAGTCACAAATTAAGTCTCAGGACAACATTTATAACTGCGCATAGTGGTTATAATTTTGTGACTGCTCATAAGAGTCATAATTTAAGCCTAGTGATAAATTTGTGACTCCTTGTGGCAGTTACAAATTTGTGACTCCTTATAGCAGTCACAAATTAATTATATGGAAAGATTTGTAACTCTCATTAGCAGTGACAAATCAATTGACTCAAATTTTTCATTACACTAAAATTTTATGACTCCTAATGACAGTTACAAATAATTTTGTGACTCCTAATGGCAGTGATAAAGTTTGTCACCCCCATTAGCAGTTACAAGAAGGGAGTTACAAAATTAGTATTTTGGTGTAGTGTTATCTCCTTGGATCTCTCGCTCCATTTTTTCCAGGCGTTGTTGAAGATGAGCGTTCTCCTCCATTTGGAGGCGCGTTGTCTTTTCTTGCTAATGGAGTCATTCTTCATAAGCATCGACCAGCCGCGAGTTATGAGTTGATATAGGATGCTCGCTGCTCTGCTCAGAAGACTGCTCATGTGGGCGCTATCGTAGATGGCAGGCGGCTTGACTTCTGTCCAGGTGGATCTCAGATCTGACTTTGTGTAGTAATAGTCCACCTTGCTAATTTCCCGCAATAGGTACATCGTGAGGATGAGACATCACTTAACTTGTGCGCTTTAATTTTCTTAGGGAAAAAGAATCGTTTCCCACAGATGGCATCATTTGTGGGTGAAAATAATCATAATGAATGAATGGAACAAAACAATCTCACAACAAAATAATTTTCCTGGTTCAACAATTACCTACGTCCACGGGGTGTTTCTCTCTTTTTATTAGTTCTTTAAAAAAAATTAGCAAGAAGTTTCATGCCCCTTTACCCTGGGGTGAGGGTTACATTTTTAGAGATGGGGGAGGTTGAATCATGTTGGACTTCTCACATGTGTTGGTTAACCCGCCTTTTAATTTGCATTAATCTCCTCTGATATTTAGATTGACCTCTTCATAATTATCTCTCGTGATGTTTATCATTTAATTCTGGGTTGTCCTCCCTTTCAGATCCAGACCCACTTGGGACGCTACGTTTGGGCCGTTCGGTTTGCACCCCATAATTACATTAATTGTTTCTTCTACTTCTAATTTATTTACATTGTATTTGTTGAACTTTACCTTAAAAAATATAAGGTATTTACTTGAACCGGTCATCCATGATGAGTACTATGAAGCAAGAATCACACTCTTTGACGAAGCAGTATCTTTCATAAGGTGATCAATTAGGACATTCATATATTCCAAAAAAAGGTATAATAATTCAAACTCACAAATGGTCTGGGCTTATAAAACATTTCTTCAATAATGACTAAATTCATATTATTATAGTGATTAATATATAACTTCATCGACAAGGAAAGATATTCACCATTTTATCAACGTTTATACACTTTCATCGAAACATTATTAAAGTTCTTCAACAAATGCAACACATTAAGGGATTCAGATCGCATGGTTGGTCATTTTATCACGCACAAATTAGAAGAAGCTAATAAAGCAAGCCCGGGTAATAAATGTCAAAATCAACACGTGCAACGCACGTGGGCACACCTTCTATAATTAAATAAGTGAAGTAAAAATTATCAAAGTAAAAATTGAGGGGGGGGTAGTAATTGTATAAGTGGTTATTTTATGTGTATGCATGTATGTATGTGTAAGTACATGATTAAAATGAATTTTATAAGATATGAAAGAATCTTGTAAGACAAGTTTCTTGACACTTGTAATACATGCAAAAAGTTGAACAAAAAGACAATTGAAGATACATTAAAGATATTGTTAAGATCACAATGATTACTTGAGATTTGATTTAGGCTATTTTAAATGAGCATCCATGCAAGGATAAACTACAATATTTATTTTCTTAAAAACACCTATTGAAGTCACTTCTCACAACTACCGATTCCCCATTTTATCAAACAAGCATAAAATACTCATTTTCCACCTTAAACATTAACTAACTTGAGAAGCACAATTGGAAGTAGTTGAAGTTGGAGGAGCATTTTCAAAGAAAGACTTTTCATTTTATGTGATGTTATCTTTTCCTCCAATCTCTTATGTTAAATATAACTTATGAAAACCCAAAAACTCATATAAACATTGATTTGGAGGCTTTAATGACTACTTGGAGATATAAAAAGTAAAATGCCACTCATACTCAAATGTTAGCTCATATTTTATAACTCTGAAATTGTTTAAATCAACATACTCAAATGTTAGCTCATATGGGCTTGATTTTTCTGATATTTTATTATTGAAGAGCATGAAATTATCTTTCTTTGGACACCAAAATCGTGAACTTTCATTAAGAAATGAGTGAGTTGTGATATTTTGAAGTTAACGAAATTCTGTTGAGAAAATTCTGGACAAATATTTTGGGACAGTCTATTTGAATACGCATTTTTTTTAAAATGTGTCAAGAATAATGATATGCGTCCCAAACATATCCTCCAAAACCTCCCCCAAAGTGCATTAAGTGTTTTTACATTGGGGTGAGTCTCACATATAGTACAAGCACTTAATGCATTTTGGAGGATGTTTTGGGACGCGTAGTGTAACTCATGATTCAATCATTGTTTTCTACTGCACTACGTTAAAATATACTTACCTAGGGATTTTCTCTAATTTACTTGAGATTTATTCATAAAGTTTACTATTTTAAAGAAACCTTGAAGTTGGAATAAAGATGGTGGGAAATAACAATGACTCTTGACTTAGTTGTGTTTAAATATGAATATCTCATAATATACTTAACCAAAAAAAAGATTCCACTTGGAGATGAAAGTAAACTCGTGTATAAATCACATATTTTAATATCTCGTATAGTCGACTTGTGAATTGGTTTGGGCACCACTTTAAAGTTGTACATGAGATGCTGTTTTCATGAAATACAATACTATATACATAATTTCACAAATTGTTTTAAATAGTTAATGTTGATAGAAAATTTTGAAAATAATTATGATATATATCTTACATGTTTTTATAATATACAAGAAATTTCAAAGGTAGATATGATGTATAATATTTACAAGAATTTCTGCAAATACGGTGCACGAATTGAGTCAGTCTCCAAAGAATATCGTTAAAGAAATTTTAACAAGTGTTCACTAGTGCAGTGCTTATATATTTTAATTATTTGGTGATGATGAAGAGTTTATTTACTTAACTTATGTGAGAAATATTAAACGTAAGTATGAGGTGGTAATGGTAAAGATGGTATATGCAGTATTTATTGATTTATATATATTTGATACTAACATTGGTGGTGAGTGAGTCGATCGGGATTGAATCATCCTACAATTAGTACACTAATATAGTCGTAATCAGCCAAAAGTATTGGTGGTTATGGGTATACACATATGCCAGGTAGGCGTATGTAATATAACCGAAGGACATGGTAATTAGCATGTGGCTAGTGTACAGTTTTTCATGTAGGTGGCAAGTGGAGGCATAGACATGTAAAATGGGAGAGTATTACAAAATAATTGATATTTTAAATCTTGTGATGAATTGTTATTAAAAGAAATTGATATGGTTATGTTTAGATATTAGATTCGAGTAAAAGATTTTCTCACTGGGTTGCGTTACTCATGATACTACGCAAACATTTTTTTTCCAGGTTCGGGAAAGGAAGAACTTGAAGGTTGGATAGTTGTCTAGCTAGGACGTTAGAAATAAACAATCATCACATCTTCGGATTGTATTTTTTAAAATAATGTTGAACTCATGTAGCGTTGTATTTATAGGAAGGTTAATATGTATTTATGTGTTACAAAATGATGATTTGATATTCATTTGGCAACTAGTAGTTTGTTGGGTCACGCCTTGATTTATGACAAAGTAAAAACAAATAATTTTAAAACAAAAGGATTCGATTATTTACCTAAAAATATGTAGATAGCTTTGTGATGAATTTGGGGGGCGTGACATTTATTGTTGTAGAATTGTACTTTGTCATGAACTTGAAGCTTCATGGTTAACTAACATTATACAATGATAATTTATGAAACCTTAAATTGTTTGCCTCTTTAATATTAAAATTAAAAGATATTTATAATTTTTATAGATGCGTATATTTATTTCACAAAATCTTTGATAACTATTGTTTTCAACATTCACCATCTATATGAACCATTGACAAATATAGTGTTTATCATTTATTTTGTGAAATTTTATTTTAATGAGACATTCTTGCCTCCGATAGGAGGTGGGAAGAACATACCCTAAGTACAAATCGTTCAGGTCGTTCCCGAAAAATGATGAGAAGCAACGTGTTAAGCGAGAAGTTTAGAGAGAGAGAGAGAGTAGTAATGTGCTTAGTGCTATTTTGGTTTTAAGAAGTGTTTGATAACTGATATATAAAGGCCATCTTGGTTTGACGGTGTTAAAGAAATATGAACTTTGGGGCTTTGACATTCAAAAGTAATCATCATTTGGACATTAACATCCAGTAGTGTTTATATTATTTGTCCACTTATCCAAATTACCGTCAATTTTAATATACACAAGTATTTAATTTTACTTTTAAAAATTCATTTGTAATCACTTTTATATTTTTATTTTTTTTAATTGTTGATCATGTTGTAACAATTATAGAACAAGTGTCATTCTCTGCGAGAATAAAAAGGAACGGTTACAAGAGGTTGAGGAAGATTTTGAATAATTATGAAATTTAATACAATTTAAAAAATACATGCAAGGTGACCCTAACAAAATTTTAGACATGAAACTAAACCCAAAAAACCTATACTTATTGCCGTCAACCAACAAATTTGAAATCAGTCACATCATTAAGAAAATTTTCCAGCAACCACTTTGATGAACAAATTTTCCCATCATCACAAATAGAAATCCAACTAATAGAACATTTTGAACTAACAAAATAATATTCTGAACGAAAATCTGGTTCAAACAAATTTTAATGGAAATTATGTGATTTTTTTTTCAGAAAATGCATGATTTTCTCCAAAAATGTAAGGTTTTCCCAGTGCAGGCTCAATTTGGCCTCTTTTATTTTTATGGGTATCATTGTAATTTGATGTTAAAAATAGAGGTATATTTTGTATTTGGTACGAATACCAATGGTAAATCTCCGAATATGAAAAAGGCCCTAAGAAAGGACCATGTCAAATTAGACATTATATGAATGAAGAAGATCAACTAAACATTTTTTGAGTAATAATTTAATGACCCTTTTTAAGAGGGTTAAAATGACCCTCAAATGTGATTGGTTAAAACATGAACAACTCACTAAAAACTATGAGATCCATTGTTAAGTCATTCATATTTCAACCAATCACATTTGAAAATCATGTTAACCTTCATTTGGGTAGGAACACATTTTGTCACATTTGTTTACTGTGTAAAAAAGGAAGATAGAACAGTAATTAATTATATTCTCATCTTACATTTTCTCTCCTCACCCACTTTAATGCTGATAAAATTTAGTGTACTACAAAAGAAATAACATTCTTCCGCGCACCACAGGAAGTAGTCGAAGCATTCATACAACTTTTCATCATTTTACATACACAAAAGACACAAGACTTCCTACTGATGAGTGGAACCACAATATGCTCCTACAAAAGCTATGTTTTACATTCCTACAAACTATTTATTCATAGGTTTTAAGGTTTCACTGCAATTTCAAACCATTTCCCAACATAAATTTGTCATTTCTGATAAATCACTCTCAACTGAGAAGTGTCAAAACTTGGGGGGAAAAAAACATTAACGAGACGCAGGCCATAAAACTTACTACTATAATCGTAACAATCAATGTACTGTTCAAATTGCACCACTCATAATTAGGTTATCAGTTCCATCCTGCTTGAACTTTGTCATCTACCCAGAGGTCACAAATGTTACCACAAAGGAATACCTCCGCCGGAATATTCAACCTCCTGAAAATGGAAGTCTTGATTGTTAAGAAAGGGTACCACGGAATGTTACAATATCATAAATAAAAAACAAAATAAAAGAATAACAAAGATACACAATACAAAGTTACAGTGATTTAACTTTTGCGTCCCTATCCCCTTAGAGCATCCGTAGTGGTGATACTATCTTCCAAGGAAATTTGTTGTTTTGCAAATTCGTACGCTTGCAGTGGTGGGTTGAAGTTTACAAATTTTGTAGATGAATTTGTAGTGGTTCTCTAAACTTACGGAACCACTGCTGAATTTGTAAAGGGTTCCTACGAACTTCATTTGTTCATAGGAATTCTTACGAACAAATGAAGTTCGGAGGAAATATAAATAGGGTTCCTGCGAACTTTATTTATGCGTAAGAAATATATTTGGGTTCCTACGAACAACTTTATTTCGTAAGAGTTCCTACGAACAAATGTTGTTCGTAAGAAACCATGTTTAGAGTTCCTACGAACAACAGTTGTTCGTTGGAATGCCTTGCCATTTTAAAAGTTGTCCACCACTGTATACTGTAATGTCTGACGGAAGGCAAAACCCATTCCCGTTCTCTAAAGTTACCCTTCATGAGCATCCACCATTGTGGATGCTCTTATGAGTGTCACAAAAGTGTATTTATGACGCTTCTGGGGTCAAATTCCAATGAGTGAAAAATAGGTGGGGTCAAACTTAATATAGCAAAATAAATACAACCCAAATACCAAGCCCCCTTATAGAATTATAAGATACAATCCCCCAAAGTATTGCTAAAGCTCACAAAATGTTATTTAGGTATTCAAAAAAGTAACACTGCGTGAGCCTTAAAGGCTTTTGGAGATCTCAAATTTTCAGAGAAGTGATGTTACAATAAAAATTGGAACAAGTGGGGATGAAATCAAAGGAGGCTTGATAAAAGCTTCACAAATAAACAATACTAGATTAGTGAAATCATTTTTAACAGTGTATGTAATGAAAAATAGTTGAGATGTTCAAAAGACACTGAAAAGTTAATTAGGTGTAAACTTTCCTCTGGTTTAGGTCAGCGTCCAGATAATATGGTACATTTGAATTGATAAAGCATTCATTGGACTTCTTCTCAGGTATGTAACTTCACATTTTTCTAGAACCCGTTTTGTTCTTTTTACCTTTTCTTTTCAATGATGATACACACTAGAGGGAAGCTTTAGAGGAATAGAACCCAGAGAAGTCCAAATATGTAATAGAAACTGGGCCAAAACCCCAAAAGCTAATGTGAGGCCCAAGCACTATGAGAACCCAAATCAAGTAAGACTTGCTTGTGAACCTCGAATGTGGATTAAAGTTGCAAGGCAGCGGAGGTCAAAACCTAATAGATATAAAACTCCAGTTTATGGACGAAATTTGGCCTGTTTCAATCACTGTAACACTAGAGCTTGAATGATATAAATTTTATTTCCACTTAAAAATTAATGAAAGACTGGTTGTGTTGTTTCAGAACTGTGGATATAAGAATAAGTTTCAACTGTAACATTTTAGCATTATCCTCGAGAATCTAATGTCGGATTCTTTTAATTTGTCTAGGAAATAGTTATTTGGTACACTTAATTATTAGGGTTATTTTGACTTCGTACAAAATGAATACATGTGACAGTGAGATACAAGAGTCAAACCTGGGAAGGGGGTAAAGAAGAAACCCAGTCAGACGCATGGGTTGGAAGAAGGCCCAATGTGTTAAGCTGCCACCACATATGTTTGATTAGAAGAAACCACAAGATTGTAGATTCAAGATTTATTCATATACACGGAAAGATATTTAAAAAAAATATAATAAAAATAAAAATAAATAAATAAATCCAACCTTCCAAACACCAAGTGCCAAACCCACCAAGTTAAGGGCAATAAAAAGTAATTTGGGCGCAAGGAGATCCACTTTATTGTCCTTGTAAGGCTCAAAAACTGCAAAATAAGATTTTCAGATAACATAAATGAGATTGAATAAGAAACATAACATATAAACGTTTACAGAGACGCTGAACCACGTGAAAAGTTAGTATACTGCCAAGTCAGGCCACTATGTTAACACCTTATTAATCATTACTAGAACGATTCACACAACTCATGAAGTCGGGTCACCAAAAAAATAATTAGAGTTTCTTAATATTGCAATACTGAGTTTGATATAGCCTTTAACGCCCATTTATTTTACTAGATTAAGTTTGACCATCACTAGTTTCATTTCTTAGACTTTGACCCAGTACGTGAAAATAGTGAAGCAAAAACTCAATATGGCAAAATAAAGAGAGGCCAAAAAGCAAAATAACTGCAAAAAACCTATAACCATAGATCCCGGGCAATATTGTATTAGTTTTTGGTTTCAAACTAGAACATTTGTTTCTGTTTTGTAGTTTTTTACTTTCTTGTTATGGTTTTATTAGCGTTTTTTAATTTTCAAACTGAGGCTATCGCCTCGCACCGCCTCAAGGCTACAGCCTCGCCTCGTACGGAAAAAATGCAAGTGGCCTTTTCGAACATTTTGCAATTCTCTCCTCAGATATTTTTTTAAGGTCCATTGCTTCTCTGGTTCCATACAAACCAAAATACACAGGATACCACACATCCTCAAAGAACTTCCCATTTCCTCCTGTTACTCTCACCATTTCCATAGTCGCCATTTCCTTTCCACTTCTAGGTAGCATGGCTACCACAACCAAATTCCAGAAAAGTTTTCCTCCACAAGAAAAAAAGGGGGTATTTTGACTTTACCCACAATTTTTTCCTGTAACCCTAAACTTCCACACGAACGAGCCATTTAGACTCCCCCATGCAAGCTAAACAGGGGGGCGTTGTGCCAAAGCCACCCTAGCACATGCCCCGCTTAATATTTGATATTCGTTGGGGGTTTTGAACTCTGAACCTTTGGCCTAACAAGTCTGCCCCCCTTACAGCTGGAGCAATCAGGGTGAATTTACCCACCATTTAGTTATCACTATTTGACTTTACCCACCATTTTGTTTTTCTTTAGGCTTTACAACTCATTTTGACATTCAGCGGCACGTTTTTTCACTTTTTGCGACGCTTTTTCCGTTGGTAAATGTCAAAATGGGGGGTAAAATCTAAAGAAAAACAAAATGATGGGTAAAGTCAAATAATGATAACTACATGATGAGTAAAGTCAAAATACACCCCCCAAAAAATGAGGGGAAATGCAACAAAAATAATCTAAAAATTTTTGGTCTCATCTTTTCCATTAAAAAGCAAGTATAAACCCTGGTGTGTGCAATTAGCCAAGAGAAAACCGGCACTTTAGATTTGATATCTAGTTCACATCAACTTAAAGGGAGCAATAAAAGGTCTAGACGAAAAATAACACAAATATTTAAAGGAAGATCCGCAAATGAAACCATCCATGTGCTATCATCAGCTCCTTTTATCATAACTATCCAGTTCAAGGCAATCCATAGAATAGACCCACACAAGAGGGGAAAAAATCAGAAATTTCATTTTCCTTTTTCCCTAGATGTTTAGGATTCATGAAGTCCTTATGAAAGAGTTAAAAAATAACTAAAGAAGCAATGGAAGTGTTTTGATTTGTGGAATTCCGGTACAGTCGTGTAAACAGAATTAGAAATCTTCCCAAAAACAAATTAAAAAAACATTTCCTATTTCATGATAGATGTCGATAATCAACAAGTACCTTAGAAATGCGAGTTCCAACTTGGAAGGGGGTCATATGAGAACCTCTACTAGAGACTTTGGAGCTATGAAGAACAGATGCTGAGTGAGGGTGCGACACGATGCGGGTGCGGTAATTCAAAAATTCTAAAGAAATAGGATTCAGGTGTGTGGGAATAAAATAATGATATGAACGATATTATATTATTCTTTGATTTTGTTTAAATAGTACATTAAGTTTTTTACAAATTAACTACATCCATTAATCATCAACATAAAAAGAATGGATCGTAAAAAAAAGATTTAACAAATAATATCACGAAAGAGCTATTCCAAACCACCTTCTCACTACTTAATTCCATCTATCATAAAATCTAGCCACGCGTCTAACGTTTCGAGCACAGCTTATGATAATCCTCTTGAAACTATAATCTAATTTCACCGCTCGAGACCGAAAGATGTTGAGAGTTGATTTCCAATAACATGATAATCTTGAGCTTTAAGATCCACATCATTGATGGTCAATATATGGTGCTTCAATTTGCATACTTCAACTCTCGAATCTCTCTTGATCTTTGACCAACTATCACCTTATCTCCCTCTTAAAGTTCCAACCAATCTAGAATATATATGATATATATCCTCATAGCTCGACGAAGCATGTTAGATTCAAAAAATATAACCAAGGTTGGTTGATTTAGTATTCTTAACGAAAAATAAGGATTCATAAAGAATACAAGAAGAATCCGTAACTAAATTAAGTTTAATATTTTGGATACATGATGGGCGTGAATCGAATGAGAATCAGGGGAAAACCGCAACCAATTCGGGTGCGATTCGGATGCGTTTACCAATTTGAAGAATTTGTGCTTCAAAGCTTTGGAGTCTCAACCGTTTTTGTCCAACCCATACTTGTTGTTTATTATTGAGTTCGATATCGCCCATTGTTAACTTGGGAACCACCACAACCAGTTGCCCAATAAAGTTTTGTTCCTTAGGGTTATTTTGTCAACCTCCCATATTTTTGGTTCTAATGATGTACTTCATTTTCTTTAATCTATTCTTTCTCCCCTCCTCACCCCCTTCCCATAAAAAAATCTCATTCTAGTTTCAATGATTTCGACCCCTCTCAGGAACTTATAACATTTGTCAAAAAATAAATGGAGATGCTACTTCACACCACATGAATTAAGAATACTTACCCCCTCTAGAAAGCCAACTTTTCTTCCAACCATCTAATATTTTTTTGTACAAATCAAGTTCCAAAATTTCAAAAAAAAAAAAAAGAGGATATCCTGCCAACAAGGGAAATCCAAGATACTTGACTGGTCAAACCCCTATCCTGCATCCCATCCTTGGAGCTCGATCTTCAAATTCCCCAACTATACTTTATATAAGTTGATTTTCATCCTTGAAATTCGACCAATCAATCTCATTTTAAACCAAACTACTAAAGTTATTATCGTTACATAGAACATTATCATCAGCAACTTGAAAGTGGTACATTTTCCAACTAATTCTATGATGGAAATGAGTCTATTTTAGGATTTTATTAGTCATTTTATTTTATTTTGTATTTTCTCTTATCTTATTATTTGTATTTTCATTTGTTTTGCTTTAGGGTTTTAGCTTGGAACGTAAGTTACTCTTTCCCTTTAAATACCCACTTGTAAACCTCATTTGAGGTAGACTTGAATTTTAAAATTGAAAAGAGTGTTTCTCACTCTAAAAATGGTGTTTAGATAATTTTAGGAGCCTTTTGACGGGTGGTTTACGTCAAATTGGTATCAGAGCGGGAGAAGCTCCACATTGGTGCTTGGTGTATCGATGTTTATTTTTTATAAAATCGTACACTACTCTTCAATGGCTCCCAAGAGATCCAAACAACAAGATTAGAATCTCAATTTGAGGCAACATATGGAAGAAATGAAAAATCAAATGGCGGAGTTGTAACAACAAATGGCCCAACTCTTTGTTAGCCTAGGGCTAAAACCCAACCCTTCTGCCCCCATGGCTGCCCCAACCCCAAATGAACCACAAACTCTAGCCCCCCCCCCCCCCCCCCTTTCCAAACCCTAAACCTAGCTTCCATCCCGCTGTCTCAGCCTTATCCGCCACCATCGGAGCCCAAAAACCCTCTACTCCACCCCAAAAAACCTACCTGCTGCCCCACAAAAAAAAAGAAAAACTCGACCCTAACCGAGGCCGCCCCAACCCACGAACTCCCTCGGCAGCTCCCTGCCCACCCGCCGACCACCCCAATAGCAAAAAAAACACTGCCAACAACGGCGCCAGCCCACCCCTACCTTCCCGCCTTATCCCTGGCCAACCCAGCCCCTTCCCACCTGATCGCTGACCACCCCTGGTGGTCACGCAGGCCCCCCAGCCCCGAATTGATCCCGGAAACCTAGGGTTTTGCCCTAGGCCTTCTCGAAAAACCCCTAGGCTGCCTTCTACCCGCTTCCAAACATTGGTTTTTGACCCGGGTGGAATCTTCTAGGGCTTGTTTGGGCGAAAAAAGTGGACAAGACGAGAGGAGATGAATAAATAAAGACCAAGATTTGTGGGATGTGCACCCCTCAACTTTCAGAAATTACTTTCCGGCCCCCACAAGTTTTTGGCACCATTTTTTGGAATTCCTCACGAATCCCCATTTTTTTTAACCCTCGAGGACGAGCTTGATTTTAAGAGGGAGGATAGTGATGGAAATGGATCTATTGTAGGATTTTATTAATCATTTTATTTTCTTTTGTATTTTCTTTTATTTTATTATTTGTATTTTCATTTGTTTTGCTTTAGTATTTAAAGGTAGGGAGTAGTAATGGCATTTTTGTAATTAGGGTCTTAGCTTGGAGCCTAAGCTACTCCTCCCCTTTAAATACCCACTTATAAGCCTCATTTGAGGTAGACTTGAATTTTGAAATAGAAATGAGTGTTTCTCTCTCTAAAAGTGGTGTTTAGATAATTTTAGGAGCCTTTTGACGTGTAGTTTACGTCATTTTATATCCCTACAAAATCGCTCTTTCCAATGCCTTTTCAATAAGACTACTCAAAACGTCTACAATCAAAGTCAACAAAATGAGGATAACAAGTCCCTTTGTCAAAGACCTCTTAAAGCACAAAACTTTTTCTCTCGGCCTTCCATTGATGATGATGAAATAATTATCCGACTCCTCGCAATCACTGGTCCAACTCTTCCATTTCTCACCAAGCCCCCCTTCCTTTTTATAAACATGATCTAAGAAAGTACTTTCAACATCCTATTTTAAACATCACTTTTTTTCCTTTTTGATACTACATTCATCCACCGCTCCTCCGGCCCTAATGAAAAACTAGACAAGGGAAAAACTACAAAATACTATCATTCCAACTAAGTTTTGATAATGAAAACTAACAGAAACTGTTGAAGTGAGGGGCCGTGATGTACACTTCTGGTATATCAATGTATTGTACACATTTGCAGCAGGTTCATGGAAGACAAATCAGCACTGAGCAGGCATTAAAGAAATGTATACAGCTTTATCAAAGCTCCGAAAGACGGGACTGCAAATTTGAGATGAAACATGTATATGCTTGTGTGTATAAAAACTGCAATTGATTTAAATATCGATAAAATAATTCCTTCGTGATAATTTCGCTAATAATTCTTCAGATCTTTAATATGAGAACTTTCACGATTTATGCTAAATTATGTTCCAAAAGTACAATGAAACTATTAAGATGGCCCTGCCTTTTATGGTATAACAAACCCCCACCCCACCCCCCAACCCACCCAAAAAAAAATAACACAAGACTGTAAAAAAAGTCTCATAAATAGGGTGAAAATATGTATATTAGTTTTAGATGAAATATTCAGTTTTCTCTGATGCGTCACCTTTCCCAACACCTTGAAGAGCACTTATGGGCTGCCAAAGAGCCGAAAATGTAATTCCTATGCTAAACAAATGCACAGTACTTCCAGACATCCACATCATGAAACCCATCATTAGCAAGTTCTTGAATGGGGCTTGTGCAACTTCCCATGCCTTCTGCTCACACCACAGACAATAATCATGAAGTTAATATCAAATCAATTGCAATTACCAAAAGGTTGCCATAAATACAGGAGAGAACTTCTTTTGTTTGTTTTGCTTTTTGGGGGTGGGGGAGAGGGGGGGAGCTTATAAGATTGGAATTCAGAATTCATAAATTGAGGCAATAGTTAGCGGGATATCTACAAACACACCCCTTACATACCATGATCCAGAATCATACAATCCCAAAAAGATGGATTGCCAGTTCGGATGGAAACAATTGGCATCTCCAATATTAGCCTTTACTATTTTAGCTTTTGCTAGTAATAAATAATGTAATTTTTTATTTCAAGAAATGAAAAAAGAAATAAGTCACAATCATAATAAATAAATGCTTTAGTGAATATACAAAAGCTTGAGGCGCACTTTTTTTTAAAAACAAAAATGCTTTAGTGAAACGATATCGCTTTTTGAAGACTTTCTTTAAAAAACGAACCAATATCTCATTCAAAACAATCAAAAGACAAATGGTATCCCAAATCTCTCTGCCTCTCGTCAAAAAGAACGCGCGTTTTTCTTTTTTTTTTGGTTTTTCTTAGTATTTAAAAAAATAATATTTTAGTTTGCATATATTCACACATATTTTAAGGTATGTACCATTTTAGTATTTTTAATAGCCTTGTTATAGTTAAAAGTGTTAAAATATATTAAAAAATGCCTAAACTCCTTTTTACACCTAAGGCCGCCCGCCTAGGCTTCTAAAGCTTAATGCTTGACCACCACGCCTCGATCACGCCTTGCGTTTTTTTGAACCTTGATCAAGACTAACCATTTTCTTGTGTCAATTTCCAACATAGTACCACAAAGTGTTGAGCATGGGGCATTATAAGCTCCCCAAAGATAACAAAAGGTGGGAGGGGTGCATAAGCTTTAAAGCTTGGGAACAAAATAATGTACTAAAATTTCTACGGGGTTTTCAAGTACCCTCTGCAATAATAGAGACATTAGATGTACCCCTCAGATGTTGAAATTAGACATAATCCCCCACCTTATATCGGACCTCAAATACCGATAATAGAAACATCTAATTAAAAATTAGACTATCATCCCTCCTAATTTCCGAACCACAATACTCCTTCCATTCTTCCCCAAAAAAGGCTAACCCTAATTTCCTTTAACCGTAAACACAAATTGCAAATCAAAACACAAAAGTAAACCTGACGTCTCCCTTCAACAGCCATCCATAAGAAAAAACAATTTTAATATCCACAAAAAAAAATGGCAAATTTGATCAACATCCTGGTCATTCCCCATTGTAACTCCCACCGCTTGTTAGTTACCCGTCTCACTTCCCGTCCATGACGGCCACATCCTACACTGGACTCACGTGCCTAGGATGATTTTCGGCTATGAAAGTTTCTAGAACATCTACGGCTTTTCATTGTTCGATTCCCAAGTGTGAATTCTGGCGCAATTTTAAATCTGCCCTCGTACTAAGTTACTAAACACGGTTTCGACCTCCCTATCCGTCTACAATGAGAATCCACCATGGTTTCTCCTTTCAATATTTGATTATCCAAAAAAATCACCCAATTGTTCACCCCACAATTCTATCTCCTGATTCTGCTGCACACCACCTCTCCCCCTCCCTACCTTAATTCTTAGGTCTGGGAGCTCTCATAACTACAAGAGACATAGACGCCAATAGCTGGGTTTGTTTCTGGACCATGTATCTGAAGTGAATATACAAAAGCAGCAAGGAGAGATCAACAGACAACAACGCGAGGTTGGAGAAGATACTAGAGTTGCAGAATCAAGTTCGACTATGATTCGATTGATGGACAACCTTTAGTCAGTATTCTAAAAGGCGCGCATATGCGGTGCCAATGCTCGCATATGCGTGATGCTTTTTAAAAACGCAACGCATAAGGGGTATGCGTGGGAAACGATTTTTAAGGCGGTTAACGGGCGTGAGGCGCGCGTAGGCGCACAATGCGCGCATAAAGCATTTTTTATTAAGCAAAACGACGTCGTTTTGCTGATTTTTTTTTTAATTTTGGTTTTTCCCATGTATTAAGTTGATTAAACATATATAAAAAAACGGTGCCGTTCCTTCTCTATTTTTAAAAAACTTAAAAAACAAATAAACTTGTATAAAAAAATATTGTAATGTTTACCCGTTCCATTCCAAAACAACAACAAAACATAACCTACTTCGCCAAACCCTAAAACCCAAAAACCTCCATCCAAAAACCCTAAAACTCCAAAACCTCTGGTCTAAAACCCTAAAACCCTACTTCCGGCCGGCCTTTGCCGGCTTTACCTTTGATTTGAGTTGTCAAATGGTAAGTTTTCTTATTTCTTTCTTTACCTCTGCTTTTTTTTCTTTTGATTTCTTATTTCTTTCTTATTTCACCGAAAACCCAAAACATTGTAATGTTTATAAATAATTTGATGTTTATAATGTTTATGATTTATGATTTTATAAATTCTTTACCATAAACATTGTAATGTTTCTTCTTTCTATTTTGGTTTAAGAAATGTTTATAATGTTTAAGAAATGTCAACAGTTAAAGAAATGTTAATGTTGAAGGTTGACGGTTAAGAAATGTTAATGTTTAAGAAATGTCAACAGTTTATAATGTTGAAGGCAACAGTTAATAAAAAATTCTCCTCTTATGCACTGAAATCAACAGTTAAGAAATATTTATAATGATTTTATAAATTTTTCTCTTCTTGTTGGCAACAGTTACTAAAAATGTTAATGAAGGCAACGTATAATTAAGAAATTATACACTGAAGGCGGTGTGTTCTTTCCATTTTGTAATGAGCCATTTTTTTATGCGTTTTAATTTAGAAGATTATTAGTCACTTACTTTAAAAAATTTATTACATTCACATTATATTTGAAATATAATTAAAAAATATTAAAATAAGGTAAAACGCATTTTCACGCATAGGCTTCGCATAGGCGCGCCTATGCCCATAATGCTTGATGCTTGACCTCCACGCATCGACCACGCATCGCGCCTTTTAGAACCTTGCCTTTAGTGGCAGATTTGATTCTCCATTGAAGTACATGGTGCAGGAGAGAGAGAGAACGAGAGAGAATTTAATGTCTTTACATCTCTTTTGTGTCATCAGATTAAATTTGTAAGGGTTAGAATTACAAATAGGTATGGTTTAGATTGGTTGAAATGGTGGGTTTAATCTTTACAAAAAAAGAATTAGGGTTGGCGTTTGTTGGAGAAGATGTAGCAGAGATGAAATGGAAGGGTAATTTGGCTTGAAAATTGGGAGAGAGGAAAATCCAATTACCATTCATAGGTCCAAGTGAATAGGGTTGTAAGTTCGTTACTGTCGCGCTAAGTCTATTTTTAAGTTCAGGGTTGTATCTCTAACACCGAGGGGTAACTCAAAAAAAAGAAGTAACTTAAAATTTATGTAAAGTTTGTATGCTCTCCCATTACAATATAGCCATTATAACCACCAATGCTAAGAGAATATGAAAAAACTAAAAATAAAAGGGAAACTAAAAAAGGATTAAAAGTTCAGCTTTAATTAATCTTGGTGGTGATCCATAAAATTGTAGATTTTGTTCTCCTCAACTTCCATAATAAGCTAACAGAATCCTCTCAGCATCATGAGAAATCATAGTAACAAAATGTGTTTCCTATAGGGGTAAACAAACAAAATAAAAGATTAAGAACCTAAAGAGTGTTAAAAAAACTTTCAAAAGGAAATCAAGTAATGCTCAACTCAATAAAGTTTGTTCCCAATTATTTGTGGTCACAACATGAATCCTATTTTCCCATAAGCGCCAAATGATATCATGTCCTTCTTTATAACATCCCACCAAGTCAATTTAGACATACCTTAACTAAATAACTCATCCTATAAATCAAGTAACGCAGCAACTCAAATTGTGTAAAGTTTGCATTAGGTGCTATATGTTGCAATTTAGCTTATATATGCATGTGTATACTATTTAATAAACCAACCCATAAAAAAATTAAAAAATAAAATAAATAACCACTTATCTAAGGTATCTCTAATAGGATGGGTGAAGCCCACATTTAGAAAATTTTGCCTAGTAACCCCAAAAGAGTGCTTCAATAGTGTGACTATTTAGCCATATACATGGACTTTGCCATTTTTCAAACCAAAATACACCTCCGAAATGGGAAAAATTAATCAGTAACTGTAATGAGTAACTGTAACTTTACTATGGCTGTAACTGATAACGCTTTTATGCAGGGCCTGACCTGCAATTTATACGAAATTGATAAGACTTTATGCAGATATTGTAAAGAGGCCATTTTATGTGTAGTAGATTTAACCGATTACACATAGATACAACTTATGGCCCTGTGCAGGACGACCAGAGTGTCACCAATTAGGGTTTAACTGGGACAGATTTGACATACAAATGAGCAAAATGAGAATTTGTTTATTGATCAAAGTTTCCGGATGCTTTACAACTGATTACAGATGCCTACATATAGGGAGAATTCAAGAACAGTTACAATTGGAACAATTTTGACAGCTCATCTAATTTCCTAACTAACAACCAGCTTCAGTGTTTAACTAACAAAACTAACTATCCGGTTACAGCATCAACATCAAACGGCGTCATCTGATTTAATTTCCCACGTGCCACTTAATATGGCTTCCTTTAACAAAACGATGGTGCTTTGGTTCCTTTTTTTCATACTATAAACGATGTTGTTCTTCAACTGAATTTTAAAAACTGATCAACTGTGACACAGAGCTTGTAAGAACTTTTTTTTTTCTTTTTTTAGGTTTAAAAAGTTCAAAATAGCATACAACTATAAGAAGATCTCATCAACGAGTTTTAACAAAACAAACTCGAGCTACTACGAGCTTGATTTTATTATACCTTTCAGTATAATTATTTGTAATTCTCAATAAGGTAAGGAGCTTAAAAAATATGCTATTCTAAGATCCAATCTGAAACTAGGTTTTGCCATACTCATGAAAAGTTAACAAGTAAAAACACAATTATATAATGAAATTAAAGGATAATAATTTGAAAATTTAGTCGGTGGGCGTAAAATAATATAATCTGAAATAGGGAAGAAAAAAGTGGAATACCTGAGATTTCCAATTAGCTTCAGCGTCCTTCTTTTGGCGACTGAGTGTGGAATCATCCTGAAGGATGAAAATATATCGATGGAGGATGTGGAATTGTATATGTATATATAAATTGATATAAAAAAGAATACCTGATCCTGAGAAGCACGAGTGAAACCAAGGGGATCGGGGATGTCGCGAGAGGTTGAATTGTCTGTGAAATCGACGGCCCATCTTCGACCCACGCCCACCGATCCTTTCCCTTTCTCCATTTACTCTCTCTCTCTCTCTCTCCTATTCACTTAGAGCTAGATACAAATGGATGGATCTTTTGGAGCCGCTGGAACTGGGATGAAGAATATATACTTCTCACGGCACTCCAATAAAGCCGCCTTTGTAATTCCATCTTTTTATGAATTTAATCCCATTTTGTGTAATTAGAGAATACAAAAGTTAATAGGGAAATACCTTTTAACTTTATCATAATTACAGATAAGGATGCGTAACTTTTCGATAAATTCACATATGTTATAATTGTTAATGTAAATATAGTTACATTAATGAGTATAAATACAATTACACTTATTGATGTCAATACAATTACAATGATAAATACTCTTATAATTATAATTGTATGTATATTAATAAGTGTAACTCTATCGATATTAATAAGTGTAACTGTATAATTTGAATTTAAATTTAATTAATTGAAAAGTTTGTGGGTTTAAGATATCAATAAGATTTACGTTTAGACTAATCACATATAAATAGACTTTTAAGGAATTTATTACCTAATGCCCTTTTGTTGTAAATATTACTACCACATCCCAAATTAATAATCATATTTTTTTCTTTTTGGTAGTCCCAAACTAACGGTCGTTTTTTTCCTTTTTTGGACGAAATTGATGAACTAAATCTCATGATAGTGAACAAGGCTTGATATTGGCCATTGATTAAGTGAATCCTTAAAATTCGCCATTTTCAAATAGTGACTATTGATTTGGCACGGAGGTAGTATTATCTATTCGTGGATGTCCACTTGTGATAAGAAGGTTTATATTGCAATAATTGTCTCAAACTAATTCAAAAATCATTAAGAATGCTCCTTTGATCTTATAAACTAGTATACCGTAAGATGTGAGGAAACGACCAAAGATTGAACCCTAAAAATTTTATGCTGATGTGAAGATGTTTGGAGAAGATGAACCCTTGACTATTTGTGCCGAGGAGATGTGAAGATGGTAGGAGAAGAGAAGATATGAGAGGGGAGGCTAAGAGAAGAATATAGGAGAAAGAGTTGCATTGGAAGAGAAAGCTTTGTCCAAACAAATGGACAACAATAAATTAAAACCCAAGTGAAAACACTCTATTTTGTCATTTAATAAGAGTCGCCCATCTCACTATTTACACGCATTTATTCATCTCCTCTATAATATTCTTTCTACTGTATTTTCAATAGCACGTTATCAACGTGGTCGTTAGCATTGCGGTGATCCTCCCAAAATTTGAATAACCAATTGTCGTGCTTCCCTTTCATATGGAGAATGCATAATTTCCAGGATAATGTTTGCCCCATAAACATGACACGCACTATACTTACAACTCAAAAGTTTTTTTCCGAGTTGGTGTTCAATCCATACAAAGTATTCACAAGAGTTGGGTATCTACAAATAATTGAAACCTCTTTGGAAGAGTTCATATAGCGTTAGCAAATGGTATCGTGTATTTATCAAAGTTACATTGATTTCAAGGACTTCCAAATAAACTTGTTTACCTTCAAATACATTATAATTAATGGATACCACACTGAAACTACAAGTGAATGTAACAAGTAATTATTATGTATCATTACTGGTGTTGGAAGTTGAAAACTCATGTTAGAGAAACTAATTGTCTTCTCCTCAAATTTATACTGCATAATAAATTCAATTGTTGAATCACACTCCATTGTGAGCCAAAAGCTCAATCGAATCCAAAAAGCATGAAAATTGATGACTCTAGCACCTAAACTCTTTGGCATGATAGGTTGAGGCACCCTGGGATCACCAAATTAAGAAAAATAATTTATAATTCTTATCGACACCCTTTAACAAATTATTAGTTAACTATACTTTGTGAGTACTATTGTGTTCATGGGGTAAACTTAACTCTAGACCCTTTTCCCTTAAAATTGAATCAAAATCATCAATTTTCCTATAAAGAAGACAAAGTGGTATTTGTGGCCTAATTGATCCTCCTAGTGGCCCTTTTAGGTATTTCAAGGTTTTAATTGATGTTTACATACTTTTTAATATAAATAAAATATTTTCACGTCTATGGACTCACATTATTAAAGTTAGGACACAACTTTTGGATCAACCTATTAAGTCCATAAGACTTGATAATTCAACCGAGTTCACTTATCATACTTTTTATGACTATAGTCAATCAATAGTATTAGATGTTAAATATATAGTTTCACGTGTTCACACAAAATGCATTAGTTAAATCTCTCACCAATTGCCTTCAACTATTTAAAAGCCATTATTTTAAGAGTATAGTATACTCATGTGCCCCCGACTCATTTGATTGTATTGATTATATTTTGTAAAATGCACTTTGGGTCCAGTCCAAGAGGTCTCTATAAAGCATCTTCAAACTCATATCGGATTAATAATGTTGTTGTCCCATATTTTCTCTTAGGATAAATGTGTAACACCCCACGACTTTGGAGACTGAGAAATTAAATTTTTGGGAAGATAAAATTTAATTAAATTGGAGAATTTTAGAATTTGGGAAATGAGGTCCAAAAATAGAAAATATTTTAAAGTATTCCGGATGATGATTTTGAGGGTACCATCGATCTCGGAAGGGTCGAGATAGTCAAAATGACTGTCATTGGGTTTTATTTCGGCTCCGGAATATTTTTAAGTCAGTTTGACTCTAATTGGTCTAAACGAGTCATTTAAAGTGTGTATTAACATTTAAAACTGGGTTTGTTGTTTTAAAGGATTGGAGGCTTACGGATGAAGCCTTCTCAAATAGAGAAAGAGAGAAAGAAAAAGGAAGAAAGAAAGAAGAAGGAAAAGAAGAGAGAGAGGAAGAAAAAGCTTGGGATTTCCGGCCCAACCGCGACATCGAGGATGATCGAACCTCTACAAATCTGAGGCAAGTGTTTAATCTTGCTAAATAGCTATTTGTGTATTTCATTTCATAATTTGTGGGGTAAAGAAATGGATTTTTGGGTATAAATACCAAAACCTAGATTTTTAGGTTTAATCTTGAAATCAATGTTTAAATTGAGATTTAATGGCATAGAAATGGTTGGGATAAACTTTGGGGTTGATTAATGGGCTTAGAATCATGATTTGATGAAGGTTTGGGGGTTAGAATGAAAATTTAGGGTTTAGAATTCGTGGGTTTTGATGAAGAAGAAGAACCCTTCGAAAATTTGCAGGTCCGAATCGATTCGCCCCCTTTAGCGAATCGATTCGGTTTAGTGAAATTGGCAGGTCTGCATTGACCGAATCGATTCGGCCTATTGCAGAAGCCCAGGTCTTTGGACCCGAATCGATTCGCCTTGGGGGCCGAATCGATTCGGAAACAGTGCATTTTGAGGTATTTTCTCCATAGTGATTTCAAACCCTTTTTGGTTGGGTTTATTGATTTGGGGGCTTTCTCTAGGATGTAAAAGATATATTCTTGGAGTCATATAAGGAGTTTCTCACATATTGGGATTTGGGGACTCCTTAGGGTAACTTGGGGGAAATGTACCCATGTACGTATTGGAGTTA
Organism: Sambucus nigra; assembly: GCA_949130495.1. NCBI lineage: Eukaryota > Viridiplantae > Streptophyta > Magnoliopsida > Dipsacales > Adoxaceae > Sambucus > Sambucus nigra. Next base: position 192,952,656 of record OX422208.1, read on the forward strand.
CATATGGATATCGGGAAACCTCTTTGAGGTTGGAATTACCAATTATAGATAAAGGTATATATATATGTTTGAGGTTGAGAACTCTTAGAGAGTGAGGGGTATCCTATCCTTAGAAATATTTAGACTAAGGAACAAATGATAACCCGATAGGAGTAAGGGTTAATATAATAAATTGAACCATAGGTAAAAATGGGAATCAACTTGGGGGTGTACTATCGACTAGGATAAGCGGTAGCGTAAATTCTAGTTAGGATAGTTTATACGCAATTATGGGGATATGGACATTGAGATTTCCAATACTTGAAATGAGGTTGGAATAAATTGAGGTTTTAGACTATTAAGTCATGTTTATGCCTATGGTTAGATAGTACTAAAGATAATTATGTACTTTCACATTTAGAGGTGAAAGGTGTAGTGATGGATTCCTACACAAATTCTTGGGTGATAACCCTAATGTTGAATGTATATGTATAGATATATACGTATGGTTTTGGGAGACTACTCATCATAGGAAGATGATTGAATATGTTTCAAGCGAGGGATTGTATTCACATATCGAGGTAAATTTAATGGAAATTGTGGTGACGGCTTGTGTATTGAGTATTATGTATACTTATAACCGAGTTTATATATCTTGTACATATGAACGATACTTAGTTTATATATATATAGATATAAGGATATATGAATATGTGTTGATATAAATATATATATCTGTATGTATATAGATATATGGATATCTTCATGTTGTGTACATACATGGTATGGATATTTAAACCGTATACGATGGTTTATTATTTGATCATATGATTGGATCATATGGATTATATATATTATGCATGTAAATGATATATATACTTAATTGGTTAAGCATACCCCGCTCATGTTATCATTGGGAAGTTGCGCGCGTAGTGGGTGAGCATCCTGGCTAGAAAAGCAGGGTGTGGATATTCCCCAGGTCATAGTCGTCCCGTGTGTTACCATATGATATATATATTTATTTTGGGATGAGACGTGATGGGTATGTTTCGTCTCATTGCCGGTTTGGAGCTATGACCGCTTCCCGGGACGTCGTGTGCGTGAGTTTACCACGAGATGGGTGTCGTTTAGTCCCACCATGGTGGCCCCAGTTTTGCTACGTGAGCCGGGCACTGGGAAGATGATAGAATTGATGCAGTTTATCGGCGATATATATAGCCGTGTATATTATGTGCATGGCCTTGTACATCATATGTAGTACGTACACTTGGCTATTGGATTGATGATGATGATGATGATATATATATATATATATATATATATATATATATATATATATATATCCTATAGACGAAAGGATATGGACTTTTATGAAGTACATCTTAGATGATTATGGTGTACTAGATTGATGGGGGTTGATGTATCGCACATAAGGTATAATTCGGTTACATCATCCCAAGGATATTATTGGAGATTCTTTTATTTTATTTTATTTGTTTTCTTTTTCTTTTCTTCTTTCTTTCTTTAGTAGTTATAGTTAGTAGTAATGGTAGTATTAACTTGTATGTTGAGAATTATGGATCTCTAGGATCGACATTGCTCTGGAGTAGTGTAACGAGGTGGTTCCTTGTTTGGATTTCGCTTTGCGAGACACCTCACGCACGAAACGCAGTGCCGTGTCGAGATTTGAGAGAAGTAATTCCATAGGTGGCATCTCGGATCTCTGGTCTTGACCTTGTCAGGAGTAGTAGTATAACGGGGCGATTCCTTGTTTGGATTTCGCTTTGCGAGACTCCCCACGCACGAAACGCAGTGCCGTGTCGAGATTTGAGAGAAGTAATTCCATAGGTGGCATCTCGGATCTCTGGTCTTGACCTTGTCGGGAGTAGTGTAACGGGGCGGTTCCTTGTTTGGATTTCGCTTTGCGAGACTCCCCACGCACGAAACGTAGTACAATTTTGGGATTAGAGAGAAGTCTTACCAATATTCCATGTGCATGTTATTAAGTATATTAATTCTTACGTTTTTAGCCTATATAGGTATATATATATATATATATACATATATATATATATATATATATGTATATGTATAGGGGAAATGTTTTAGGAATTATGATGATTATAATTCATAAGATTATTAATAGGAATTCACTAAGCCTATTATGGCATAATTGTTGTAATCATAATCTAGTGGGTTTAGAAATGGGTGGATCCTTAGTTTATGACGGGAGGGTAGCTCTCGTGGATATAGGTTAGGCCTGATAAGTTAGGTTGTCCTAAAATCAATGGGGGTAATTTAACTAAAATTTGAGGACGCGAATAAGGCGCGCCTTTAGATGAGAGGTGAGTTAGGGTTCCACGAGAGTGTGGTCTCACTTTAATTGTGAAATAAAGTGCACTGGTATTTATTATGCACGGTTAACACACTTGCTAAATATTTTCATAATTCGGGGCTCTGACCCGTTTACTTTTCTCTCTTGCCTGTATATATATATTATTACAGGTATCCTACCGCATGGATGCCGGATGACCTTCTGTCCAGAGTCTTGGGAGCCGTGACAGATGCGGACTGTTGCGGGATGTATTTTGTAGCCGCTTCTTACTTCTTTAAAATTCTAGGTAAGGATTCATGTTGTATATCGGGTTTGTACCCAAGGGATATTTGTAGATATTTATATTTATTCCATTCCAGTTATTGTATTAGCTGTGACCCGACAGCTTATTCGGGTCTACTTTCGTACATTCAATTGTAGTTATTTATTTTGTTTTAATATAGCATTTCGTTTATCCTAATTCTTTCTTGCATCTCTCTTATTTATTAGAAATTTTGTAGTGTTGGGTTGTGTTATGTTGCATGTTTTAATTTATTTAACATCTCGCTTATATGATATCGGGTAGTTGTCCTATATTATATAGTACCGGCAGTTGATGTTGAGAATGGACCATCTGGAATTCCTGATTTAATATGGTATAGGGCTGGCAACCCGTTATTATTTTAGGCGGGTTGTTACAGATGGTATCAGAGCATCAGGTTCTAGAGTCCTTAGGATCTGTGCGAGCTTTATGCATTCTTCCGTTAACGTTCTTGACATAAAGCCCTACAAATAGGACTGTTGTGTTCATTGCGTTGTTTTCTTCTGTAAAGTATATTCACTTGATTGGCGTTCTGATAACAGTTGCTCTTGTTTCGTTTCAGACGTCGCCTAGATTTTGTCGTCTAGGAAAGAATAGGTTTAGAAGTACAATACCCATAGCATATTTTGGGTACGCTTTGATCGGGGGTAGTTGTTTTCCCCGATTCTGGAGGAGTTATTGAGGAGATTTCTAGCAATGGTTCAAGGTGATTTGTCGGCAGTTGAGTAAGAAAGGAAAATTTACTCGAATGACAAACCTTGGACTTGATAAAGTAAGTCTGAGGAGAGGTTATTGTAGTCTTTGGGAGGTTTGGATTTAGAAACCCGTCAACCTTCGCTAGGAAGGATTTTGAGGAAGATGTTTCTCTTATGGAGAAATAGGTTTAGGAGTAATGATTGTCCTGGAAGAAGTAGAGGGTCTTGAATTTAGATCCTTGGATGAGGTGAAACCATTAGATTATGGAAGTATAAGGTAGAATACCTTTCTTTGGGTTTAAGTCATACTTTGTGCGATACCGGGAACGTCGAGAGTTATAACATTGAATTCCGGAGGTGAGGAATGTTAAGGTTCGCTGAATAATGACTATAAGACTATTGTCTTATGGGTAGGTAGGGCATGTGATTATAGTGCGCCTAAGAGGGGAGACTTATATTGTGGAAAGACGTTAATGTATGTAAAGAAGTTTTAGAGTTGAGAGATTTAAAGTTTAGTAGGGGTATGTTGTGCGGATAATTTAGCTCATAGTTGTGCTAGTTTTGAGAACTAGATATTGGCTAGAGTATTGTATTTGTTGAGGCCTTGTGTCTTAAACATAAGGTGTTTGTTTGGCGTGTCGAAAGACGCGGAATATATTTATATTGTATTATTGTATAGGCCCTCGGGCAATATCTAAAATATGAAAAATCTTTTATAAAACCTTAACCCTGGTTCAACTAATCACAATCCCCGACGTAGCTACACAGTAGTGTATTGGGAGGGTTCCTTGTTTGGATTTCGCTTGCGAGACCTCCCCCGCACGAAGGTAGCTAGCGTCAGGAATTGAGGAGAGTTCAACCATTGGGAATTTTAAACTTTTATATAATTAGTATATTGTTATAAATTATATTACCGAGGGTTATCTTACAATTTGAGGCTAATGGGGCCTGATTAGGATTTTACGAGTGGAAACTCGGATACGGGGTGTATGGGCACCCCGGGGTAGTTATTTGTTTTAAAAATCCATATGGTTCGACATGAGAACTAGGAAGGATCGGTATAGTGATCCTAAGACTTGATGTTAGGACTAGATGATATTGAGGTCCTAGGCATATCTTAAATTTCGCGGACGAAATTCTTGTAAGGGGGGAAGATTGTAACACCCCACGACTTTGGAGACTGAGAAATTAAATTTTTGGGAAGATAAAATTTAATTAAATTGGAGAATTTTAGAATTTGGGAAATGAGGTCCAAAAATAGAAAATATTTTAAAGTATTCCGGATGATGATTTTGAGGGTACCATCGATCCCGGAAGGGTCGAGATAGTCAAAATGACTCTCATTGGGTTTTATTTCGGCTCCGGAATATTTTTAAGTCAGTTTGACTCTAATTGGTCTAAACGAGTCATTTAAAGTGTGTATTAACATTTAAAACTGGGTTTGTTGTTTTAAAGGATTGGAGGCTTACTGATGAAGCCTTCTCAAATAGAGAAAGAGAGAAAGAAAAAGGAAAAAAGAAAGAAGAAGGAAAAGAAGAGAGAGAGGAAGAAAAAGTTTGGGATTTCCGGCCCAACCGCGACATCGAGGATGATCAAACCTCTACAAATCTGAGGCAAGTGTTTAATCTTGTTAAATAGCTATTTGTGTATTTCATTTCATAATTTGTGGGGTAAAGAAATGGATTTTTGGGTATAAATACCAAAACCTAGATTTTTAGGTTTAATCTTGAAATCAATGTTTAAATTGAGATTTAATGGCATAGAAATGGTTGGGATAAACTTTGGGGTTGATTAATGGGCTTAGAATCATGATTTGATGAAGGTTTGGGGGTTAGAATGAAAATTTAGGGTTTAGAATTCGTGGGTTTTGATGAAGAAGAAGAACCCTTCGAAAATTTGCAGGTCCGAATCGATTCGCCCCCTTTAGCGAATCGATTCGGTTTAGTGAAATTGGCAGGTCTGCATTGACCGAATCGATTCGGACCCAAGCCGAATCGATTCGGCCTATTGCAGAAGCCCAGGTCTTTGGACCCGAATCGATTCGCCTTGGGGGCCGAATCGATTCGGAAACAGGGCATTTTGAGGTATTTTCTCCATAGTGATTTCAAACCCTTTTTGGTTGGGTTTATTGATTTGGGGGCTTTCTCTAGGATGTAAAAAATATATTCTTGGAGTCATATAAGGAGTTTCTCACATATTGGGATTTGGGGACTCCTTAGGGTAACTTGGGGGAAATGTACCCATGTACGTATTGGAGTTACATATGGATATCGGGAAACCTCTTTGAGGTTGGAATTACCAATTATAGATAAAGGTATATATATATGTTTGAGGTTGAGAACTCTTAGAGAGTGAGGGGTATCCTATCCTTAGAAATATTTAGACTAAGGAACAAATGATAACCCGATAGGAGTAAGGGTTCATATAATAAATTGAACCATAGGTAACAATGGGAATCAACTTGGGGGTGTACTATCGACTAGGATAAGCGGTAGCGTAAATTCTAGTTAGGATAGTTTATACGCAATTATGGGGATATGGCCATTGAGATTTCCAATACTTGAAATGAGGTTGGAATAAATTGAGGTTTTAGACTATTAAGTCATGTTTATGCCTATGGTTAGATAGTACTAAAGATAATTATGTACTTTCACATTTAGAGGTGAAAGGTGTAGTGATGGATTCCTACACAAATTCTTGGGTGATAACCCTAATGTTGAATGTATATGTATAGATATATACATATGGTTTTGGGAGACTACTCATCATAGGAAGATGATTGGATATGTTTCAAGCGAGGGATTGTATTCACATATCGAGGTAAATTTAATGGAAATTGTGGTGACGGCTTGTGTATTGAGTATTATGTATACTTATAACCGAGTTTATATATCTTGTACATATGAACGATACTTAGTTTATATATATATAGATATAAGGATATGTGAATATGTGTTGATATATATATATATATATATATATATCTATATGGATATAGATATATGGATATCTTCATGTTGTGGACATACATGGTATGGATATTTAAACCGTATACGATGGTTTATTATTTGATCATATGATTGGATCATATGGATTATATATATTATACATGTAAATGATATATATACTTAATTGGTTAAGCATACCCCGCTCATGCTATCATTGTGAAGTTGCGCGCGTAGTGGGTGAGCATCCTGGCTAGAAAAGCAGGGTGTGGATATTCCCCAGGTCATAGTCGTCCCGTGTGTTATCATATGATATATATATTTATTTTGGGATGAGACGTGATGGGTATGTTTCGTCTCATTGCCGGTTTGGAGCTATGACCGCTTCCCGGGACGTCGTGTGCGTGAGTTTACCACGAGATGGGTGTCGTTTAGTCCCACCATGGTGGCCCCAGTTTTGCTACGTGAGACGGGCACTGGGAAGATGATAGCATTGATGCAGTTTATCGACGATATATATAGCCGGGTATATTATGTGCATGGCCTTGTACATCATATGTAGTACGTACACTTGGCTATTGGATTGATGATGATATATATATATATATGGTTAGAAATAAATACCTATATATATATATATATATTTATATATATATATCCTATAGACGAATGGATATGGACTTTTATGAAGTACATCTTAGATGATTATGGTGTACTAGATTGATGGGGGTTGATGTATCGCACATAAGGTATAATTCGGTTACATCATCCCAAGGATATTATTGGAGATTCTTTTATTTTATTTTATTTGTTTTCTTTTTCTTTTCTTCTTTCTTTCTTTAGTAGTTATAGTTAGTAGTAATGGTAGTATTAACTTGTATGTTGAGGATTATGGATCTCTAGGATCGACATTGCTCAGGAGTAGTGTAACGAGGTGGTTCCTTGTTTGGATTTCGCTTTGCGAGACACCTCACGCACGAAACGCAGTGCCGTGTCGAGATTTGAGAGAAGTAATTCCATAGGTGGCATCTCGGATCTCTGGTCTTGACCTTGTCAGGAGTAGTGTAACGGGGCGGTTCCTTGTTTGGATTTCGCTTTGCGGGACTCCCCACGCACGAAACGCATTGCCGTGTCGAGATTTGAGAGAAGTAATTCCATAGGTGGCATCTCGGATCTCTGGTCTTGACCTTGTCAGGAGTAGTGTAACGGGGCGGTTCCTTGTTTGGATTTCGCTTTGCGAGACTCCCCACGCACGAAACGTAGTACAATTTTGGGATTAGAGAGAAGTCTTGCCAATATTCCATGTGCATGTTATTAAGTATATTAATTCTTACGTTTTTAGCCTATATAGGTATATATATATATATATATATATATATATATATATATATATATATATATATATATATATATATATATATATATATATATATATATATATATATGTATGTATATGTATAGGGGAAATGTTTTAGGAATTATGATGATTATAATTCATAAGATTATTAATAGGAATTCACTAAGCCTATTATGGCATAATTGTTGTAATCATAATCTAGTGGGTTTGGAAATGGGTGGATCCTTAGTTTATGACAGGAGGGTAGCTCTCGTGGATATAGGCTAGGCCTGATAAGTTAGGTTGTCCTAAAATCAATGGGGGTAATTTAACTAAAATTTGAGGACGCGAATAGGGCGCGCCTTTAGATGAGAGGTGAGTTAGGGTTCCACGAGAGTGCGATCTCACTTTAATTGTGAAATAAAGTGCACCGGTATTTATTATGCACGGTTAACACACTTGCTAAATATTTTCATAATTCGGGGCTCTGACCCGTTTACTTTTCTCTCCTGCCTGTATATATATATTATTACAGGTATCCTACCGCATGGATGCCGGATGACCTTCTGTCCAGAGTCTTGGGAGCCGTGACAGATGCGGACTGTTGCGGGATGTATTTTGTAGCCGCTTCTTACTTCTTTAAAATTCTAGGTAAGGATTCATGTTGTATATCGGGTTTGTACCCAAGGGATATTTGTAGATATTTATATTTATTCCATTCCAGTTATTGTATTAGCTGTGACCCGACAGCTTATTCGGGTCTACTTTCGTACATTCAGTTGTAGTTATTTATTTTGTTTTAATATAGCATTTCGTTTATCCTAATTCTTTCTTGCATCTCTCTTCTTTATTAGAAATTTTGTAGTGTTGGGTTGTGTTATGTTGCATGTTTTAATTTATTTAACATCTCGCTTATATGATATCGGGTAGTTGTCCTATATTATATAGTACCGGCAGTTGATGTTGAGAATGGACCGTCTGGAATTCCTGATTTAATATGGTATAGGGCTGGCCACCCGTTATTATTTTAGGCGGGTTGTTACAAAATGTATATTGACTTGAGGACTTAAATCCAACCCCGTGGTTAAATAATTTCAATAATTGCAAAATCTTTTAATTTAACTTTAATGATTATGAGATTGCCAAATACATGATGCAATATCTTCTTTATGTATAAAACTTATATTGAAAATATATCTTTTTGTATGTAGAATCTATTTGGTCATATGTTGGACAAGAAAATTTTATGCTTTATAAAAAATTAGGAAAATAAGACAAACTACATTTCCATCGAGGACCTTGTTCGTTGGTCGATCGATGTAGCGAAATAGGATTCCGCTACAGTGACGCGTTTATTTTGTTAGTCGCCATCATGGAAACTTTGGTATTTAAAATCCCCAGCACCTCATGCGACCATGGTTACTAACTTCTTGTGTCAGTGAAAAATTCTTCATGTCAGCCAATGTTCCACGAGTCGGCTGAATTTTAATGTTTTTTAGGATCTTTTAATAATATCTTCGTGGGGTTTATGCCAAGACACAATCTTGGTTAGGCAGCCAAAAGTATTTGTGCCTTGGCCCTTGGATTTTCTTCACTTGAGTTATATCACATTATCTTTATACATTTGTGTATATAATCTAAAAGTTTCTTCATTACTCCAATTAAGGTAAGAAGAGATTTTTTTATGTTGAGAGATGATATATTTCATCTTTCAAGAGCAAATGTTTGTCTTCTCATTGTGTTTTTGTCTTCTCATTGTGTTGTTCATGTTTATTTTGATTAATGATTGAATCAAATAACTTTATACTTTTATATTCAAGATTATTTTGACAAGATATTATCAATAATATTTTGTTCTTGGATATGGTCTCCTTTTAAAAGTTGAAAAACACTTTGTGAGTTTTTTTTAGAAACCAAACCTTTCACTACATCTTTTAAACCATTGGTTATCGACACACTTCCTACTTATAGTCAGTGGTTACTCTTTGACGCGACTGAAAATGTGTCTCAGAAATGCATACTCTCTAGGCTCAAGTGCAAGCCTGTCACTCAAGTAATAATCCGACAAGTCGGGTATCGATCCTCAGGGAAATAGGACAACAGGGTTGTGACGACGGGAAAAGACGAAGGAATCCTAACTTTGACTCTAAAGAAAAATAGAAAATGATTGTTTTTGAGAATTGATTATACTAAATGCAATTACGAAATTATGAAAAGATGCAAATACACTAAACTACCTAAAATATGATTGGAAAAAAAAATGATTTGAAATTTTTAACTAAATGTTGAGAAAAACAGGACGGGAATACAATCCCCTAACCCTACTGTATTGCAGTTATAATACTAATCGTAAATTTAACTGATTAATTTGACCTAGAATTTAGTACTCCCAAGCATTACGTATACGAGGTTCAAGCCCGCGTCATACTTAATCTGAGGACGAGTAAATCAGTACCGCGATAGTTACACTCGAATTGCATTCTAAATCATCCCGGTTACCCAGAGGCAAACGAGATATAAAGATCTACAATTGTTGTGTTCCCACGCAATACGGTCGTAATCAATCACTAAATTCAGAGGACTAATTTTATACACATGCAATTAACACATCAGGTTGGGTTCATGTATCCCGGCCTTTTAAACCTAGCCGGACATATTAAACTGAAGGATGCATGGAATAGTAACGTTGCATGCGAAAGAACTCATGAAAAAACTAGATTGAAATACGTAAATAAGTATTATGAACGCAGAAATTGATTCAAATCACGCGAGAAAAATTACCATGCAAGAACAATAATTATAAGAATGAAACTTGGATTACAACTTGAAAACAAACCCGGAATTGTATCAATCTTGCAGCAATTAATTCAACTTATGTTCCTAGATGTTCTCTCCTTTTCTCTCTACCAAAACTAAAAAAACTCTCCAGAACTGTTGTTCCTAGGTCACTAAGTACGTCCAAAACTGTTTTAGAAGGAGTTTTAACTTCATGGGATTCTTTGGACCAATCAGAAATAAGGAAAAAATTCGCGCTTCAGGACCCCTGAACCGGTTCGCCCCCAAACCGGTTCGCACTGGGTTTGGTAAATTTCGCTGGCTTGGGTGCCCTTTTCTTTCATTTTAACACTTAGAATTTTTTTCTTGTTTCCTTCCTTTCTTCCGTGGATTTTTCTTCAACTTCAATTGGTCATAACTCATCAACCGTAGCTCAGATTTGGGTGTCGTTTCTTTCAGTGTTCTAGTTATTCCAAGCTTTTCAACTTTCCAGTTGACTCATCCTTTGGGATCTGGCTGCAGAATTACCAAAATGCCTTAAACTTGCCTTCTTAGCCTTTCTTTCATCGTTTCGCTTTCTCTTTTACACCGCTTGCATAATTAACTTGTAAAACAAATAGGAGAAACATGAAACACGAAACACGAAATACTTGCCAACGAAGGTTAGTAGCATAAATGTGCGTTAAATCCATATCGGTTGCATCATTTGGGTTCACAAATGTACCGAAATTAGGGGAATAAAAATACAATATTTATGCCCAATCAAAACCCCCTAACTTAGAACTTTGCGCGTCCCGAGCAATGTAAAAGAGAAAGAATAAAGTCATGACTCCTCTAAATAATTTGTGGGGATAAAATACCTTTTTCGCGGGCAAGCGATTGCATTTAGCGCATGCAACAAGCCTTTAAACCCCTAGGTTACCCTAGTAGGACGAGTGGTGTCTCGTTAGGGTTTGCAGAGAATATACCCACAAAATTCGACTCAAAGAAAATTCAAAATACACAAAAATTGTACAATTCAAACTTTTCCAGAAAATAGTCATCATCAAGTCATATGTACGAGTCTCAAACCGTAGTGTGTGTGTGCGAAGCCGGAAATTTAACTGCGGATTTCCACTGATTGATCATTACGTTACTTACCCAAAAATTCATTTTGATTTCAAATTCTCACGGAATGCTCTCTCAAATGAATCACTCGGAATGTGGCTATTCTCTCGGTATGCGTGATATAAAGAGTAAATATAATGGACGCAAAATTACGCATACAAGTAGAAAGACGAAAATTTTATGGTAATAGGATCTCATCAATGGATTACGATTTCAAAAACGGGAACATTGCCTCTGTTTCGCGCATTTAATCTCTTTTATTATCTTTTGGTGTATTAGCTCTCCACGCGGTAACCAATTTCGCAATTTAGACTCGGTTAGGACTTTTCCGGATTTTAAGGTATATTGGGTAAAATGACAATTGTAGTGAGGTTGGAATTGGAAAAATTATTAGTGATGTCCATTTGTGCTTTTTCCGGGCTATTGCTCATTTTTCTTCTTTTTCTCTATTTTTCTATTTTTCACTTCTTTTCTTTTCTTGCTATTTTTGTTGAGCATATCTATTTTTTCTTGCCCCTTTATATGCACTTTTTGGACTTTTCTGAATTTTTTTATTTTTCGCAATTCCGGGATATTTGGGTTTTTCGGGTTATCAAACGAAAGGGACAGCTTGTTTGGCTCATATTGGGGTACAAAAGGGGGTGATTTTTCGCTACTTTTCTGACCAATATTTTTGGGTGACAAACGAGGGCCTGCTTTATTGTCCAAAATACCAATTGCGTTACCATATGCGTTTCGAGATGAATTTAAGTTTAGAGATAAATTTTGGCACGTTTTTCAAAGCAATATCACACTCGTTTTTCATAACCGATCAAAATGAAAAGATTGATATCCTTGGCGATTTTTTTTTTAATATGCTGAAAAGAACTTTGAGTTAACAATTAACTCAGATTGATTTAAAGACTAAAAAAAAATGATAGGCTCGAATCTCACCGGGGTTGTTAATCTCTACACTTATTCGTTAAGTCGTCAATTTTTCGCTCAATTTCCATCTTTAGTCAATTTCGGCTTTGTGTATGTTGAATTTTACAACTTGAGACTTTAAACCGACTTTTAATGATATTTTTGAAAATTTTGAATTCCAATTTTTATTTATTTTGAAAAAAAATATTTTTGGATTTTTCAAAGTTTTATGATTTTTTTTTTAGATTTTTGGGCATTTTTGAAAATTTGTGAAGTTTTAGAAATACGCACTTGTAACCCCCCCTAACTTAGACTTTTGCATTGTCCTCAAGCAAAAAGGACTAAAATCTAACTCAAAGCGAATAAAAAGTGCGAATAAATAAAACAAACAAATATTGAAAATGCAAGATTTGATAATAACAATAGGGAAGAATGTGTTACATAAGAGATGGGAGAGAAATTGTGAGCAATTTGAAACCACTTGCAACAACTAACATCCAAACAAATACATCAAAACAGTCATGGGTTCATTGTGGAAGAGGATGTGAGGATCCGGGTGCATTGGGATCATACGGGTCATAAAAGAAGGGGGGTGGTGGTCCGCCGAAGTTGAGTTGATGAAGGTAAACTTGGAGTTGGTACATCATCCGTGTGTCCCTCCGGTAAGCCGCTTGATCTTGATTATATCTGTTGATGAACCCGTCAAGGCGAGATTCAACCATCGAAAGGTGTCGCTCAAAATTTGCCCCCGGGGGCTCGAAATCGGAATCCTCCTCTTCGTCCTCAAATTCCTCCTCTTCCTCTTCGACGTCCATCATCGGGGCATCATGTGCTTTGCCCCCCGCACCCTCATCGAGAATGGGACGGTCGGGGTGTGCTACGCGCATTTGGCGTTCGCTTCGAGTGGTGGAGGTGCCTCCAATGGGGCGAGGAAGTCGAATTTGCTGCCCCGGGTCATCCACCCCGGCTTCCATCAAGAGCTCCGTAATGAAACGGGCGTAAGGGAGTGCGACTTTGCCCCATTCGTCGTAGGCGGCATTGATGATGTCCGCGTAGAAAAGTTGTGTGAGATTGATTATGCTCTCGGGGTCTAGGAAGTGGTAGAGGAAATTGGCGTGACGTAACCGGACCACCGAGTCATTGGTGGTTTGGTGGATGGCTCCATAAGCAATGAGGTGCGTGAATCGCACCGTAGCCGCTAAACCTCCGATGGGAAAAGACTCTCGCACCCATTCCTTCCCGGGTGCCATACGAGCAATGCATTCGTCTTTGGTGTGGGGGATACCATTTGTGGGGTATTGGAATGGCACAGGGAGGATCACCCCTTTAGCACGCATTTTTCGCGCTATGATGGCCGCTGAAAAAGGAATCTGGATACCATCAAGGTATGCCTCGTGAAGCGTAGAATATTTGCGAACCAAGGTCATATAAAACTGGCGGATGTCTGTTTCAAACACGTGAGTTCTCGTTGGAGCGAGGAAAGAGCACCACCCTCGGCGATTGAATAGGGCGGTGATATCGCCCGGAAGTTGTTCCCAATTAACGAAACGTTCGATGTGGATTGGGCGCGTAGCCGAGAAGTATTGCTCGACCCAATAGCGTTCTTGGATGCTGCGAAATGCCCTTTTACCCTCGTCATCAAGGACGGTGGTATCATCATATTTCTTGGGGCAAAAATTTGCTCGGTGGGGAAGCGGCATGATGATGGAAAGAGAGAGGGAGAGGGAAAGGGTATGGTGTAGAGGAGAGGGAGAGGGAGTTTGTGGTGTGAGAAATGGAGAAGGGGTGGGGAGTAATTTATAGGTGTGGAGTGGTGGGTTTTGGTGGGAAATATGAGTGGGGTGGGAGGGAAGTGATGGAGGGAATGGATTTGGATGGAAATTGGAAGGGGGGAAGATTTTTGGAGGGAAGAAAACGAAGGGGAATGAATGGAGGGGAAAGAGGAGGGAAGATGATGAATTTGGAAATAAGGGGCGGGGAATCTACCAGGTACCCCGAACCGATCGCCCCCCGAACCGGTTCTGCCTGGGGTTCAGGAAATTGTGCTGGTTCGTTTGCTTGGGTTCTCTCTTCTCTCAAATTCTAAGTGTGCTCTCATGTTCTTTCTTGTGCGTAATGCCCCTAAAGACGTCTTAGACCCTCGTGCTCCCTAAAAATTCCTCGAACACAACCTCGTAGTGCGTGCAAGCTCCCTCGAAGGGCGTGTTAACCGGTCTCTCTAGTGACCCATGCTCCGGGCTCCTAACTAACCTATTCACACACGACTACTATACACAATAACTCAGCCCATACGCGTTGGGGGTGCGACGACCTCACTTTTTCAACTCAATTGACCCCGTAAACGGGGTCCGACAACCAAACGATGTCGACTTCTTCCACACACGCCTCTAGATATAGCTTTAGGCGTTGTCCATTTACTTTGAATGTATTTCCCCCTTTTAAATTGTCTAATTCAACCGCGCCGTGAGGGAAAACATTCTTTACGACGAACGGGCCAGACCATCGTGACCGCAACTTGCCCGGAAAGAGATGAAGCCGAGAGTTGTAGAGAAGAACTTTTTGCCCGGGAAGAAACTCTTTTCGTCGAATGATGTTATCGTGAGCGAGTTTCATCCTTTATTTTGAAATTTTAGCATTCTCATACGCATCATTGCGTAGTTCTTCTAACTCATTCAATTGAAGCTTGCGGACTTTACCGGCCTTATCCATGGCATAATTCAATTGCTTTATCGCCCAATACGCTTTGTGTTTTAGCTCCACAGGAAGATGTCAAGGTTTTCCATACACAAAGCGAAAAGGGGACATGCCCAGTTGATTCTTATATGCGGTACGATAGGCCCATAGCGAATCATTCAATCTAAGTGACCAATCTTTCCGGGTAGGATTGAAGGTCTTTTCAAGAATGTTCTTGATTTCCCGATTTGCTAGTTCAGCCTGCCCATTCGTTTGCGGGTGATAAGTCGTTCCAACCTTGTGAACGACACCATACTTTCTCATGAGCTTCGCGAATGGTCTGTTGCAAAAATGCGTGCCATTATCACTAATTATCGCCTTCGGAGCACCGAAGCGGGAAAGTATGTGTTCTTGCAGGAACTTTATCACCACTTTGTTGTCATTCATCTCGGTAGCTATAGCTTTCACCCATTTAGAAACATAGTCTACCACGACAAGGATGTATAGGAAACCGAAGGGCGGGGGGAAGGGACCCATGAAGTCAATACCCCAACAGTCGAAGATCTCAATGATGAGTATGGGGGTAAGAGGCATCATGTCTCGTTGAGTAATGGCTCTCATCCGTTGGCACCTATTGCAAGATTTGCAAGCATCGTTTGCATCCCGAAATATTATGGGCTAATAGAGGCCGCATTGCAGAATTTTAGCGGCTGTCTTTTTCGTCAAAAGTGGCCTCCACAAGCTTTCGAGTGACAAAACTAGATGACTTTCGAGATTTCGTCATCTGGTACACATCGTCGGATGATTTGGTTGGCGAAATATTTAAAAAGGAAAGGATCTTCATAGAAGAACATGCGCGACCAAGTAATAAACCTATTCTTATCTTGTGGTGTCCAGTCGGGAGGGACGACTCCCGTGACAAGGTAGTTCACTATATCCGCAAACCAGGGTAAAGGAGAGGTGGCAAAAAGTTGCTCATCCGAAAAGTATTCATCTATGGGTACGGGATCACTAGGTACGTCGGACGAAAGCAGTTATAAGTGGTCGGCAACGACGTTTTCTACTCCTTTCTTATCTTTGATGGAGAGATTGAACTCTTATAGGAGTAGGATCCACCTTATGAGGCACGACTTTGCATCTTTCTTTGCAAGTAGGTATTTCAAAGTCGCGTGGTCGATGAAGCAAGTAATGGGGGAACCGATAAGATATGATCGAAATTTATCAAGGGCAAAGACTACCGCTACCAACTCCTTCTCTGTGGTAGAGTAGTTGAGTTGAGGTATGGTAAGGGTCCGGGTAGCGTAGTAGATGGCATGAGCTTGCTTATCTTTTCTTTGGCCCAAAATAGCCCCGATCGCATAATCGCTAGCGTCACACATAAGTTCGAATGGTAAGGACCAATCCGGAACTTGCATGATGGGAGCGGACACAAGCATGGTTTTCAGTTTTTCAAAAGAGTTTTGGCATGCTTCCGTCCACTCGAATGGGGTGTCCTTCATGAGTAGGTTTCTCAAGGGTTTAGTGATGGCGCTAAAGTCCTTAACGAACCTTCGATAAACCCCGCGTGGTCCACGAAAGAGCGCACGTTCTTAAGCAATTTTGGTGGGGGAATGTCAGCTATGACATCTATCTTTGCCCTATCAACTTCTATTCCCTTGGATGATACTATGTGTCCAAGAACTATTCCCTCGGTGACCATGAAATGGCATTTCTCCCAATTTAGCACTAAGTTCTTTTCCACACACCGGGCAAGTACTTTTTCTAATTTTTCTACACAAAGGTTGAAAGAGGTGCCAAAAACGCTGAAATCGTCCATGAACACTTCGAGTCCTCTTTCAACCATGTCACTAAATAAGCTCAGCATGCACCTTTGAAAGGTCGCGGGTGCATTACACAAACCATATGGCATACGTTTGTAGGTAAACGTACCAAAAGGGCAGGTGAAGGTTGTTTTCTCCTGGTCAAGTACATCCACCTCAATTTGGTTATATCCGGAATAACCATCAAGGAAGCAATAGTAAGGGTGGCCCGCTACTCTCTCAAGCATTTGATCAATAAATGGCAATAGGAAAAGGTCTTTCCTAATTCCCGTATTGAGTTTCCGGTAATCAATACAAACGCGTCACCCAGTGGTGGTACGTTGGGGAACTAACTCTCCCTTGGCATTCTCAATCACTGTCATTCCCGAATTTTTTGGGATGACTTGAATATGACTCACCCATTTGCTATCCGAGATTGGGTAGATAATCCCGGCATCCAATAACTTGATAATATCGGTTCTCACAACTTCTTTCATGTTGGGATTTAGTCTTCTTTGCATTTCTCTAGAGGGCTTGACATCCTCTTCGAGATGGATCTTGTGAGTGCAAATCAAAGGACTTATCCCCTTCAAATCAGTAATGCACCAACCAAAATCACTTTGGTGCTTCCTCGAAATTTTCAATCATTTACCCTCCTGCTCTTCGTCTAGGCTAGAGGAGACAACAACAGGAAATGTATCATCCTCTCCTAGGTATGCATATTTAATATGGGAGGGGAGTTTCTTTAATTCAAGGGTTGGAAATTAGTCACTGGAGGGAACCATGCGTGTATCCCTCGGAGGTAACTCCTCGAATCTAGAAACCCAATTAACATCTCTCATGTCCTCATCTGACGCACTCTCATCGAGTAACTCTCTCAACTCCCTAACCTCCCTCTCGAAGTCGGTGTACGTCCCCTCACTCTCGTGTCTCGCCGCTAAACAGGACCCTAAGGAATCTCCACAGTAATTCTCCTCAAAGTACTCCTCTACTATCTCATCTATGAGGCTCACCGCGTGAAGATCATCTTCCTCCCCCGTATGTTGGGCTATGTGGAAGATGTTGGTTTCTAAGGTCATGTTCCCAAAAGTGAGTTGCATTCGCCCATTCCGAGTATTGATGATTGCGTTAGTCGTAGCTAAGAATGGGATCCCAAGGATGATGGGAACATAGTTGCCCGAGTTGAAGGAGGGCTCCGTGTCTCAAATGACAAAATCTACCGGGACGTAGAAAGTGTCAACTTGGACGATCACGTCCTCGACTATGCCTCGTGGGATCTTCACGGTTCGATCCGCTAATTAGAGAGTGACCTTTGTGGGCTTGAGGTCGCCCAAGTCAAGTTGCCTATTAATGGAGTAAGGGAGAATATTTACGCTTGCTCCCAACTCAAGTAAGGCTTTTTCGATTTTATTCTCTCCAATGATGCAGGAAATGGTGGGTGCACCGGGATCTTTGAATTTAGGCGGGAGATCATTTAGTAGAATGGAGCTCACGTTTTATGCTAGAAAGACATTCTTCTTTACCTTCATCTTTCTCTTTACCGTCAACAAGTCTTTGATGACTTTAGCATAAGCTGGAATTTGCTTAATGGCATCGAGGAAAGGTAAATTTAGCTTTACTTGCTTTAGCACTTCTAGCACGTCTTCACGTGGGTTTCCTTTATGGGAGGGAATCAACCTTTGAGTAAACGATGCCGCGGAGGGTGGTTTCACTACTACCTCTGGCTCACTAGCATCTTCTTTGTCACTCTTATTCAAGGGGACATCTTCGGCCTCTTTCGTTCCGGATGAAATCTCCTTGTCTTTCGTTGTGTCGTGTGGGGGAGGTGATAAATCAATAATTCTCCCACTACGAAGAGTGGTCACAGCTTGACATTGCTCCTGATGTTCAGTAGAGATGGAGCTAACACTAGTTTGACCTTGGGGAGGTCTTTGGCCTTGGGCAGGAAACTTGCCCTTTTCTTGAACACTAAATGAGGATTGTATCTTTGACAGATTCGCATTTATGTTGCCAATCAGACTATCATATTTGCCATTGGTTGTGATCTGGCTTGAGTTGATTCATGGTATCCTCGAGAGTTCTCCGCGGTGGCGGGATATAAGATCCTTGCGGTGGTGGTGCTTGCACATGTCCTTACATGTGTGGAGCTTATTGAAAGTGTTGTGGTGGAGGAGGGGTAACATGTGAAGGAGGGTTCATTTCAACATGTTGTTGCCCATAGCTAAAACCGGGATGGTTTTTTCACGAAGGGTTGTATGAATTCCCGTGCGGTGCATCGAAATTACCCTTAAATCCTCCTATACCACTAACTTTGTCCTGAAGCATTACTTTGTAGGCGGGTATGGTCGGGCATTCCTCAGTTGAATGACCCACCTCACAAATCGCACACACCTTCTCGACGGTTTTTGGTATGGATCCAGCCGGTCCTTTTCCATATATCTCGCATAGGTCTCGAAATCCTTTCTCAATGGTATCCAATCGACTGTCCGTCATAGAATTCTTATCTACGTGAAATAGGGCGGACCCCGACAGAGTGGTGGTCACTTGACGATTTCGATTTTGAGCATTAGGATCAGAAGTATCCCAGGATTGGGTAGTCTCGGCGACATACCTCAGGTAAAGCTCAGCATCGTGGGCATCTAAATCGACAAACGGACCACTTCCCATGGTTTCAACAAGTTGCTTGGAGTTAAGATTCAGCCCATTATAGAGAAAAGAGATGATTTGCGCTGAATCAAATCCATGATGGGGGCATGAAGTAATTAACTCGTTGAAACGTTCATAACATCGATGAAATGGCTCATTTTTAGATTGTCTGAACGCTTGAATTTGAGCCTTTATGGAGATTGTTCGATGTGTTGGGAAGAATTTCTTGAGAAATCTCGATTGCAACTCGTTCCAAGATGGAATCGAGCTTGGAGGTAAAGACCATAGCTAGGTCTTAGCTTTATCTTTGGGCGAGAAAGGGAAGAGTTTGAGGCGGATCACCTCTTGTGTGCAGGTTTGATCATTGAGAGTATCACACACATCCTCAAATTCCCTAATATGGAGGTATGGCTTTTCAGAATCCATACCATGGTAATGAGGTAGCATCTGGATCATCCCATTTTTGAAACGGAATTACCCGGCATTATACGGGAGTATAATGTATCCCGGAGTGACAGTGCGCTCGGGGTATAAGAATTCTCTCAGTGGGCGGTATGGGGGCTCTTCCTCACCGGCAGCTGCACTACCGTGTTGCGATATCTCCCTCTCTCTTAATGACTCGGTGCTCTCACTTGGTGTGCTCGAGGTGTACTAGGGGGTGTGTCCTAAGAAGGAAAACGAAGTGTTGTTTGAGATTGAGTGTGACGGTGTGGGAGGTGGGATCCAGAACTATGGGGCGTTTGGAGTGTGAGGGCTATCGGGGTTATACTCAACGATTGGATTTTCGTGAATGCTGGTTGGAGTATTATGGGGTGTAGGAGTGAGTTCAGAATTTTTCATTAATGGCTTTATGAGAGATAATGGTGAATCTTTTTGTGCCTTTTGAATTTTTTTATATGTTTTTGGATTTTTGGAGATTTTTTCTCAAAGCTTTGGATTGACTCGATCTAATCCTAAGTCTACCTATTTCTCCGGCAATGGCGCCAAAAACTTGACGCGACTGAAAATGTGTCTCAGAAATGCGTACTCTCTAGGCTCAAGTGCAAGCCTGTCGCTCAAGTAATAATCCAACAAGTCGGGTATCGATCCTCAGGGAAATAGGACAACAGGGTTGTGATAACGAAAAAATACGAAGGAATCCTAACTTTGACTCTAAAGCAAAAGAGAAAATGATTGGTTTTGAGAATTGATTATACTAAATGCAATTATGAAATTATAAAAAGATGCAAATACACTAAACTACCTAAATAATGATTGAAAAAAAATGATTTAAAATTTTTAACTAAGTGATGAGAAAAACAGGATGGGAATACAATCCCCCAACCCTAGTGTATTGTAGTTATAATACTAATCCTAAATTTAACTGATTAATTTGACCCAAAATTTAGTACTCCCAAGCATTACGTATACGAGGTTCAATCCCGCGTCATACTTAATCTGAGGACGAGTAAATCGGTACCGCGATAGTTACACTCGAATTGCATTCTAAATCATCCCGGTTACCCAGAGGCAAACGAGATATAAAGATCTACAATTGTTGTGTTCCTACGTAATACAGTGGTAATCAATCACTAAATTCAGAGGACTAATTTTATACACATGCAATTAACACATCAGGCTGGGTTCATGTATCCCGGCCTTTTAAACCTAGCCGAACATATTAAACTGAAGGATGCATGGAATAGTAACGTTGCATGCGAAAGAACTCATGATAAAACTATATTGAAATACATAAATAAGTATTATGAACGCAAAAATTGATTCAAATCACGCAAGAAAAATTACCATGCAAGAACAATAATTATAAGAATGAAACTTGGATTACAACTTGAAAACAAACCCGGAATTGTATCAATCTTGCAATAATTAATTCAACTTATGTTCCTAGATATTCTTCTCCTTTTCTCTCTACCAAAACTAAAAAAAACTCTCCAGAACTGTTGTTCCTAGGTCACTAAGTACGTCCAAAACTGTTTTAGAAGGAGTTTTAACTTCATGGGATTCTTTGGACCAATCAGAAATAAGGAAAAAATTCGCGCTTCAGGACCCCCGAACCGGTTCGCATTGGGTTTGGGAAATTTCGCTGGCTTGGGTGCCCTTTTCTTTCATTTTAAGACTTAGAATTTTTTTCTTGTTTCCTTCCTTTCTTCCTTGGATTTTTCTTCAACTTCAATTGGTCATAACTCATCAACCGTAGCTCCGATTTGGGTGTCGTTTCTTTCAGTGTCCTCGTTATTCCAAGATTTTCAACTTTCCAGTTGACTCATCCTTCGGGATCTGGCTGTAGAATTACCAAAATACCCTTGAACTTGCCTTCCTAGCCCTTCTTTCATCGTTTCGCTTTCTCTTTTACACCACTTGCATAATTAACCTGTAAAACAAATAGGAGAAACACAAAATACTTGCCAACGAAGGTTAGTAGCATAAATGTGCATTAAATCCATATCGGTTGCATCACTCGGGTTAACAAATGTACCGAAATTAGGGGAATAAAAATACAATATTTATGCCCAATCACTCTTCGATTCTATTGCCTTTGAACAAAGTGTTCTTCCACTTTAAAGAATATTTATTCATGAAATATTTGAAGATATGGATCGAGGCTACAATTAATCACGATAATGTAGCGTGCTCCAACTATTGACGCTATTTTAGAGAATATGATGCGAAAGAGTGGATAGGAAGTTGGTGCATGTGTGATTGTAAGTCATTTATTTTCTATTTCTAAATCTCTCCATAGTGCCTTTGTCGTTCATTCTGGCCTGAGATTTTTTTTTCGTTAGTAGGTTTTTCTTCATACATCCATTGTAGTGTGAATTATTTTATCTTTAATCAATATTAGAATCACTTGTATCAACTTGAAGATAAAATTTGATTATATTCGAATCTAGATAAAGCATTTTGTCACATATACCTTTAGGATGCTTTATACCATTTATTGATTTAAAAAGGAAATTACCTTTTAAATTGGTAATTATTTTTTATTTGGGTAGCTACCATCGAGAGCTAGCACTTATTTTTTAATCAAGTAGCTACCATTGAGACCTTCACTCTCAACTGGTATTAGAGAGGGTCTTGTTTTATTTAGGCTTAAACTATTTTTTTACGATATAGATGGAAATTCATCTCTCTGACCTCTAAGTTTTTATGGTAGCAATTATTCATATTAGAAAGTTCTTATGACAACGCATTTGATGTCGCTTAATGAATGTATCTGGAATAGTGTTGTAACACCTCGTGTTTTCATAATAATTATTTTGGTAAAAATATATTTAAATAAATTTTGTGAAAAATTTGCTTGAATGTGATATACATGATTATATGATTCAATTATGCTAATTGTGTATGTTGGTTGAAAATTAAATTACTTGTTACTTAAATTATTATTATGTCGTGATTAAACTTAATAAAATGGATGATTTGGGTAGGCATTGTTTGGGTAAATTCCAGAGTCATTTGGGGACTCGTTTAGGTGTTTTAAACATCTTACGTAGGACCGAGGGCATAGGTATACCCGTAGGGGAGTTATTGAATCAATCTGGATAATATTTCAGGCTTGTTAGGGGCCCAAAATTGGGGGTTTAAGTATAATGCGGGATTAGAGGTTAAAATATGTTAATAACCAACTTAAACACTCATTTTCCATCCATAATTGTGTTTCCCTAGCAGCCCCACACCCCTTTGGAGAAGTTACCAAGGCTAGAGAGGAGCGAAAGAACAAGGATTCTTGAAGGGAGACTCAGATCATCGGTTTAAGGTAAGAATTCTCTTGTTAAATTAATTGTAGTTTGTTTCTTAATTCATTTGTACATTCTCTCATAATAATTCCGGGTTAAAAAGTTTAATTTATGACTATGAACAATTGGAATGAACTCTAGGATTTCTTAAAACAAATTTTAAAATAATGGTGTTTAAGAATTAAGCATTTTTTGACAAACCCGGAATTGATGTCGTGTTATTGGGCAATTGAATATTAGAATCCACGTGATAGAATTGTTTTTGTTGATGATTACAAATTATGTGTTGATCACTTTAATCTTAAAATGTTTAGATAAAAATTATGATTTAAAACGGGGTTAGATGAAATCTAGTATGTAGATACGATTTCTTGAAATCTTGGGGAGTAATATTATATAGAGATAACCATATACTTATGTTTCTGGATCATGAGGGAACTATAATTCTTGAAATAGATGTGGTTAGAACATTAGAAAGAAAATTGGGATGTTGAGTATTAAATTCGTGTAGGGAAAATACAACAGTTCTAGGCTTCTGCTAGAATTCAAATCGATTCAGCCTTCCAGGCAAATTGATTCGGCCCTAGATGTGAATCGATTCGGCTCTTGAGCTTGGGTCAGGGTTGGATAAGGGAAACATTTGGACAATTTTTACAAACTCAAGCGAGTATATGGGAGGTCATCCAGGTGAGTGGATATTTAATTAAAAGTATAGGCATAAGCCCATGATTTATTATTCAGTCATTTTATTTTTTCAGTTATACTTGAGTTGAACGTTTTATGACTCATTAGAGTTAAGATTTATTTATCGCAATTATTGTTTCATATGGTTTTATTGTGAGTGTATGTTTTAAAATAATAATGTCATATTATGGTTTGATGCCGAGAATAAAATAGATTGTTAGACAAGCCCCATCCTCGTCGTATTGTGTCTGGCCAACCTTTACATGAAAAATGGGGGTTATTATAGTTGGTATCAGAGCATCCATGTTTTAGCATCATTAGCATATGTGTTGAGCTCATTGTGTTCTGCACAACCCCGCACATATTTTAGCATCATTAGCATCTATGATTAGGAATCCTGGTACTCTTTATGATCTTTTACTAAGAAGAATCTTGTTTGCCTTTAGATGGAAAATACAAGCCACGGTAGACCACAACGTGTTACCACCGTAGCTGTAGAGGATAGGGTTCAACAGGAGCCGTAGCTACACCCATAGCCACCACCAGTCCCACCCATGGTTACTCTAGAAGATAATGCTACGATAATGATGCAGGCAGTCTCTATGGCAATAGAAGTTATGCTACAACACTTTCACTCGCAGTAGCAGCCACCACCACCACTATTGCAGCAGGTGGTGCTACCCGTTCAAGCACAGGGCTCAATTTGGGAGAGAGCCAGGGAGGTCTTCACTTAAGGCCACTCGCCAAAATTTACTGGTAGTACATATATCTTGGTGTCCAGTCAGTGAAAAGACGACATTCAGAGACATCTGAGGATGGTTGAGTGCACGACAGAGCACAAGTAGATGCTAGCTTCATTTAGATTAGTAGGAGCAGCTCTACATTAGTGGGAGTCTGCCACCACACTAGAGGAGCAAGACCGATTGACTATTGATGAGTTTGGGGTAGAGTTTGAGGGAAATTATTTCCCACCTGCCTTAAAATCGGATATGATGAGGAAGTATATGGTCCTTAAGTAAGGGGGTCGTACTATATCAGAGTATGAGGAGGAGTTTACCACATTGTCTTTGTTTGCTTAAGGTAAGGAAAACATCAAAGAAAAAAGAATGGAGAAGTTTGTGTCAGGGACAACTTGGCACATCAGGAAATCTTTATTAGGGAATTAGACTTTTACCACCTACACTCAGATGGTGAATGTCGCTTTACTTTATTGTCAGGATCACCCATCATTCCAGAAAGGTAAGGAGAGAAGAGATCAAGTTCAGAGATGTTGAGCCAGCAGGGCAAGACATGTGGAAATGATAATTAGGGGCCCATCAATTTAGGGGGTCCCAGGGAGGAGATTAGTATAAGAGGCACATGTAATACCCCATATTTTTATGGCTTTTAAATTTAGGGATTTATTAAATTTAATTGAGATAAATTAATTTAATATTAATCCAAAAATTTATTTTAAATGTTACTAGCGTGACGAGAGTTAGTAATTATTGGAAAATTGTTGATTTGTTAAATATTACTTATTGAGTAGAGTAATATGTAGGATTTAATTTATTAAAATTATCACGATGGAATAATATGACAATTATGGAAATTAAGTCAGGACGCGCCTGTGTCGTGTCGGGACTAAATTATTATTATTAAAAGTGAATAAAATATAAGTCACCCGTATGGTCATTTCGAGTGCGCCAATGTGTCCGGAAGGGTCAAGATAGTAAGAAAAGTGTACCGGGGGTTTAGTTTGGGTCTCGGAGCATTTTTAAGCCTAATTGGCATCCCGGGAGGGTATTATGGACATTTTGTATTTTTGGGCAATTAAACCCAGGAATTTTCCAAGGTTATATAAGCCTTTAGGAGTTGTACTCTAGGGTTAACAAGAGAAAAATCAAAGAACGTCCATTAGATAATAAGTGGGAAAGCATCCCAAGAAATTCAACCTTTTGCACTGCCACCACCACCGAGTCGTAGATCGCGCGATGGGGAACGCAACCGTACCACTTTCTTCCACAAATCAGAAACTCAATTTCCAGGCAAGTATCTATCTTGGTTTATTTTTAGTTGATGTCTCAATCATGTTAGTCTAGGGTTGTTTAGAACTTGTTTCATGAAAGAAAGTATCGTTTTGAGACTTAAAATCACATGTTGAAGAATAAGTAATCATATTCTGGACATTTAAATCGCATGTAGAGGATAAACCACGAATTTTTATGGATTTAGAAGTAGAAAATCTGTAAAAGAATTGGAAGAATTGGAAGAAAAAGAAAAATTAGGGTTCTTGAAGTTCAGGTAAATTTTACTCATTAAATTGTTGTAATTGATGAATTAGGACATATTTTACGTAAAAAATTATGTGTTCTGGTATATAGTACTTGTAGTAACGTTTGTTGGGAGTTTGAGAATGATATATGTAGATTTGGTTGAGGTTGGAGAGGAAAACCCGTAACTGGGTTAATACAATCTTCATCATAACTGCTTGATCGATCGATCGACCCAAGAACATCGATCGATCGACCCCCTTACATCGATCGATCGACCCCTCCTGAAAAACTGCATATATTTCTTCTATTGGTTTAATTTGATTAAAATACGTAGTAACCCTTGATTATTATTGTTGGAGCATAATGGGATATAAATAGGACCAGTAGGGGCTAGGTAAACTCCGTTGAGTGAGAATTTAATGTAAGATGAAATTAAGGGTTAACGATGAGTTATTCACACATATGAAATCGTGCGTACGTTTAATAAAAGGTCGAGACTTGTAAGGAAGTTAGACTAGAAGGTAAGTGAGAGTGCCTACTAAAATTATACTTAGGGAGTTAGAATACTTCGAGAGACGAGAAGTAAGTGTCGAGTAACTTATATATATGAGAATAAAAGTGGCAAATCCGTTATATGATATAATCAAGTAAAAATGTGCTAAGAGCGGATAATTATAATTATGGGTCGTGAACGCACCTAATTTAGAATGTGGATATTTATATATATATATATGAATGTGTGATTGTGAATATATTATATATCTGTAAAAATCATACTCGGGCTACTTGCTATCACAGGGGTTTTCGTGTCGGGACAGTCTTATCTCGATTGGGCCTTTATGGGGGATATTGACTCGTACCCTAAAACATAGGATTCCTTGGTACAGGCTATCTGATTGATAGTTAGACGGTCCTAAGAGAAGTGAGAGTATGTGCTTACCTCTTAGTGACTTGGAACTATGCTTCGCCTCCATTTGTTTGTGTGTTGTGTTAATACAGTTCGAGAGTGATTCCGAACTAGTATTTCCCTTAGTTTGAGTGGTACGGGGACTTGATAGCGGAGTATGCCAGCACCATAGATATTATGCAGGGTGTCTTTAATATATATATTATATGTTAGACTAATATATATACGTATATCTATATGGAAACTTTCTACTGTGCGTATAAGTAGATAAGTAATGAATAAATGCTTCAATTTTATTATAAGCGTTTGGGAACTTTATAAGGGAAATGAGTTATTCTAAATAACGTAGAAATCTCGAAGAGAATGATTTCCTAAAGTAAATATCATAACCTCGCTTGTCACCTGATAAAACCTTATGGAATAAGTTAGAGAAACTTATGAGATTTATTAGTACGGTAGGCGTGCACACTAGAATGAGAGGTGAGAATTCTTAAGAGAGTGTCGCATACTAAGATGATTGTTGCATTAGCTGGTAAGCATTTCAAATACTTGCTAAACTAATTTTAAACTGTTTTACACTCAGGATCTGACCCGTTTCTTATTATTTCTTCTATCTTGTATATATATATGTATATAATACAGGTTCCCAACCACAGGGGCGTCATGCTTAGGTTCTTTGGACCGGACGCGCTGCAGCTTATGTGGGAGTTGCAGGTCATTGCTTAGACGACCTCATTGTTCACTCCACTCCTACCTTTAGTTCTTATTAGTTAGGGCATGTGTCGCCCATTTCTCTATTCAGTTTGGATTTTTGTCAGAGATTTACGTTCCTTTATATTTCCATTAGTTGGTACTCTTTGGGATTTAATTACTAACAGGATGGTTTTATTTATAGTTTAAACTGGTTTGGTTTATATAGATGAATTTAATTCTTGTGTGTGTTATTATCCATCTTTAGTATGTCAGAGTTCTTAAATTGTTGGTTATTTAAAAAGGTTTTCATATTTAGATTTAATAAAGTGGAAATAAGGTTTTAAAATTGTTTTGACACTTAGCTTAATTATTTAGGCTCTTTAAATTGGAAATTTTATTTTGCGACAGTGATGCTAAGTATGAACCAAGCATTCACCTTGATTTTAATTTAATAAAGGACTAATCAACCGGTATTTAATTAGGCGAGGCGTCACAGGTGGTATCAGAGCATTCGGTTCTAGTGTCCTTTAGGATCTGTGCAGCTTATTATGCTTCCAGTGCTGCTTTGTTTGATATAGAGCCCTATGTTTAGGATTGTTGGTTTCTATGGTGAGAATCCGTTCTCCATCTATAATGTATGTATATTAGTGAATTCAGATTACGTTCCGACGTGTGCGTGTGACGAGCAATGAAGGATGTCAGACGAGGGCCGTTAGGCGGACATCAGGAGGCATAGTTCAGTCGAGGTTGTAAAATATATTCGGGGGTGATAACCATTGTCGAGGTCACCCCTATTAGGTGTAACACCCCGTCTAATTAAATACCGGGTAGCTACTCCTTTATTAAATTAATACAGAATATCCAGTTGGTTCAGTCTTAGCATCACTGTCGAAAGACATTTAGTTAATTACTAGCCACTTAATATTTAATAAGAGAGATGTCAAATTTTATTAATTAAGCCAACAATTAATCAAGAATATATTTAATAAACCATCAATCGCATAACCAATCTCAGATAAATACTCAACGAGAAGAAATCAAATAAGTCTGGAGTAAACACTCCAATAATAAAGATGCCGGAGTAAATAATGTCCCAGTACGAGAGTCTAAATAAACAATAAACTAAAAGCTGAAATAATGAAAGTCTGCAACTACAACCTCTAAATAAGAATGGACGACATGCCCTAACTGATACAATTGACTCTGAAGGAATCAAGAATAAAATGAAAGCGTCTACTACCAAGATTCTGTAACTTCCACAGCAGCTACAACACGTCATCAAAATGGAACTCCTATGTTTGGCGTCCTTGTGGCTGGGCACCTAAAAGGTTTTTACAAAACAAAAGTAGATTTGGAGGAAAACGGGTCAGAGCCCGATGTGAAAACAGTTTAAAAGTTTAGCAAGTGACTTAAATTACAATTGAACATCACATATTATAAACACGTTAATTGCGTACTCTCACATGAGTTTCTCACCTCTCAACTACTGTGCACGCCTAACGTATGCCTTTAACCCATCCTTGTTATGCCACTATTTAACTAGTTTGTATAACTCCTGCCTTCGCATTCTAACATAGAGTATCTACACATAACCCCCAATTAAGCCATATTTCTAACCCATGTTCACATTCGTTAAATTACTTATCTTAAGTATTAGTTAAATTCTCATTCTTAACCCATTCGAATATCTTAGTCATTCACATCTACTAAGCAACAATGAACCCATCACAAATACATAAGTACATCACTCTCAATACATAAATACATATATGGCACCCCTAGGCTAAGCTGCGATGCACGCATACTCTGCTATCAAATCCATGTACATCACGTACGTCAGGATCACGTGTTTCGAATCTCTCAGGAACCGTTAAATACAAATCACACATATTGGAGGCGAACATAGTTCACATACCCATGGGTCACGCACATACCTACACTCTCAAGGTCAGCTGACTTATCAACTCACAAATAAGTCATTCACAGTACTATATCCTTAAGGTACCAGTCTAAATCCCTCCGAAGGCACACAAGGATAAGAGGGTCTTTTTCCAGAATAAAACTAACCTCCGGTGATAGCAAGCATGGTAGGTATGTCATACACATAAGAAATCCACACACTAGGCATTCACACAACCTAAGTAATCATATATCAATATAGATGTTCACACATTTCATCTAGTTAGTCTTGTACGTAGTAAGTTTACCCCGAACATTACACATAATATGAATTCCGTTTGATAACTCTCTCGTCGTATCAACTTGGGTACTTAAACCCATTTCAAAAGGTTACTAGGTTTCTTATTAAATTCTTATGTTATCTCCGCACTTAAAGTCACTCAATTCCTGCCCTTAACCTTACATCATCATAAATTCCCATTATAGTTTCAATTCGAACGCTCTCTACTCGTACCTCATTCGGTAGACCCTCATAAGCAATATTAATCAATCCCGTAAGTTATACCATTCTCCGATAATAATTAATACCCTACGGACCTTATCTAAGTCCCACCATATTATATTACTCCCCCTAATAATCAACACTGGTTTGGAATAATCCCTAAACCTTAAAGAGATAATTACCAAAATACAGCAGGGGTCGATCGATCGATGAAAAGGGTCGATCGATCGAACCATCGATCGATCGACATTTTTGAGTCGATCGATCGATCAAGCAGGTATCAGCCCAATCCTTAACAGTTATGGGTTATCAACTTTTTACACCTCTAAATCTTCATTCTAACGTCCAAAACTCACATATGAATATACTAATCATCCTACTAACATGTTTGCTTCATTCCCCATGTTTTTAGATTCATCAAATCAACATATAACATCACTTTCTTGGATCAAAATACCCAAAAATCATATAAAACCTAGTTTTCCTATTTCTTCAAGAACACCCCATAATCCCTTCAAATTTCGAAATTCTCTACCCATCAATCATAAATTTGTAGTTGTTATCATCTCCAACATAAACATACATGAAAGCCCTACACATATTATGATTTAAACCATTCAAATCCATACAATTTTCATTATTTATGAGAAATCTTCAATTCTATAAAAACATGTAAAGTATATGCTTTGAATCTTCGCAAGATAAATCACTTGCCTGTAAACCTGATGTTCTGATCTCTTGTTGTTGTTCAAGGGCTGGTCCTCTCTTCTTTCCGATCATAATTCCGTCCAAATTGGTGGTGGTGGGTGGTGGTTTTGGTTTGGGGACTTTTTGTAACATCTCCTCTAACTCACGTAGCCCACCTCTTTGTTTTTGGCTGATAATGGCCCTAATGGCCTTTCCAATATTATATAATTAAACACTAAAATTCGTGGGTCTTAATTCCTTAATTTTTAAAATGATCGAAATACCCTTCCAGGTTGCCGGTTTGGCCTAAAAATGCCCCGGGACCCAAACTAAACTCCCGGCTAGTGTTTTCTGACTATCTCGAACCTTCCGGACACGTTGGCACACTCAAAAAGCTCATACGGATGGCATAAAAATAAAATACTTTTAAATCCATTAAATTGGGTCCTGACACGACTGACACGCACGTCCCAACTAAATTACCGAAACGGCCGTATTTTCAACTCACGCCATTTTTAATAAGTTCAATGATCACATATTACCATAATCACTCAGTAATATTCAACAACATAATAATAATAACCAAATACTAACTCTCGTCCCGTTAGCATTTAAATCCAAATTAATTTCCAATTAGTTATTCCAAATTAATTTATTAAATCCCAGATTAAAAGCAATTCCATTTAATTAACCTCATAATTAAAAGCCATAAAAATACGGGGTATTAAATTAGGGAACGAGAGGCCATGACTGTAAAGACGGCTAGGACGCAACCTACAAATTTCAAGTGCAGCTATAGTCGAAAGTGAGGACAAATTTGACCCACCCAACGTGGTGCGCTTGTGAGAGGGTCGGAAGGTAAAATTGAGGAAAGTCATCAGCGGAGATTTTAGACATGCGGGAATTGTGTGTGTTACTCAACGAAGGTAATATATTGAAAGTCTTGGAAATATAGTGGAGTGTGTTTAACTAAAAGTGAAAATTTGGGGTAAGATTTTTCTTGACTCAGGGGAGAAAAGTTACAATAGTGGGAGTCAACCACCACCGTTAGTAGTGAAAATGTTGCGTCAATGAAAGGACCTTGGGTACAGTTTAACCGCACGTTCTTTCATCATTTGTTCAGGATAAGATATGAACGTCGTACTAAACCCGTTACGGACTGGCCGGACAAGGGTCCATTTGTAAATGGATTTAGACTTTTAGCAAATTTTGTATCAGCGAGAGTGGATACCAATGGTAGAGAAGATTTCAAGTGGGAAATCGACTCGTGAGGAAAGATTGACAACACTTAAAGAGAATTTGATTGGACAGTCGATCCATATAGTGACAATGTCACACGTCGTCCGAAGAGATCTTAACGCTCTTATGAAGGGAGCTAACATAATCGAAAGACTTATTGGAAAGTGAGTCTAGATGAAAAGTAGTTAGTAAAACACCGCAAGGGGGAGACCCATCGGGGGGGCTCATTTAAATGATTCGGATATCTAAATTCCTACCAAGCGATGGTGAATTCGGTAAGGGTTATCGAAGCCAGTAGCACGTTCCTCAGGGCCAACAAAGCTAAGGGAACAATGAGGGTAGCCACCAGGAATTGAGCGTACCAAAGTTAGAGAAGGACAATCCTAATATGGTTAGTATGACAGGT
This sequence comes from Sambucus nigra, assembly GCA_949130495.1. NCBI lineage: Eukaryota > Viridiplantae > Streptophyta > Magnoliopsida > Dipsacales > Adoxaceae > Sambucus > Sambucus nigra. Next base: position 192,985,159 of record OX422208.1, read on the forward strand.
GATAAGTGGATCATGTGTAGAAGTATTTTGTGGAAAGTGATTCACATGCGTTAATGTTTTCTCAAAGTGAGTAAAGGGACAAGAGTAGGATGCCTAGTAAAGGACAACGATTAAATTAGTTTTTGTTTTGGTTTGGACAGACGTGTTACGTCCGGGGACCATTTGTGCAGTCAATACGATTGGCAAGGTAGGAGTATGAGTTTTATCCTCAGAGGATGAGGCATATTTTATGTGACACGAGCGAGTCACTATATTTTGTTCATTGCTAGATTAGTATGTGAGACGAGTTAGTGCGCATAACTATAAACATTATTATTATGTGAATATTTTCCCTAGTGTAGCGGGATTATCCTTAGTGCTATCTGCGGAGGATAAATGGGTGTATTAAAAGTGTTATATACTTTATTAAGATTACTCGTTTTAGTGATGTGATAAAAGAGTATGATATTGTCTTGGTTATAACTTTATAGTAATGGGTAGTACGATAGTAGGCAGTTATTGCAAGGCTATCGGAATGGTTGCATTAGTGCATCATGTTTTGTTCTGGCGAGGCCTCACCTGCGAGAGGGTCGAACTCGCACTTATATTTTCTATTCTAGAAATTTCGAAGGGGATAGTGGACTCGAGATATTCGATCCCAGTGTGTGTAGGGACTTTGTTGTTATGTTTCAGTATGTATTGGGATTACTGTTGAGCGAAAAGATTTAACTCATTATTATGTTTAGTGCTCAGGACTTGGTGATTGGAAGAGCGCATTGATATATCTATCCTTTAGAGATGTGAGAGTTAAGAGTTATACCCATATGTTTGGGGACAAGATTTCAAGAATCCAGATGGTATGTATTCGAGGTTTATAGAATGTGATTACCACCAATGTTGAACAATAGTGTAATTGACGAAATATTCTTTGTTAAGTGTAATTACGGGAAGTGATGTAACTTTTCTATCAAGAGACGGAATAAAGGGGTACAATTCTATGGACGAAGGGCCTAATGGATTTCGATAATCGACAATGCTAGGTAGTAGTGTATCGGGGGGTTCCTTGTTTGGATTTCTCATTGCGAGACATCCCACACATGAAACTTAGCATAAGGTTGGAAGTAGGAAGATGTTTGGTCATTAGTCTATGAGTTTTGCACCTCGGTCGTAATAGGAGCAGGTGATTATATCTGTAAATTAGAAGTTTAATTATGAATTAAATCTAGTGGAGCCGGTTGGGTAGTAAGAAAGCATTAAAAGTTTTATCTTATCACCACGAATTGAGGGGTGGAACGATGATAAAGAGGATTTTAAATTTCAATTCCTAGGGTAATTGAGAGTACCCGAGTGTTGTAAGCACGTTGTGAGCACAAGGAAAAAAAATAATTGCGTGTTATGTGTGAAGTGTATGTGATACTTATGCCAGTATGCACGGTTTATAGGGTGTGTGGACATCCTGGTTAGCTGATGTTAAAATCGTTCGAGTTATAGGGATATGGGAATAGACGTGTGGAATATATGTTTGTGGGACTAACATAATGAGGTGGAAGTGGCAGAGTGGATTAAGCGTCGCGTAGGGAACGATGATCCATATATACGTGTGCAATTAGAGGAGCACACCCGAATTTGGTTAGAAGGTTGTGGGAAGCCATTTAAGAAGGGGGTATTCCTGGAGAAGGGAGGAATTTAATTTTTATGGAGAACACTCGGAGCGGAGTTGTAATTAGTCAAATGTTGAGGGCGACTGACGCATATAATGAGTGAAGATGTTAGTATGGTATAAAAGGTCCGAAAGTGCATATCGTGGAGCAAAGTGCATGGGTCGGAACTTTCAGTATACGTAAAGTAAAGAAAATGAGTATTAAGTGTCACTTACTGTGAGACATTTCAAGTAGAAGTCGATTTCGAGCGGGACACAGTGAGTAGTCTCCGCGGGCACTACTCATAAATAAAAATCGGTTGGAACAAGTGGATCAACCAGAGAATTTTGTGGCTATCGACAATTCCTATAATGGAAGAGGCCGGTAAAGTCGGTAAAGTTTCTTGGATGAGTTGACAACCATAAGGTAAGATCAAGAGTTCCTTCAAACGGGTGGAACAATATGCCCAATAATGAGGTGATTGACATTCCTTTGGGGTGATTTGTGATATTAACTAGTGTGCCCCCCAGTCTTCCTTTGAAAGGGAGGATTGCGCCGGTACGTGGTCCTACACAGTACTTTTCAAAAAAAGGTTGAGACTTTTGAACCCCACCTTCAATATGGGATTTTAGGAAGCAGCGGGGATATCATTTCGTTTTGAGCAGGTTGTATCACCCATAATTCGGGGAGTACGCGAGCAGTGATTAACCATTAGTGGAGTAGTGTGAAAGTAATTTTGGGTTCATTGTGATCATTTCTTTTCCACAACGGTTATAGCAAGCAAGTGGAGTATAGTACGGTAATTGGGGGAGGATATTACGTAATGGTAGGGTTACGTGGGAGCACTCGGACCTGTTTATTGTGAACAAGATGCTTATTGAGGATTTGGTGTGGGAAAAATCTTAACTTTTCTTACTCTGAATGTTAAGAGATGGGTGGATAATCAGAATTTTGGATTGGGTGAGTTAGAGTCTGACGACTATGGTGAAATTCCATGACTGTTTTAGGCAACCAAAAGTGGTCAGATGTTCGTATGGTTTCTTTCAGAATGGGAGTTTTGTGTTTAGATAAATTCGAGTGGTTCTCAGGTAGTGAGGTGCGGCCTCCCAATGATATTGAAATAAGAAGGAATTAATAATGTATAGGCATGTCTTATGCAATTGTTGTTGGTTAAAAGCACAATGAGAAGTGTTTTAATGAGTGTTAAACAAGCTTGCTGTGAGGCGGGGGCAATAGTGATTGAGCGCCTTACTATGTAGATAGTTTGCGTACTGATAAGGTACCCAAAATTTTTAACACAAGATGAGACGACTTGTATTTATTTATTTTGTTGTATAGAGCATCGGAAATTTACTTTAGTTATATTTATTCAAGAGAATTTTATTGTATGAAATTGATGAGATTGAGATTTATAGTTCTCTTTTGATGTTGTGGGAATTAGATGCTTTATACCTTGTTACAGATGATACAAGATAGGCCTTGTTTTCCGAATTTTGGGACGAAATTCCGTTATTAGGGGGGAAGTATGTAATACCCCGTATTTTTATGGCTTTTAAATTTAGGAATTTATTAAATTTAATTGAGATAAATTAACTTAATATTAATTCGAAAATTTGTTTTAAATGATTCTAGCATGATGAGAGTCAGTAATTAATGGAAAATTGTTGATTTGTTAAATATTACTTATTGAGTAGAGTAATACGTAGGATTGAATTTATTAAAACTGTCACGAGGGAATAATATGAAAATTATGGAAATTAAGTCAGGACGCGCCTGTGTCGTGTTGGGACTAAATTATTATTATTAAAAGTGAATAAATTATAAGTCACCCGTATGGTCATTTAGAGTGTGCCAATGTGTCTGGAAGGGTTAAGATAGTCAGAAAAGTGTACCCGGGAGTTTAGTTTGGGTCTCGGGGCATTTTTAAGCCTAATTGGCATCCCGGGAGGGTATTGTGGACATTTCGTATTCTTGGGGAATTAAATCCACGAATTTCTCAAGGTTATATCAGCCTTTAGGAGTTGTCCTCTAGGGTTAAGAAGAGCAAAATCAAAGAACGGACATTAGAGAAGAAGTGGGAAAGCTTCCTAAGAAATTCAAGGCCGAAAACTCAACTGTTTGCACCGCCACCACCACCGAGTCGTAGATCGCGCAATGGGGAACGCAACCGTACCACTTTCTTCCACAAATCAGAAACTCAATTTCTAGACAAGTATCTATCTTGATTTATTTTTAGTTGATGTCTCAATCATGTTTGTCTAGGGTTATTTAGAACTTATTTCATGAAAGAAAGTATCATTTTGAGACTTAAAATCACATGTTGAAGAAGAAGTAATCATATTCTGGACATCTAAATCGCATGTAGAGGATAAACCATGAACTTGTATGGATTTAGAAGTAGGAAATCTGGAAAATAATTGGAAGAATTGAAAGAAAAAGAAAAATTAGGGTTCTTGAAGTTCAGGTAAATTTTACTTATTAAATTGTTGTAATTGATGAATTGGGACATATTTTACGTAGAAAATTATGTGTTCTGGTATATAGTACTTGTAGTAATGTTTGTTGGGAGTTTGAGAATGATATATGGAGATTTGGTTGAGGTGGAGAGGCAAACCCATAACTGGGTTAATGCAGTTTTTGTCATAACTGCTTGATCAATCGATTGATCGACCCCCTTACATCGATCGATCGACCCCTCCTGGAAAACTGCATATTTTTCTTCTGTTGGTTTAATCCGATTAAAATACGTAGTAACCCTTGATTATTACTGTTGTATCATAATGGGATATAAATAGGACTAGTAGAGTCTAGGTAAACTTCGTTGAGTGAGAATTTAATGTAAGATGAAATTAAGGGTTAACGGGGAGTTATTCACACATATGAAATCATGCGTACGTTTAATAAAAGGTCAAGACTTGTAAGGAAGTTAGACTAGAAGGTAAGTGAGAGTGCCTACTGAAATTATACTTAGGGTGTTAGAATACTTCTAGAGACGAGAAGTAGGTGTGGAGTAACTTATATATATGAAAATAAAAGTGGCAAATTCGTTATGCGATATAATCAATTAAAAATGTGCTAAGAGCGGATAATTATAATTATGGGTCGTGAGCGCACCTAATTTAGAATGTGGATATTTATATACATATATATGACTATGTGATTGTGCATATATTATATATCTGTAAAAATCATACTCGGGCTACTTGCTATCACGGGGGTTTCCGTGTCGGGACGGTCTTATCTCGATTGGGCCTTTATGGGGGATATTGACTCGTACCCTAAAATATAGGATTCCTTGGTACAGGCTATCTGATTGATAGTTAGACGGTCCTAAGAGACGTGAGAGTATGTTATGATCTCTTAGTGACTTGGAACTATGCTTCGCCTCCATTTGTTTGTGTGTTGTGTTAATACAGTTCGAGAGTGATTCCAAACTAGTATTTCCCTTAGTTTGAGTGATATGGGGACTTGATAGCAGAGTATGCCAGCACCATAGATATTATGTGGGGTGCCGTTAGTATATATATTATATGTGTGACTAATATATATACGTATATCTATATGGGATTTTTCTACTGTGCGTATAAGTAGATAAGTAATGAATAAATGCTTCAATTTTATTATAAGCGTTCTTGAACTTTATAAAGGAAATGAGTTGTTCTAAATAACGTAGAAATCTCGCAGAGAATGATTTTCTAAAGTAAATATCATAACCTCGCTTATCACCTGATAAAACCTTATGGAATAAGTTAGAGAAACTTATGAGATTTATTAGTACGGTAGGCGTGCACACTAGAATGAGAGGTGAGAATTCTTAAGAGAGTGTCGCATACTAACATGGTTGTTGTATTAGCCGGTAAACATTTTAAATACTTGCTAAACTAAATTTAGACTATTTTACACTCGGTCTCTGACCCGTTTCCTATTATTTCTTCTCTTATATATATATATATGTATATAATACAGGTGCCCAGCCACATGGGGCGTTATGCTTAAGTTTTTTGGACCGGATGCACTGCAGCTTATGTGGGAGTTTCAGGCCGTTGCTTAGATGGCCTCATTGTTGACTCCACTCCTACTTTTAGTTCTTATTAGTTAGGGAATTTGTCGCCCGTTTCTCTTTTCAGTTTGGATTTTTGTCAGAGATTTACGTTCCTTTATATTTCCATTAATTGGTACTCTTTGGGATTTAATTACTGTCAGAATGGTTTTATTTATAGTTTAAACTGGTTTGGTTTACATGGATGAATCTAATTCTTGTGTGTGTTACTATCCATCTTTTAGTATGTCAGAGTTCTTAAATTGTTGGTTATTTGAAAAGGTTTTCATATTTATATTTAATAAAATGGAAATAAGGTTTTAAAATTATTTTGACACTTAGCTTAATTATTTAGGGTGTTTAAATTGGAAAATTTATTTTGCGACAGTGATGCTAAGAATGAACCAACCGTTCACTTTGATTTTAATTTAATAAAAGATTGATCACCCGGTATTTAATTTTACGGGGTGTCACAGCATAGGGGTTCCTATTATCGGAACGAGTAAGGCTAATAGGGCCAAGGACAACAATAGAGAGGCCATCAGGTCTAGTGGTAGGAAGGCCGAGGCCAGCAGGGGCAACAACAGGATAGGCGCCAGTTTTAGGGAAACTACTACGTTTGTGAAGAGAATGGACACTTAGCGAGAAAGTGTCCTTAGGGCAATCGGGGGGACATAGGAGCAAGGGGTCAACGAGGGTATCATGCACCCCAGGGGCAGCGTCAGTCGTTGCCTACACTACCCACCCCATCTCAGGGACAACAACTATAATTATAGTGTGGGTGTGTGTATCACGTCGAACGTGGAGAGGGACTAGCACCAACATAGGCAGTGGAAGGTATGTTCCCTATTCTTAGGCATGAAGGGCGTATTTTGTTTGATACTGGTGTATAGTACTCATTTGTTAATACTATTTATTCGTGCATCGGGGATGGTAGAATTAACATCTGACATAGTCATTCATATTGATTTACCCACTCTAAAAAAAAGTAGCTTTTGAGACGGTAGCCTAACAGTCCCAAAAGATCGTTTATAAATCTCAAATACTTTTTATGACGTTATTTGGGATGGCTAGGGTTTTATTTTTGACAGGGAATACTTTTTGTGATACCATAGCCGTCTCTGAAGTGTTTTTTGAGATAGGAACAAATCCGTCTAAAAAAATACTCATTTTATATGGCCCCTTTGAGACGGCACGAGATCTATCACAAAAGATTGTTATTGAGATAAGAATTAATTTGTCTCAAAAGGTTACTATTTCAGAAGACCTTTTTGAGATGGCAACATAGCCATTTTTAATATATTTTTGGGACAATGTTAACCATCCCAAAAGATGTGAAGGGATCTTAAAAGTTTGGCCCCAATATTTTGTAGAGAATAAAATCTACCGCTAAAGTATACTATGGAATTGAATTACATTTGAAACAACACAAACAACGAATAATCATAAAATGTAATACATAAGATGTTTTTCAACCAACACAACGAATCATTTTAATTCAACAATAAATAGAGTTCTTACAACCATCTCCAAATATTCATCAAAATAAGAATTATAACACTAAGTTCAAATATTCGACTTGAGAACAAAAATACATCAATTTATTAATACTCTAAACACGAAATGCTTTTATCAAAGTAATTCCGCAACACTGAAGCGTACGACCTTCAAAACCACTGATTAACATTTGCATGTTCTACAAAAATTGTCACCTGCACAAAAAAAATATAGTGTCGATTATGTCAGAATTAATACCCCTCGTCAACAACACAATGTGCGAAATGAATCAGTAGAGTATATTCTCATCACAAACAATATAAATATCTAACTACTGTTATTTTTTTGAAAAATCCTACAGAGTCTCCTTTGTTTATTCATGAAAACCACAAGTAGCCAACCTATTTTGAACATTAAAAAATTGATTATAAGAATGATATACACCAACCAACAGAAAATTTTAACCACCACCATAATAAAATTCTCACAACCAAAACAAATTTTCCCCACCACTATTGAAAATTTAACTTTAAACGAGAGAATTTTTCATTATATATATATAAGTAATTATATGTATGAATTATATTGTATTACCTAGTCGGACTGAATCGTCGAGGTAGTGGAAGCATGATGAGGGGTAATACTTTGGAACAAACTTTTCATTTCACTTCGCATATCATTCTTCATTTGTAATAAAGCTTGTTGGTTGCGAATCTCTAACTCTTCGAGCTCCTGTCGATGTCGAGTCTCTCGGTATTCATCTTCTTTCTTTAACTGATTGATTTCTTCCAATAATAACGAGATGAACATGATTTTGTCGACGTTGGCCTAATACCTGCTTCCTTTAGTAAAGCATACTCACGCCCTCCATGTCCTACTACATCAGTAAAAATCTTATTTTGCACTTCTGGGTCATTTGTTGCTCTTTAAGTAGCTCATTTAGTCGTCTTTCAAGCATATTCTACCAATTGAATTAACATTATAATCAATGAACATAAAATAATTTTCAAGAACACAATTTATAAAAAATATTAAATAAATCTTGCAAGGACAATTTGTCCATCTTTATGTATATGTTATGTCATACGCCGTTACAAGATTGATGGTTGAAAATATCACATCGTCATCAACGAAATCCGAAGATCAAAAGAAGAAGGAAGTTGGGAATCAGACCTGGCCGGACCGATCCGGTTTCAGAAAAAGAACCGATCCGGCTTCTCGGACCGATCCGACAAACTACTGGACCGATCCGCTTGGTCAGACTCCAGTAGACACCGGATCCATAGCGAACCGATGAAGCCTAAAGGACCGGACCGATCCGATGCTAGCCAGATGGATCCGGGTTCAGAAAAAGAACCGATCCGAGATCACCGGACCGATCCGACTAAAGGACCGGACCGATCCGACGAGGATAAACTCTGCCAGATCGTGGTCAGATTTTCTAGGGCAAACAGTTCCTTATTTAATCCACGATCAGAGGTTGTTTTTGATAAGACTTACACACGATTTTCTGAGTTCCATAACTCTTAAGTCTTCATGGTATTTGAGTCCATTGATTCATACCCTTGATTCACACAAATTCCATACATTTGTGAGTCACTTTTGGTAACCCAAGAACACCATTGCTGCTGTTCAACCCTTGTGAAGTGGACCGCTTCTTCCTCTTCATTGCTGCCCTACTGGACAGGGATAGTTCCAGCCGTCAACCCTACTGGAAAGGGATATTCTAGCCGCGACTACAGAATTCGATACCCGAGGGTAATTCTTAGTCAAAAATCTGTATTTCATTGTAATCCGATTGTAAATCGTCTTTTACAAATTGCAGTGAATATACAAATGGTTTTGCCCCTGTGGGGGATTTTTCCTTAAACTTTGTGTGTTGAATATCTTGTGCATGATTTCATATTGTTTCAATCACACCTAGTTGCATGCTTAGGGTTAATTTGGGTTAAAAATGGTATTTATTATATTATTTCTTAATTGAACGCAAGCGCCAACTCTTTCAAATTGGTATCAGAGCGGGTTACGCTAATCTATCGCGTATTCCTTTTTCCGCAAAATTTTTCTAAGATATCAATTTTTGAAATAAATTTATTCTTAGCGTGTTCATATGGAGAAGTCATATTATAAAATGCCTATTTTTGACGGGTTTAATTATGCCTACTGGAAAGCTCGTATGAAATCGATTTTAAAATCTATTGACGAGCGTGTTTGGTTGCTTTGCGAAAATGGTTGGACTCCTCCCACGGTCACTGTTAATAACATCACCACTTTAAAACCCGTGTCAGCCTGGACTGAAGATGATTATAAATTGTCCAATTTTAATTCCCGTGGTCTGAGTGCTATTTCTGGAGCTGTCTCTCCTGATGAGTTTCGCCGAATTATGACATGCACCACGTCTAAAGAGGCTTGGGATGTTTTGCAACTTACCCATGAGGGTACGAACGCTGTTAAAGAGTCTAAATTACAAAATTTGGCCACCCAATTTGAGACTATCACCATGTCTGACTCCGAATGCTTTGATGAGTTTTTTGCACGCTTGTCGGACATTGTTAACACTAGTTTTAATTTGGGTGAGGTAATTGATAACACGCGTGTCGTTAAAAAGATTTTGAGATCTCTCCCAAAACGCTTTATTCCTAAAGTCACTGTTTTGAACTCTTTGGGAAATTTGAAATCACTTAAGTTGGAAGAACTTGTAGGAGATCTTCAAACCTATGAGATTGACATGTTTCCCAAAACCATTAAGGCTAAGGATAATGGGATTGCTTTAAAGACTCATTTTCAGAAAAAGAAAGAAAAGTTTTTGAATCCAAGTCTGAGTGTGATTTTGACTTAGATGACTTGGCCCTGTTTGCAAAAAAATTCAAAAGAATTCTCAAATTCAAGAAAAGTGGAAATTTCAACGATAAAAGGGATTTTGAGAAAAATACTTTTGAAAAGAAAAATGAGAAAGAATTCAAAGAAGATTTCAAAGAACCTCCTAAAAGGGACAGTAAGAAATGTTTTGAATGTGACGGTAAGAGTCATAGAGCGTTTGAGTGTGCCAATCGTCTGAATAGAGAGAAAGGGAAAGCTGTCCTAAATGCTACCCTTAGTGACGACAGTGAGGTCGAGTCGGTGAACTCGGGAGATGAGTCACCACATGAGCGTAACTTCACCGCGTTCATGGCTTGTCATGCGAGTACTCCTAGTGCATCTCACGACGATGAGGATGCTACTTCACAGGGACACCTCGACAGCGAGAGCGAAGAGAGTGAGGGAGAGGATGAGGAAAGTAAGAGCGAGTGTGATCTTCAATACGCCTACGCTGAGTTGTATTCTGAGTCATTTGAAACCAAGAAGCGTAATAATGCTTTAGCTCTTAGGATCACCGCCTTAGAGAGAGATTTAAGATTGTTTGGAGAAAGAGAGAGTTGTGATGAGAGTGGAAAAGAAAGAAAGAAATATCTTGAGAAGATAAGATGTTTTGAGTGCGATGGGATAGGGCACAAGAAATTTGAGTGTCCCACTAGACTTAAGAGAGAGGACAAGAAAGTTGCTATGCCCACTTCTCTAAGTGATAGTGAGGGTGATAATGGTGATGATAGGTTGATCCAAAATGCCTTTAGAAAGTTGTTTATCGAGACCATGGAAACAAAAAGGTCTAATAGGATCCTAGGTCTTCGAATTGGTGAGTTGAAGGGAGAGAATGATGAGCTTAAAAGGGAAAAAGGTGACTTGACCAACATGGTGTCTAGTCTGACGACACGTGTGTCCCATCTTGAGGATGACCTCAAACAAGCACGGGAAGTTCAAGTCACATTAGAGAATTCTCCCGAGCCTATATCCACCATTGTGAGTGAGTCCCATAGGTGTCCGTCTAGGAATGTTCATCCCAAAATTGTTGATAAATTGCTTCCTAGACCGGTTTATGTTTGCTCCTACTGCAAGAAGCGAGGACATCTTAGGGAATTTTGTTCTAAGTTGGGTTTTGTGCCATATCATGCCACTTCACATATTCATGCACATGCACCCACTCATGATACTTTGCCTGCTCATTTTGATAGAGAGTTTGCACATATTCGCGAGCAAGTGAAGTTTTTGATCAAGACTACACATGATCTAGTGGAGTTGGTTCAAAAGATGCCACCATCTTTAGAAAACTCCACCGTTACTCCCGGTTGAGATCTAGTCTTGATTGCTAGCATAGGTTGTTTATCATGTCATTTTTTAAACCTATTGCTAGCATGTATCATTAGTTAGTTTTTCATTTTTTAAAAAATAACAAAAAGATTTTCTTTTTAGAAAATTTTTTAGAAAAACACAAAAAGATTTTGTTTTGATAAAATTTTTGAAAAATTCAAAAAGAGATTTGCCGTTTATGGATGAGCATTTAAGATAGCCAAGTCACACCTTCATTTCATATATCCATGTGACTGTTTATAGAGATTTGAGAGGCTACATCATGTCATCCATGTGCTTAACATTGATTGGAGTCCTTGAGATGTAATTAGTGATATCTTCCTACATGTTTGACTCCTATATCCTTTAATGCACACATGCACGGCTATATTTGATTATTGCACTTGTCTATCACATATTGGCTTGAGTGTTTCTATCTCAATTCTGTCTATACAATGTACAATATGCGATAAAACTTGACAAGATTGGATTGCATGTAAAAACCGTTTTGGTGAGACTGTGTGTACATTTTCATAACGGGGAGGGGCTGCGAAAGTTGATTCTTATCCTTTGCGCAAAAGCCACCGTTACAAAGGACCTAAAAAATGGAGGAATTTTAATATCCGAGGTCCTAAGAGGTTAAAAGAGCCAGAAAAAATTTAAAGGCAATAAAAAGCAATTCATGCCAAATATGGGCCATTTAGGTTTCACTCAATTCTCCAAAGTTTGAGAATTTATTATTCCTCTATTCAAAATATAAATCTGAGGGAGTTTGGTTGGAGATTGAAAAACGGGTTTGCACTTCCTTGAAAGTCCTGCAAAAGCATGAAAAACATTTTGGACGTTATTGGTGTAGAAATCACTTTGAGCTTTGATTTGTAGATTTGATATAGTCAATATCTTATATTTCCAATCTTTTACACCAAAGGAAGCATTTGAGTTCATTCGTTAGGAATATCCAATATTCATCGTGCACATATGTCATGTTTGTATGCTTTGATTTTCCTATCGAATTTTGATCACACCCATTCATTTACGCTATCACCGACTTGGTTGTTTTATGTTCATTCATGGTGTGATTTTATGCCTTGTGTCACCCCGGTTCTTGATTGTTTGATTTATTTCTCTTATTTGTCTATTTGGGGACATCATAAAAAGGGGGAGAAAGAATTATCATTTTATGAGGGAGATTTGAAATTTTTAGTTTTTGTTCATAAATTGGTATATATGTTATCTCATTTCAAACTCGATATGTCACTTGGTATTTGCTTTATCTCATGTGTGTAGGTACATCCTTGATAAATCCCATGATACACACCCTGATGAGAAAAGCGTGAAGATTCCTGAAAACTTGAAGAACAAACGATGCAGCCTTAGTCATTTGTACCTCTTTCAGTTTTGGGTTCATGGAAGGGTAGATTTGTATAGGCATTGTTCATACTTGATAATTCGGATTTTTTTTATGTTTGTTCCGGCATAGACATAGGGGGAGATTTGTAAGGACAATTTGTCCATCTTTATGTATATGTTATGTCATACGCCGTTACAAGATTGATGGTTGAAAATATCACATCGTCATCAACGAAATCCGAAGATCAAAAGAAGAAGGAAGTTGGGAATCAGACCTGGCCGGACCGATCCGGTTTCAGAAAAAGAACCGATCCGGCTTCTCGGACCGATCCGACAAACTACCGGACCGATCCGCTTGGTCAGACTCCAGTAGACACCGGATCCATAGCGAATCGATGAATCCTAAAGGACCGGACCGATCCGATGCCAGCCAGACGGATCCGGGGTCAGAAAAAGAACCGATCCGAGATCACCGGACCGATCCGACTAAAGGACCGGACCGATCCGACGAGGATAAACTCTGCCAGATCGTGGTCAGATTTTCTAAGGCAAACAGTTCCTTATTTAATCCATGATCAGAGGTTGTTTTTGATAAGACTTACACACGATTTTCTGAGTTCCATAACTCTTAAGTCTTCATGGTATTTGAGTCCATTGATTCATACCCTTGATTCACACAAATTCCATACATTTGTGAGTCACTTTTGGTAACCCAAGAACACCATTGCTGCTGTTCAATCCTTGTGAAGTGGACCGCTTCTTCCTCTTCATTGCTGCCCTACTGGACAGGGATAGTTCCAGCCGCCAACCCTACTGGAAAGGGATATTCCAGCCGCGACTACAGAATCCGAAGCCCGAGGGTAATTCTTAGTCAAAAATCTGTATTTCATTGTAATCCGATTGTAAACCGTCTTTTACAAATTATAGTGAATATACAAATGGTTTTGCCCCTGTGGGAGATTTTTCCTTAAACTTTGTGTGTTGAATATCTTGTGCATGATTTCATATTGTTTCAATCACACCTAGTTGCATACTTAGGGTTAATTTGGGTTAAAAATGGTATTTATTATATTATTTCTTAATTGAACGCAAGCGCTAACTCTTTCAAATCTTACAAGCATCGCTTATGAATTAATATTTATACATATCGTTCTATTAAATGATCCATCTTCAACACTGAAAGGTTTATTATTTGGATCTTGAGTGTCTTTCCACATGCTAATATTGTCAACGAGCTCCCCATGTTCTATCCTCTGAAAAAATAATGTATATATATTAATACTATTAGATTGAAATCAGAAATATTTATAATAATAAAAAGGGTCATTTAAGGTTTGGCCCCCATTTAATTCCCTATACTGAGCCTAACCCCTCACAAATTGACTTTCTTAAGGTTTGGCCCCCATTTTTAACATTCCGTCCAAACTGTCGTTAACCCACATGGTTTTTTAACTTTTATCCCCAAATTTCCCCTACTTACTGCTAGGCATTACAGCCGTTATGAAGTGATTGAGTGCGAAAAGTAGCGCGTGTAAAGACGCTAGTCGTTGTTTTCGTTTCGCCAACTCAATACAAAAACCTAAGTTACTACTACACTTGCGAGGCAAGCACAGTGGTAAGTCGGGTATCGAGATTCCACTGGGATGAGATGCTAGAATTTAAGTGATTTAATACTCCGAAATAAAAGTGTAAAAGATGATTACAAACTAAAAGAAAATATGCATAAAGGGAAATATTAATCTAGGCAAGGGTAATGAAACTAGATTATGAAAGCGAGTAAAACTATAGGTTGCGTCGAATATCCCTCACCCGAGTTAATTTGTATAAAATGGTTACATGGGTCGGCGAGTTATTACGAATGCGTCTCGTTTTGACAGTTAATTAAATCAAGGGTTGTTACGCCCTAAATAATCATAAAGGCCTAATAAGATTTTGGCGTTAACAAATATCCCAGAAATTACACGCGAAAGGTCGTAAGCACGGGACATACATGAGATGCCCCGTCAAATCTCCTAGGCGTAATAACTAGGACAACGCACCCGAAATAGACCCGTAAACTCCATCACCAAACCAAAGCAACGCGTCAACCCGAGTGAGTTCAATTCAAGCACAACCTAATTTAAATTACCTAGAAAGCATGTTAAAAACGCGGTAAATGGAAAGCGGTAAATAAACGCGGTAAATTTACACTAGAAAGCAAGTAATCAAAGCATGTAAACTAATTAACAAAGCATGTAAACCTAATTATCAAAGTAATAATTAATGAAATACAATCTATATTAATGGTGAGGATGATGAATAGTCAACTTACACAACAAATGGGGTGTTAAACCAAGTATAAATGAAGAAGAACCATCCAAAAACCCAAACCCTAACCTATTCTATCTTCTAAAACTATCAAAAAACATTCCCCTCTGTTTATTACATCAACATTGGCTTATATATCAAGTGGGAATTAAATTAGAAAAGAAAAGAGAAAAGAAATGCAAAATATCTGCTGAAAAACAGGGGGTCGATCGATCTACCATTTGGTCGGTCGATCGATCATATAAGACGGGGCAAAAATGGGAAGGGTTGATTGATCTACCATTTGGTCGATCGATCGATCAAGCAGGGGCAGACTGCATTTTCCCCTGTTTTGGCTTGCATTTCTCCTCCGCTAAAATCGCCGTAACTTCTTCGTTCTGAATCGGAATCGCGCACCATTTTCAGCCACGCGAAGCTTGCGAGGAGGGATACAACTTCCATAAAGATGTTGGGCAAGGTGCCCAACCTGTAAAATGACTAAAATGCCATTGAACGTGCGGTTGTGTACGAAAATAGAGCGGAACGCGTCCGAAGTTCACACTTAGCATCCAATTACCTACAAAAGCTCAATTAACCCATGCAAAACATGTTAACGTAGAAATACGAGGTTGTCTGGTTAACGAGCATAAATATAGGGAATAAGATACCCGAGGGGGCTAAAATGCGTCCGTTCGGAGGATGAAATACGCAGTATTTGCGTATTATCATGAAGCCCTTCTATTTAAGCCCCATCCTGCCATTCTTTTTATCACCAAAATGGGGGGAGGCTCAACTTCATCCTACAATGTTAATTTATTAATATTTTTTTGCTATTTTTTATAATTTATTAATTTGAATTATTAATGTGTACTTTATTTTATTTTTTGCAGGTAATATGCCAACTTTGTGATGGAAGTGGTCATGTAGCCAAATTTTGTCCGTCATTGCCGAAAAATCAAACGCAATAAGATGTGAAGAAAGACGTATGTTTTCAATGTGGAGAAGAAGGGCATTGGGTGAAACATTGTTCGTGGAAGAATATGAAGTGTCCAAAAGGTTGCAAGACCCCAAGAAATTTGTGGAAGTCTACGAAAGAATGGAATTACGAAAAAAAATCTCAAATGTGTTGATTGTGATAGTTTCAAGTGGCTCGACACCGCTAAAGAGAAGCGTCCAAATATGAAATTGAAAGTGAAGTTGGAAGTGACTTTAGATGATTTATGTAATGGTTTTAAAAGTAGTGTGAATTTTAATGTTTGATTTCATAATTTATGTAAGGATATCAATGGTTTTAATGATATTTAGATGGTTCATTTTGACTTGCATTCAATTGTATATCCAACACATTGTAGACACCAGAAACAAGTCAACATCCAATAACATTCATTGAGAACTTTGCATCCAAAAGTACATAACAACTTAGATAATAACATCCATTTAACATCCACATTACATAACAACCTAAAACAACTTAACATAGAACTTAAATACATTCAGTTAGCATCCAAAAGTAGATAATAACATCCAAAATAATTTAAATCGAAAACAAGTTAATAATAGTTTAGTTATCATTTGGTGCCATTGTTTTGTTCTTCTTTGTGCCTCCTCTAAGACCAAGTCTTGTCTTCTTAGGCTTTGGAATTTGAGGGATGACCAGTTGAGGCGTTATAACCTGAGATTCTTGAATTATAACTTGGGATCCATGATCACGTTGTTGGTTATTTGGTCCCTCTTTTTCAAACCTTGGTTTTACTTTCCTTCCTCTTGCATCAATTGAAGGCTTTCCCTTGCAAGTCTTTTTATTGTGCCCATATTCCCCACATTTTGCACATTTCTTGGACTTCTTTCTTGCTGGAACTGGTCCCTCATCCTTTCCCCTTCTCATCTGAGTCCTTGGTCTTCCAAGAGGCCTTGTGAGTGGTGGTGGTGGTTCCACTTTGTGCTCGGGATGTGGCAAAAATCTTGAATTATCTATTGGGTGGACATAACCTGCATATGTAGCCTTGTAAGTTTGCACAGTAAATAGTTGGTTGCAATACCCACAATGAAAGATAAAATATGCAATCAATTATACACATATGCAATAAAAGATACACATATGAAATCAAATATGAACTTACATATCCCATGGATCTGTCTTTGGCAGTATAACTATTGTGGCATGCACACATGGGATGCCTGACATTTGCCATTCCTTACATGTGAAAGTCTTATTTTGAAGATCTAAGGTCCATGTTTGCTCTTGCCTATTGAGAATCACATACAGAAAGTCATTGGAAATTTGGGTTGTAAATTTGTTCTAATACTTCTTGTGTTTTCTCAAAATTTCCTCCACCCTAAGTACTAGTTGAGTGTGTTGTATAGCTTTTACTTCTGTCCTTATTCTATCCTTCTTTGTAACTTCCAAAACCCTCTCATGACAAATCATCTTGGCATTGTATGCAATCATGTATGACACCTTTGTTTCACAATTCTCTTAAATTTCTGCAATGATGTCCTTTGGCTTGAATCCATGGTGGTTCCTCATAGCTGTCTCTATTTGATTTGCAACCCAACCAGTATGTGCTTTTGAGTTTTTACATCTCTCATCACTCTTACAAGTGTGTTAGTCATTGAAGCTTATAAGCTTCTAACATACACCCTCCATGAACATTTGGGGTATTTGCACACAAATATAATTTTCAAGTTGTCATTCTTCTTCTGCTTGTATTCAAACTTTTTCTCAATGGCATATCTTCTCATGTATTGTCTGCAATGCTTTATAGTAGGTCATAACATCTTAGTATGTAAATCTACAATCTCACCCATATTAGAACCAACATCTTCACTATCATACACATTTTGAGTTTGATCAATGAATTCCTTAAATTCATAATGCATTAACCCAATGCATCTCTCACTACACTACCCAATTGACTACTCTGATTCCATATCCTCAAGATGCTCCGAAGCCAATTCCACACTATCATCATCACTAGATTCCTCAGTATGACTCTCCATGTACAAACTATCTTCACTATCTTCAGTAAGACTGTTGTATACTTCTTCTGCAACCAAATCATCAAACTGACCCATGCTAGATGGTGCTTCATTTGGATCATTAACCACTGGTGCTTCCTATATGGTCTCAAATGGATCATCAACCACTCGTGCTTCCTGTGTGGTCTCAAATGGATCATCAAACATTGGTGCTTCATGTGTGGTTTCAAAATGGATCATCAACCACTGCTGTAAAATGTGTGGTCTCAAATGGAGTCTCAAGCACCGGTGGTTCTATAGGATTCTTAAGTAAATTCAAGTGATTCGTATTGAATATTGCACATATATACCTCGAAACTTATGCATTTTATCCCCCTCGGGGACTTTAATGCCTATAATTATGCTTGTTAATCAGACAACCTCCGTTTTATATGCTAAAATATTATTTGAGGTATAATTGAGCTTTCATAGATATTAAAGTGCCTAGTATGAAGTTTGAGCGCGTTCCGATAAAGTTTCGTCTCGATTCGCACGTTCGGGAGAATTTCGATAATTTTACACTTTCGAGATTTTTGCTCGAAGTCTTCACGAAAGTTGTCGCCCTCAGGCTAATCTTTGCGTGTCTGTAAACGGTGCTTGAATCGGAGTCCGTACGAAGGAAACACGGACCTTCAATCGAAAAAGAATTATAAGAGATTCATTAACAATTTCATAATTCCACCCATGTCCCCTTTCTCCTTTATAACAAATCATATAATTCCATCTATGTCCCCAAAACGTTTTTTGCAGCAAATGGAATGGCGATTTGGATTTTGGCCTGGGTTTTCCTCGGGTTTTGAGTTCGTTCGAAATTCGGGGCTTTTGTCCAAAATTGGAGCATGATTATTGACCACACGCGTAAATGGGTCTTTTTGACCACTTTTTTGGAGCTTGAGCTTTGGCCATTAATGGAGATGGAGCTTTTGGCCATTAATGGAACTTGGAAGTGGATCTTTCGCTTTTGCCAATATTGCAGCTACAATCCAACACGAAATGGGTCTTGGCTCACCATACGAAGGTTTTTGGCCATTTTTGAACAAAATGGGTCTCGGGTTTTTGTTGGTTACGAATTGGGTTTTTTGTGCCATGGAGTTGTGTTGTGCGTTGTGTGGCTTGGAATTGCAGTACCGGTCGACCGCACCCCAGCCGCCGGTCGATCATGTTTTGGATTTTTGGCTTTGGCTCTACACAGTGTGCTCCTCCCCCTGTTCACCGGTCGATCGCGTTTTTGTTGTCGGTCGACCGGTCCTCTGTTTTGTGCATTTTTTACTGTTGCCCACTTTCGTTTTCCTTTTTTATTTCTTTTTCTATTTTTCTTTTGTTCCATAATTAGAAACTTATCCCTTTTTTATTTCTTTTTTGCTTTTCTTTTATTTCTTTTTTGTAACTTAAAATAAATACCATATTTGGTGTTTATTTAAAAAAGATCATGTAATATATTAGATTTTTAGTTCTGTTCTCTCTTAGAACCTTGGGTTAGTGTATTTTTGGGATTTATTTGTGGAGACACCCTTCTCCTCCATGTTTGTTTGTAACCACCATTAATGTAAGTTTTACCTACTTTTTTTGTCTTTGTTAATTTGTATTCCATGCTTTATTTATTGTTTCTTACCTAGATTAATTGTGTAGTTAATTTAATCAATGTTAATTTAATTAGTTGCTTTAATTAATCAGTTAGTTTAATTAATGTCATTTATTATTTGTAGTGACTAATTTAGTCTAGGTTGTGTCGGATTGAACTCACTTCGGGTTGACGGGTTTCTTTGCTTTGGTAATGAAGTTTTACGTATTTATTTCGAGTGTGTTGTCCTAGTTATTACGCCTAGGAGATTTAACAGGGTATATCATGTATGCTCCGTATTTACGACATTGCGTGCATAATTTTTGGGGTATTTGTTGACGCTAAAATCTTATTAGTCTTTTATGCGAATTTAGGGGTGTGACAACTCTTAATTTAATTAATTGACGAAACGAGACGTAATCTTAATAACTCGTGAACTCGTGTAACCATTTTATACTAATTAACTCGGGGTGAGGGATATTCGACGCAAGCTATAGTTTTTATTCAGTTTGTTAATCTAGTTTAATTTTTCCTCGCCTAGTTTAATCTTTACTTTTGTTATCTTTTATTTTTTAGGTAGAAAATCATCTTTTACGCTTTTATTGAGAAGTAATAAACCAATTAAATTCTAGCAACTTGTCTTTGTGGAAAATTGATACCCGGACTGGCCGCTATACTCCCTTAAAAGAGTGTAGTCATAGTTTAGGTTTTTGTATAGAGTTGGTGAGCCGAATATAACCAACGACCGGCGCGTAGGTGACTCTCGCGCCACGGTGAAACCCCTGTCTATCAAATGGGACCGTTGTCGGGGATAGGTTGTTTTAGAATTTATTTGATTTAGTATTTCATAGTATTTTTTTTCTATTTGTATTTTTGCTAACCTTTTTGCAGGACTTATACATTTGAGCGCTAATAAACGCTTGAATTTTTCGTGCGCACATCACTTTGTGGAATTCGTCACTTCGAGCCATCTTTGGGGTAAGCATGTCTTATTCCAATCCTTTCGGTACTCATTATGATAATTCTCAAAATCCCCGTACACCTATGACTTTTGGTCAATACTTAGAGTCCCCAAAAATTACAAATTCAAAAATGACTTTGGGCGAGTATTACAAAAGTCAAGCTTTGGAGTGCGTGTATTTTGTGGATGATGATAACGATTTTGGGCCTCTAATTTCTTATAATAAGAATTTTGAAACAAATTGCAATAGCTTTCAAAATTCTTATAATAATGAGTTTGAGTATAGTTCCGATAATAATTTTCAAACTTCTCATTTCCAAGAATCCGCACCTCAGCCTATGACTTTCGGTGAGGGTTTGCTCATGCTTGAGAATGAGAGGTATGAAGACCGTTATCGGGAAGAAAATCGTTTGTGGGAACATGAATTGGATTTATTATTTGAATCTGACGATGATTTTTCTTCCGAAACTTTTAAAGTCGAGGAATGTTTTGAACCAAATGAGGATTTTATGCCTACTTTGGAATAAACCATTCTTGACTTGACCCATGGTTTAATAGAGAATAAAAGTGAGGATGAAATGGATGTAGTATCCATTTGCAATGAAATGATTTCGTCTTTCGATCCCAAAGAAGAAAGTTTCATTAAAAATGATCCTATCTCCTTTGAAATTCCAACTTTGAGTGATGATAACTCATCTCTTGAGTTTGAATTTCTTTCCTCCCCCTTTTCATTCTCCGTTATCACACCGTCACAAGTACCCAATGAATCGGTTCCAAATGTTTAACCTATTCACCGACGAGGAGTACTTACTCGAGTTGCTTTCCATAAAGGCATCTTAGCCTCCTTGTGCGCCCCTTCCTATTCCAATTTCAAAATACTTGGGAGATGATTCATTTTTTTTGTCCCCCATGTGTATTTGTCACCCGTCTTATCCAAATCCCCCATCCTCCCACCAAAAATTTTAATTAGGGATGGTCCATTTCTTACGCCTTACACATGCCTTCCGTTGTTCAAATGAAATTATTATTTTTCGGGAGGCATACATGAGAGGGAGGGTCCGCCGTGGATCTTTCAAAGTCAAATCTTGTTTTGGGTGGACCCTCAAAAATTTCAACTTCTAGTGTATAGTTAGTTAGAAGTTAAAATTGTAGGTTGCATATAGTAGCTTATTTTTCTTCTTACTTATAGTCTAGTGTAAATAGTAAAACATTTTATTCTTTATTTTTTTTATGCTTTGGTACTAACATGTTTTGTAGAATCTTTGGACTCGTACTTTCCGGAGATAGCTCCATTGTGGGTAATATCGCTATTTTCCTCTCCTTAACTTGGTTCTTAATTTACATTGAGGACAATGTCAGGTTTTAAGTTAGGGGGTGTGGGATATTCTATCCATTCATTGTTCGTTTCTTTGATTTGATTACATGTTAGTTACTAAGTATGCTTTCTTAGAAAATTTGAAAATTTTCAAAAAGATTTTCTTCATTTTTTCTCCTTTATTGGACATTTTGCCTTTGTTTCCGATGATAAATTTTAATAAATGTCCTATCCAATAAACAACTCAGCGATGCATGTTCTCGATTTTAGAAGTTATTAGACTTTAGTTATCGAATCATTGATATTATGAATAACTTCATGAATTAAACTTTAATCCCATAAACACATACACTTTTCTTGCTTTATTGATTTGGTTTAAGATTTTTATAACCCGGTAATCTTTTGTTGCATTGTATATACTTACACCGAGTAAGCTTTGTACCTTTCGTCATTTGTGAGTGTATACACTATTCTTTCGTCTTTGAAAACATTGAATTCGTCGGTAGTCTCTCTATTCTTTCAATGATCATTCATTAATTGAGTTTATATCTTGAAATGTGGTATTTGAGCATGATTTTCAAAGTTTGTTTTGACTCGAGAATTGTGTAAATTTTGAGAAATAATCATAGGCTATCTTTGTTATATTACCCATATTAGCGTTGACCTTACCTTATATGTTTTCCCTCGTCAACCCCTTTGAGCCTAAATATAACCTTTCATTTCATTACCCAAATCCCATAACCAACTCCAAATTGGAGTTATATACAATACATATTACCTTCCATACCTTTGTTTGGAATGATACTTGGAATTGAATGGTATTGTGTTGTGTGGTTGCAATTTAAGCATATAAAAGAGTGATGAAAGAAAAGAAAGTAGTGAAAAAGAAAAGAAAAAGCAAAAAGAAAAAAGAAAACAAAAGAAAAAGTGAGAAAAAGAAGAAAAGAAAACAAAGAGAAAGTTGTATATGATGCATATAATGTTCAATAATCCTTTTTGCTCTCCAATTCATATCTAATGCTTGTTTTGGAAATCATTTTACAATTTTGATATTGCACACTATTTATCTTTATTCCAAGTTTTTCATTCCGAATACTTTGAATCCGTATACAAATCTCCTTCCTTTCGTACCCTAGCCTAGCCTACATTACAACCCTACAAGTCCTATGTGATCCTAGGGTGCATTTAATTTAAAAGTTAAAATAGTTTTGATAATCTGTGAAAATGCATTTTGCCTCATTTAATATGCGGTATCTTTCATTGAGATTATAATTTTTAATTTCATATATAGCGTTCTTCATTTGTGACATGTGTGCGGCCTAGTTTCCATTTACATTTACTCTTTATGCCCGCATGTTGCGTGTGTTAACTCCCTGTTTTGAGTGAATTCACTTGATGAGTGTAATCCCCGTGAGGATTGAATATATGCTTGCTTTATTTAGTATCCGATTTATTGAAGTTTTTGCCAAATCACACTTTGTATGTGCTCGCTCCCCTCCCACATTTTAAGATTTCAATTTAACGAAGTTCATTCTATAATATTAATAATACGGACTTTTGTGTGCAATCATTCACTGTGCTAATAATGTGTATGAACTTTTTTCGCTATCGTTGGGTGTGTCGCATGTGATTGGGCATATTTTGAGGAAATCATATGATGTTTGTGGATTTCATCCCTGAAAATCCTCACGAGACGACACTCGTCCACTAGGATAACTTAGGGGTTTAACGGCTTATTGCATATGCTAAATGCAATCATGTTCCCTACGAAAGTGACATTTATATTTCGATGCATATATACATGTTGTGATTTTCTTATAGTTCTTCTTGCGTTGATTTTCATTACTAGGGACTAGCAATGTGTAAGTTAGGGGGTGTGATTCGTATCGAATATTGCACATATATACCCTCGAAACTTATGCATTTTAGCCCCCTCGGGTACTTTAATGCCTATAATTATGCTCGTTAATCAGAAAACCTCCGTTTTATATGCTAAAATGTTATTTGAGGCATAATTGAGCTTTTATAGGTATTAAAGTGCTTAGTATGAAGTTTGGGTGCGTTCCGATAAAGTTTCGTCGCGATTCGCACGTTCAGAGGCATTTCGGTAAATTTATACTTTGGAATTTTTGCCCGAAGTCTTCACGAAAGTTGTAGCCCTCAGGCCAAGCTTCGCGTGTCCACGAATGGTGCTTGAATCAGAGTCCGAACAAAGGAAACACGGACCTTTAATCGAAAAAGAATTATAATAAATTAATTAAGAATTTCATAATTCCACTCATGTACCCTTTCTCCTTTATAACAAATCTTATAATTCCATCTATGTCCCCAAAACTTTTTTTGCAGCAAAGGGAATGGCAATTTGGGTTTTGGCCAGCGTTTTGCTCGAGTTTTGGGTTCGTTCGAAATTCGGGACTTTCGTCCAAAATTGGAGCATGATTATTGACCACACGCGCAAATGGGTCTTTTTGGCCACTTTTTTGGAGCTTGAGCTTTGGCCATTAATGGAGATGGAGCTTTTGGCCATTAATGGAGCTTGGAAGTGGGTCTTTGAATTTTGCCAATTTTGCAGCTACAATTCAACACGAAATGGGTCTTGGCTCACCATACGAAGGTTTTTGGCCATTTTCGAACAAAATGGGTCTCGAGTTTTTGTTGGTTACGAATTGAGTTTTTTGTGCCATGGAGTTGTGCTGTGCATTGTGTGGCTTAGAATTGCAGTACCGGTCGACCGCGCCCCAGCCGCCGGTCGATCGGGTTTTGGATTTTTGGCTTTGGCTGGAGACGGGGTGCTCCTCCCCCTGTTCACCGGTCGACTGCGTTTTTGCTACCGGTCGACCGGTCCCCTGTTTTGTGCGTTTTTTGCTATTGCCCACTTTCTTTTTCCTTTTTTATTTCTTTTTCTATTTTTCTTTTGTTCCATAATTAGAAACTTATCCTTTTTTTTATTTCTTTTTCCTTTTATTTTATTTCTTTTTTGTAGCTTAGTATAAATACCATATTTGGTGTTTATTTAAAAAAGATCATGTAATATATTAGATTTTTAGTTCTGTTCTCTCTTAGAACCTAGGGTTAGTATATTTTTGGGGTTTATTTGTGGAGACACCCCTCTCCTCCATGTTTGTGTGTAACAACCATTAATGTAAGTTTACTATTCATTATCACTTTTGCCTACTTTTCTTATCTTTGTTCGTTTTTATTCCATGCTTTATTTATTGTTTCTTGCATAGATTAATTGTGTAGTTAATATAATTAATTAGTTTGTTTAATTAATGTCATTTATTATGTGTAGTGACTAATTTAGTCTAGGTTGTGTCGGATTGAATTCGCTTTGGGCTGACGGGTTGCTTTGCTTTGGTGATAGAGTTTACGAATTTATTTCGAGTGTGTTGCCCTAGTTATAACGCCTAGGAGATTTAACAGGGTATATCATGTATGCTCTGTGTTTACGACCTTGCATGCATAATTTTTGGGGTATTTGTTGACGCCAAAATCTTATTAGTCTTTTATGCGAATTTAGGAGTGTGACAACTCTTAATTTAATTAATTGAAGAAACAAGACGCACTCTTAATAACTCGTGAACCCATGTAACCATTTTATACTAATTAACTCGGGGTGAGGGATATTCGACGCAAGCTATAGTTTTTATTCGCTTTGTTAATCTAGTTTAATTTTTCCTTGCCTAGTTTAATCTTTCCTTTTGTTATCTTTTCTTTTTTTAGGTAGAAAATCATCTTTTACGCTTTTATTGAGAAGTAATAAACCAATTAAATTCTAGCAACTTGTCTTTGTGGATTCGATACCCGGACTGACCGCTATACTCCCTTAAAAGAGTGTAGTTATAGTTTAGGTTTTTGTATAGAGTTGGTGAGCCGAATATAACCAACGATCGACGCGTAGGTGACTCTCGTGTCGCGGCGAAACCCTTGTCGATCACCAAGTTATCTTCACCACTACTAGCAATGACACCAGATGCATGCAATAAAAACCTACCAACACACAAAACCTACATGCATGCAACAAAAACCTTCGAACACTTAATACCAGATGAAATAACAAGAAACCCTAATTTTTTCTAAATTTACATCACAAACATGGCAAAATAAATTTTAAAAAAAAAGCTTAAACATAAGACTAACGTTTATTTAATGTGATGAATACCACGAAATTGAGTTAAACCCTAGCTTTTTAACGGTGATTTGTTGTTGCAAAGAGAGAAATCAGTAATGTAGGAGTAATCGTTACAAAGAGAGAGAAGAACACTCAGAAATGTTTTACAGCTGTAAATGACAACGATTGGGTTTACGTATTAAATCAAGGGTATAATTGGTAATAACCATGTGGGTTAACGGTAGTTTGGATGGAATGTTAAAAATGGGAGCCAAACCTTAAGAAAGTCAACTTGCGGGGGTTAAACTCAGCATAGGGAATTAATTGGGGGTCAAACCTTAAATGACGCTAATAAAAATTCCAACCTCCTTGGCTATTTTAGCACGTGGCTTTTGTTCTATCCTTGAGTAAGCACATTCAACTTCACGGTTCTTAGTGTTTTGATCCGCAATATCCTAAATATTTGAATAATTAAAAATAAAAATTATAATACTAGTGAAGAAGAATGTAGGTATAATTTTTTTTAATAAGATGTGATATTTATACCTTAATCTTCTTTAGACCCCATTATTTCACCAATTCAGGACACTGATCTTTTTCGACTCATTCAGGCATATAACTCAATCGCTCTTCATCTGTTTGAAACTTTTTATAGTGATTGAACTTCACTCTATGCTTCCATTTCTTCCATGCAAGTCCCATTCTTGCAAAGCAGATTTGTTTAAAACCTTCTTGTGCATTTGTGTTATTCTAAGAATAAAAATTATAAATTAGTTAAAACTTGATAAGCTAATGTACAATATCACAAATAAATAAATCAAACTAATAAGTTACCTTCACTTCCTTCCAAATATTGTCAAGTGTTTCCTCGTCCGCCTCGCTCGAATACAACATTGTCATTAGAAATAAATTTCCACACTTTGCATAATAACCTAAATGTGACATCAATTTATTTTCAAGCTTACAAACTGGATGGTAAAGTTCATTCCATTCCAATATCTTCCGTTTGTTATCATTTCATTCGAGCCAAGGCCTTGCCCCTTTTCTAACCCTCTTTTTAATAGTAAGGGTAGTCATTGTACCTGAATAAAAATTTGATAAATAATGTTTATACATCTATTTCAATATATATAAACACAAAAGTAATACAAATGGAGATATACAAATGGTGCATTGTATAACACAGCATACATGTGAGGTCCTCACCATCTAAAGCCATCTCATTAGATGGAGGATTTATATTTCCAACTGAATTATTAATCTACTCAATATTTGGGGAAAGTTAATTTGTAGGTGTTTAAAATAAAGAAACATGTGCTCTTGAGTTGCGGTGTGTATTTTGTGGCTGGGATGTAAATTCAATATTCGGGTAAAGTTGTGGTTGCATCTCTCTAGTTCCATTCTTCTTTATGTTATGTTGAATGAAACTAATTTAGGGTGTCCTCTCTAAATCATTTCCCACTGGAGCTGCGAGTGGTTACTTCTCGAGTGGGCTTTTCTCGGCTATGAGGTCGGACATAGTCAAACGACGACAACGGTGCTTCAACATCATGGATCGGTATATTTGCATTTATCGTAGCAAGAAGTCAAATTTCAGTTATATAACACATTTTAATATCAGTTATACATCAATTATAAACCTACGCAAACATGAAAAAATATCAGTTATACATCTTTTTAATATCAGCTATACATCAGTTCAGATATCACGTTTCTTAATCCAATAAATACGTCGACAACCCAGTGTTGTAAACTTAAACTGAATATACATGATGTTGAGCTCACCAAATACTTCATATGTGAAAACTGGGACTGTACTTAAAAGATCAACACTTATCTCAGCCGTTACAACACTACAAGATGCAACTGTGGTATGTTTATCACTAGAGAGATAGGCTTACGCAATAATAATAATAACAATAATAATAATAATAATAATAATAATAATAATAATAATAATAATAATAATAATAATAATAATAATAATAATATGGATGATTTAACTATGTTAGTTCATTCTGAAATAAATCAGTGTGTTACAGTAGATATCAAACATCCAAACTACCACTTCATTCTACTAAATACACAAAATAAATCAGTGTGTTACAGTATTTAAAATGGTCCTATTAAATAAACAAAAAAAACATAATTCCAGGCACAACAATATCGTGTATTAAACATAACTTCCAGCAATTTTCATATAAGGATAAATAGCTATTTGGGGGAAGAATTACACTTCATTCTAATTTGTCAATCTCTCATGTTAATCTTTTAAAAGTCTTGATGCATCAAAATAGAAGAATATGTGCACTTTAAAATTGAAAAAAAAAATGAATATGTTAGTTTTTGTACAGTGATGAGATGTTTACTTACCAAATTCTAGTTCTTGTATAGTTATGATATGTTTAGTTACCAATTTCAACCAAAAAATATATTTTCCTAACAACTAAATAAATGAATTACGTATACAAAGAAGGAACTACAAATATGAGGGTAAAAATAGTTATGAGATGTTCGGTTACTAAATTCTACTTTTTTTTCAGTGATGAGATGTTTATTTACCAAATTCAACATAAAAAATATTTTCTCAGCACCTAATGAATTGATTTAAATATAAAACAAAATATTTAACCAACAACTAATGAAATGAATTAGTTATAAAGAGAAGGAACAAAAGATATGAGGGTAGGAACAATGCTAAGATGTTTAGTTACCAAATTCTATTTTTTTTTACAGTGATGAGATATTTAGTTACCAAATTCCGCCTAAGAAAAATATTTTCCCAATAACTAATGAAATGAATTAGTTATAGAGAGAAGGAACACAAGATAAGGGGGTAAAAAATACACAGGCAAAAAGGTATTCTGGGGAAAAAGAAACATAACTAACAAATTTGGTACAATTAATAGCATTCGCAATACGAATTGAAGCCTTTAAAGTTCACAGTTTTCTAATTTACCTCAGCAAAATTAAAAATAACATTTAAGTAACTGAAGCAAAATTCGATAAAAACGTAACTAAATTCAAATTTTTAACGTGGATATGTAACTCCACATGCTTGGAAAAAATAATGTGTAGTGAAAAAAATTATATATGCTGATCTTTTTTAATCTTATAAAATAGTATTTTAGACTTCTTTCTTAAATCCCTCAAAGTATTATGAAAGGAGAAAATTTCCATCGACCTCTTGTAACATCGACTTCTGCATCACGACGATTTCAACCCATAATAGTAATACCTACATAATACTTAAACTGAATTGATGTTTCTTAATCCAAGAAATATGTCGACAACTCAGTGTTGTAAACTTAAACTGAGTATACTTGATGTCGAGCCCACCAAATACTTCATATGTGAAAACTGGGTCTGTACTTTATTTAAAAGATCAACACTTATCTGAGTCATTACAACACTACAAGATGCAAGTGTGGTATGTTTATCACTAGAGAGATAGATTACACAATTCAAATAATAATAATATGGATGATTTAACTATGTCAGTTCATTCTGAAATAAATCAGTGTGTTACAGTAGATATCAAACACCCAAACTACCACTGCTTAGTACAGTGCTCTTTGGTGTGCGAAGGGTGGTAGATTAGAAAGATGTCAATTGTGGAATTACTTGTATAACATGGATCAAAACACTCCTAAGATTGGCAGGTGGGAACTTTAAAGTGGTGTGCAATCAAGAAGAAAATGTTAGAGGGAATCCAATTGACATGGTACTAACAGGGAAGGGGGGGAAAGATTAAAAAAAATTAAACAGAAAAAGGTGTTCTGGTGGTGAATAGAAGTGATGAAGATTTTTGGTGCAATTTTGATTAATTATCTCTCTTAATTCACCTTAATTACACGGTGCCACACTAAGATAGAATAATAAAAGATTTAGGAAAATGGAATGAAGTAGTGGTTTGAGGAGAGAACAATCTACACTTGCACAATGTAATTTAGAGCATTGCACGAGTATGACTGTGTTGTGTGCTAATTTATTATACTCATCATTTCAATGGATGTTTTAATTTTTGGGTAAATTACATTAAACCAGTTTGATGTTTGTTGCTCCCACGGGTTGCCCCTTGGATTATTTTCCCGACACTTTGCCCTCTTATACTATTAGCCCATCTCACTTTGGCTTAAGGTGTTAATTAAAGTGTAAAAAGAAAAGCATATCCGAAGGTCAAAATAAAGTCTGACAGTAATCTCAATCTGACTGAATATTTAAGACGCATTAGGAAACATAGAAACCTATTAACAAAGACTAAAAAGACCAACCGTAGTATTTTTCTCCCATTTTCACTGAAAATGATGTTGGACCACCATCACCAGGCTACACCACTGCCATCATCAGTCTAATCAACACCACCGACACAATCACCATAGCCAAACACAGATCTTAAATCTGCAACAGAAGTCATGAAGCCACTCACAACTGTCATTTAGTCACGAAGATATAGGAAATTAAAATCACACTTAAAATTGGAATAAGAGAGTGAGGGAGGCTTATTGTGTCTAGGGTTATGTATTGTATATTGTGTTTGGATTATTTCATGGTGTGTATAATAGCTCCAATGTTACATGGGGGCTACAATTGACTTCCTGGACTACATTGCCAATATCGGCTTAACTGACTTGGGTTACACGGGTACTTAGGTCACTTGGCATAACAACATAAATGGGGCTGCTAGAATTTGGTGCAGGTTAGACAGAGCCCTCTGTAATCATTAATGGATGAATGTGATCCCCAAAACATGTATTTATCATCTGAACAAAAGCGCATCTGACTACTTTCATGTATGGATTAGTTTAGGTTCTGCTTTTGATTGTGTCAAAAAAGAGATTTGTTTTCCTTAATTTGTGGACTAAATAGATAATTTAAGGAGTTATTCAAGAATCATTGGAAACCTTTGACTGGGGGCAACCCTATGGGAGCTCTCTACTATAATTTGAAGACTTTGGAACCTGTTTTATCTGGTTGGAATAAAACGAAGGGGGGTGGATGTACTTTAGAACACTAGGAATGTTGACGATGGTTTATTAGCCTCTGAGATGGATTTTGATTCTGATGATTGTGATAATAAAAGAGAAGCCTTGTCCAAGGCAAATGCTGATCTTAATCGCTACTTGTGTGTGGAAGAACAGTTCTAGCAACAAAAATGTAGACAAAAGTGGGCTTCGCAGGGAGATGCTAATTCCAAATACTATCATTCAATTGAAGTTTAGGGGACTGTGGTGGACAATGAGAAGGATATTTAGGATGCAACCATTCAGTTTTTTTTAATCTCAATTCTCATAAGACCAGGTTGATTACTGATTAGGGGGATAATTCTATGTTAGATTAAATTCCTACTTTAATCTCTCAAGCAGATAGTAATTTTTTTGGGATTATTCCCTCAATGGATGAAGTTAAAAATGTGGTGGTTGAGCTGAATAGTGATAGTGTGGGAGGCCCAAATGGTTTTAATGGACATTTCTTCAGACACAACTGGAAGGTGATCTGTATGGACGTCCTTCTTGCTGTCAGAGGTTATTTTGTTAGTATGTCCATGCCAAAAAGGGTCAAAATGTTCTTCATAAACACTCCAACACCCGCACCTCCTCCAAAACAACCGTTCAAGAAAACAAAACTAAAAAGAAATAATAAAGTACACCTATAGTAAATCTTATGCACACATAATAAGAAATTAAATACTATGTAATTTACATTTTAATATGGTATGAGGTGATGCCCTATTGTAATATAACTATGAATATGACGATGAACAACTTAATATCTTAATTATCAAAAGATAAGAACCGGCTCGCACACAAGAAAGGTCAAAACCTCATTCCTCCTTTGATAAAAAAAAATTATTCTTTATGTTTTGCAAATACTAAATGAGGACATTACCTTAGCTACGCCTCTGTTAGCCTTCTCATCCACAGTGCGAGCATTAGTTTTCAGGATGAGTACTCTTCTAGTCGCTCTGATATATAAAGGCTAAGGCGACATGGTCTATCTAGCTAGTTGTGGCATCCTAGACTATCCAATGACTCAGGCCTTTAAACTATCAAGAATTTATGACTTTGACTGAACCTCTAACCCTCGTGACTATATATATTACTATGATATGAATTATATGGGAATGTCAGATCAAATTAGGCACAGAGCATTCGCCCCCACACTTAATGGTTCAACTTGGCCTACCGACAAACATATTGGACTTCATGAGAAAGGTTGAGACATTTTCACACTAAAAAGACATGATCAGAACTAGTTCTATGCAACGTAGAGATTGACATAGAGGGATAAAAACCACAATGGCTCAAAGAGAATTGACTAGAGTTTATATCTGTTTTCTTTGGCCCATGTAACAGTGCTTGTGTTAGCTAAAAAGCAGTTGCATTGTATGAAGATAAAACTAGTAAATTAGCATACTAAATTCTAAACTCATCATAGATAAGATTTCCAATACAAACTAATTTTTGAGTATTGTTATAAGATATCAGCATTAAGACATACGAGACCAAACTAGAACATCCTTAATATAGTGATATATAGTGAAGTAGTATTCCACTTAAATTTATATTGAACTGAAGCAGAAACCTAATATTATTAAATAAAAATAGGCAATGATCATATGATAATGGTGACTAGTTTTGGATATAATACCCATTACTATCAATACAAAACCAAACTACAAATTCTCCAAGTTCAAAAACAAAAACAATTAGTTAGGACTATATCTCCCTCAAGCATTGTCCCTCTAAATTTCATCTCCATTTGCATCTGCATTTGTATCTTCATAATCATTAGCTTGAACCACACTAGTATCAACTATTAATCCATCTCCATCCCTCGCCCATCGTAAGTTTTGATCTCCATTCAAATTTTGCATGACAAACGGCTCATCTCCATTAAGCAACAATTCTTCTTCAGCTTCTTGAACTATAGTGTACCTATCAAATTGGTCTCTTGGTGTCATGGGAACAACAACGCGTCAATCCGTATCGATAGGGTCCTGCACGTAAAATACTTGTTCTGCTTAGGATGCTAGTATGAAAGGTTCGTTACACTCTCGATCATCCTTATATTTCAAATGCTTGAAATTCATTAGAGTAAAGTTAAACTCATCAACTTTTGTAGCCATACAATTTTTAACCCAATCACACTTGAATAATACAAACTTCATGCCTTAAGATACTGAACTTCAATAATGTTTGTTAGCTCCCCATAGTTTGTAATATCACACACAATGGGGGTTTTATCCTTCCGGCTAGAATAACTCATTTGTTCGTCTTTTATAACAACTCCTCTATTTTGAGTTTTCTTTCCCCTATCATGTTTCTTTGTTCTAAATCTAAAACCTCTAACAATATAGGTGTTGAATCTGACGACATCCTTAAGAGGACCTAAAGACAAGCATTTGATTTCATCGGATACTTCCACACCGTCATGTGCCAATTTATTAACTTATTATATATTAAAGTCAATGTCAATATAAAAGTATAGTACTTATTCATAATTAAATTATTAGTTATGATATTTTCGCTTACATAATCCTTCAACCATTTGTGGAACTCATCGTTGTGAAGACGATTAAGACGATGCTTTTGTGAATCTTGAGGATACTTTGATAAAAGTTATGCGAGATGCTTTTTACAAGTAAACAAATAGACATATGTCAATTCCATAAAAAATATATAAAAAAAACAAGGTCCCGTTTGGTTCTCTATTCAGAAAACTCTATTTAAACGTTATTTTCAAACACAGTTTTAAAATTCAGTTTTTGTGTTTATAATTATTAGTGTGCGTTTGCTAAATTTGTTTTTAAATACAGTTTTATATGTAAATTTTATATTATTTCATACATTAATAATACATGTATAAAACTATATATAAGTATTATGTATCTATTAATAATATTATTATTTAAATTTATATTATTCCATATGTAATTTTGTGTACATATACATATATATTTTTTATTTATAAGAATTACACACATATTAATGTGTTATATATGTGTATTATATATTAAGGTATAAATGCATTAAAATAATAAGAATGAATAATTCTCAGTTGAAAAATAAAAAGCAGAAGTTATAAAACACCATCAACTTGTTTTCTGAAAAACTTGATTATAATACAAAAATATTATAATTCAGTGTTTAAAAACATGTTGCCAAACACATATTTTTATCAGAATTGTATTTAAACACATAAAACAGAATTATAATTACAAACCAAACAGGCCCCAAATAATTATAATAGAACTTACTCAACAAATGGTGTCACTGCCTCGGTGTTGGCAAGAACGTGTCGATGAGCTTGCATATACATAACAGAATCAAGTTCAAATTAAACTTTTTTTCCAATTGCATGACCATTTATATACCCCCAATCACTAGCTGGTCGGTTAGCCTTGGTTTCCACATACACATATTGGGAATAAAAAGTCATGCATTCCTGAAGAATAACAGAGTTGGCAATGGAGGCCTCAGAATGAGCCCGATTACCAACGTAGCCTTTTAAAATGTGGAGGTACCTCTCAATCAAATACATCTAACTGTAAAGGACAAAACCAACAATCAAGAGTTCATGCGGCAAATGTATAAGCAAGTGTTCCATCACATCAAAGAAACTCGGAGGGAATATCTTCTCAAGGATACAAAGTGTAAGGGCCATCCGATTTCAAACTTTTTTGAATCAACTGCGATAACTATTTTTGAGCACAATATCACAAAGCAATTACTTAATTCAATCAAGGCTTTGACAATATGATTGGGCATACCCTTCGCGCTGCTATTGGAAGTAATTATTGCATTAAAATATGATTATCATGGCTCTTTAATCCCGAAATATTTTTTTCTTTCATGTTCACGCACCGTGAAAGGTTCGAAGAGTAGCCATCAGGAGCTTTAACATTTTGCAACACTTTTAAAAAAATATCCTTCTCTTTGTTACTCAGAGTGTACTCTGCTGGGGGGAGGTAGTGTAGATTTGACTCTCGTGGTTGAGGATGCAGCTCTGATCTAATACCCAAATTTTTTAGATCTTTTCGAGCCTGTAAATTATCTTTTGTCTTCCCTTTAATTCCCAACGATGTAAACAGGACATTATCACGGACATTTTCTCAATATGCATGACATCAAGATTATGGAAAATAAGATTATCCTTCCAATATGGCAATTAAAAAAATATGCTTTTTTTTTTTTTTTTTTTTTTTCCTGACACCTCTCTTTCCCTCCTTCTAAAGACATCTTCCATCTTATATTCATATTCAATGTCAAGATCATTCAACTAATGCAATACTTGCAAGCCTGAAAGTTTAAGCGGGGCTGGTCGTAATTCTACCCTCCCATTAAATGGCGCCTTCTGCCTACAAAGCCTAGGGCGTGAGTCTAAGAATCGACGATGACCCCAATAACAAAACTTCTTACCATTATCTAATCGCATTGACTCGTGGTCATCATTACAGTAAGGACAAGCAAATATACCTTTTGTGCTCTATCCCGATAACATGGCATAAGCGGGGAAATCATTAATGGTCCACAACAACGATCCATGCAACTGAAAGAACTCCTTACTTGACGCATCGTAAGTGCATACACATTTAACCCATAGCTCAACTCACTCATCAATCAATGGTTGTAAAAATACGTCGATATTATCTCCGGGTCATTTTGGTCCATTTATAAGAATAGACAAAATCAAGTTAGGTTGCTTCATGCGCAACCACGGAGGCAAGTTGTAAATAATGAGGATAACTCACCATGTATTGTGCTTAATGCTCATATTACCAAACAGATTAAATCCATCAACAACTAATCCAAGTCTAATATTGAGAATATCCCTCGCAAAAGAAGGTTTTTTCTAATTAAAAGTTTTCCAAGAAGGAGAGTCAGTGGGATGTCTCATTACATCATCGTTGATCATTTCCTTAGCATGCCATTTCATTAGAGGAGCTAAATAGGATGACCAAAATAAGTTCTGCAGTCTCGATTTCAAAGGGAATTATCTCATTTTTTACGGCTACCTTCGAACCATAAACACCATTAATACTTGATTCCTCATCTTTATATCGAGAAAATATGCATATGCCACACTTTTTAAGACCCTCTATTTCATTACGAAACAACATACAGTTATCTAGGCATGCATCCCATGTATCGTACTTAAATCCTAAGTTTTTTATTAACTTGTTGGCTTGGTAGTATAACTTGGGAATTCTAACATGCGAAAATATCCTAGCCAAAAATTTCAATAAAGTCGTGAGAGAACAATTTATTAAACCATGAAGTTGCTTCATTTGCAAAAGTTCAACAATAAATGACAATTCAGTAACCCGAGGCGAACAATTTTCAAAGAAGTCGCATTGAGCCTTTTTTATAAGTTTATAATACTCTGGAACATCTTTGTCAGATTCAAAGACATCTTCGGTGTTACATTCCTCCTCACGCATATTGTCATACGTGTGCGGAATACCTGTTCCCTCTTGAACCATTGTAACCATGTTATCTCGAGTACTCAGTTCAACAGGTATAGGTATATCATCAACTAACATATCATCCCGGGGAATATTTCTATCGCTGCTTACACCACCAACAGTTTGTCCATGAAAAATCCAAACCTTATAAGTTTTGTTGAAACCATGCATCTCAATGTGATCTCTCACAGTTTGTTGGGGGTGGTACACTCGATTTGTGCATCTCTTATAGGGGCAATAGATTTTTGTTGTCTTGATGTTTTTCTTTGCATATGCATAGTTAAGAAACCTGTCAATTCCATTAATGTACTCTTTTGAACACCGGTTGTGTAAATCAATCCAACTCTTATCCAAGGTTCCCATCTATTAATCTAAAAAAATGTTAGTAAATTTATATTTCATATTATAAATAAGAGAAAACCTTCATAACATCTTCGCAATATAATGAAAAGATAAAGAGATTAATAATAACAAACATGAATTCCTAAAGAGATTAGCACATAAAGGGGGAAGATGCTATAAAAATAACAATATAATTCAACACATAAATTTAAATATTAGTATGGCTAACTAAATCGAACAATTCAAATTTGAAATATTGAAGTACTAATGCACACATGATAGTGAAAAGTATCAAATAAGAATTCACACATTCAACTAATTAACATCTAGATCACTAAATATTTACACATTAAAAAACTCACATGACACATACCCATTTTTATCCTCGTTTGAATCTGCATGCTCATTTTCTTCTTCAAGTGGCACAAACTCGTCATCATCACCAAATACTTTTTTTACTCTTTAAACCACCTTTTCTATTTTTATCTTTGTTTTGAATTGCCGAATACAATTCATGGATTCCCAATTCTTTCAATTTTGCTTTATTCTATTCTATTCTCCCCCTCTTTTGTTTCTCATACTCCTTTAATGTCACAAATATTTTATGCGAAAATATATGTGATTAAAGAATGAATGAGACTCACACTACTTCTTTTATATTTATATAAATACTTAAAACATAATACTTTTTGTTAAAATGATCACTCCTAAAGAATCACTTTCCATCAGAATATTTAGGGAATCCTTTTTTATGGGCATACATATATAAGATTGTGTTAAATTTTCAAGGCTTCAATGTGATTGACCCCAAGACTTACTGGAACATATTTTGAAGAAGAAAAAAAAAATAACAATAAACAATGTACAAAGTTAATTAGGATCTTTCTGAATAATTGGTTAACATGATTGACACAATTATGTAATAAAATAGAAATTCATTGTTTATGTTCCCAACTAGTATTTCAGATTTAACTAATATTGTTGATCTAACAATTGAGGATGCTTTACATGCTTCCAACTCTTCTAAGGCTTGATTTTTCAAGAACCTTACATAACTATCAAGGCAATGGGTGAAAAAGAAGCAAAAGATTATGCAATAATGGCATAATGACCAATGCAAAAGAAGAGATATGAAAACTTTTACTTATGCTTCTTTTCTTAATGGCATGTGTTACATTAGAAGAATCAAACTTAGTCTGGAGTAGTCATAAGGTCTTTATATATATATATATATATATATATATATATATATATATATATATATATATATATAGTGGTGGAGCCAAGAATTGTATTCAGGTAGGGCACTCAAAGAAATTATCAGTGCGGGGGTTCAGAGGCGTTAGCCCCCAAGGCGATTGTTTTTAAATTTTTCACAAGTATTTAAGTTTTTAGTAAAACTTAGCCATATTATCAAATTTAGGAAACTATACATTCAACTGAAATTAAACTAAAATATGAGTTTAGGAAAAACAACTTAATAAAAACAACCATAATAACATTAGCAATCCAATAACCTTAAATTAGAAAAATACAACAAACCAAATCTAATAAAACCACAAATACACTTTGAAGTTTAATATTAATAATATATATTAGTTGAATTTATTCACACATTGTAAATTGTATAGTAAAGTCAAAATTGTACTGTCTAACATAGCATGATTTATATTTATTTAAAAATTCAAATTGTTCCATCACTCTATAATATTTTGCATAACAAAACTGACTGAGTTGGTCGTTTAAGTTGGTTAATTCAATAACTCAACTTTTTTAACTTTATAAAAAGAATAATGATATGAGTACCAAAAAATTCCACCAAAACCTCCCCCAAAAGTGGCGTGAATTCTACTTATTCTCTCACTAACCTATTAAGTGTTACCTTGTGGTATGGGTCCCGTCAGGGCAC
This sequence comes from Sambucus nigra, assembly GCA_949130495.1. Lineage (NCBI taxonomy): Eukaryota > Viridiplantae > Streptophyta > Magnoliopsida > Dipsacales > Adoxaceae > Sambucus > Sambucus nigra. The sequence continues at coordinate 193,023,799 of OX422208.1, forward strand.
AAAAATTTATTAATTTTGGGGGAGATTTTGGGTGACTTATTTGGGACTCGTAGCAGGACTCTTAGAAAAATACACTAAAACTTTAAAAAAATCAAATCTTAGAATATATATATACACACACACACACTTTAGGTATGGCTGCTGCCATATTAAAAAGAATTCTTTAGTGCATTTTGGCTGCTGCCATATTTAAGAAGAAAAAAAAACTTTCCATCCCCCAAAACACAGGTCTCTACATTAAAAAAAAATTCTCCACTCCTTAATCTAAAGAACCCACTGATTTCATGCTTAAACATTAATCGAATCAGGTATCTACACATAAAGGATCACAAAGGGTATGAACATTACCTTCAGAGCGCTAGAGAGAAAGAGAGAACAACAGAGGAGGAGGTCGGGTTAGAGAGAACGACGGAGGAGAAGGCAGGGGTCGGAGGAGAAGAAAGTCTGGGTGGGTGCGACGGGCTATTAGGGTTGGGTAGGGCTCGGTTATTTTAGCAGCTACTTGTTATTTTGTTTTTTTGGGTGGGAGTGTAACACCCCGTAACTTTGAGGACTTAGAATTTAATTATCTTTGGGAGAAATAAAAGTTGCTTAAATTGGAGAATTTTAAATTTATAATTTGGAGAGTTTATTTGAATTGGATGAATTATTTAAATATGATGAAGTTAGATATAATTATTCATATTATTGTTGTGTCGCATTTTTTTGGTCGAAAATTAAAGGATGACAATTCTGAGTACACGGTTGACTCCGGATAGGTTGAGATAGTTAGAAAAGAGTACCCAGGGGGTGATCATCGGGTCTCGGGACACTTTTAGGTATAACCGGGCCCACACGGGGGTGTTTGGATCATTTGGGCTTAGCCCATAAGCCTAAAAACGGGATTAGGTATAATTAACATAAGTCTAAATGTGTTGAATGACAGAAAATACAATTCTAAACCTAGAAACTTGAGAGAAGAAGAGAGGGAGTCATTGGGAGGCACTTGGTAGCAATTGAAAGCCAAACTAAGGAGGATTCGTGTGTTCTTTGTCAAACCTTCATCTAACCAAAGGAGATCAGACACTACAAAGCAAAAGGCAAGTGTTTATTGCAAATCGAATCGATGTTATAATACCCATGTGTAGGGATTTCGTGATTTAGATTGATTTTTTTTAAAATCTTTGATGACAAGTATCAATTGATCACATGTTTGGGTAGAATTGCATGTAGTTAGTGTTTAGATCTGTAGAGAATTATAAATCAGAGGAGTTTTTATTATTGCTACTGATTTTAATCTGGGTTTTGAATTGAATGAAACAGATGAACACAAAACTAGATTTCTAAAAGAGTTTTGGGGGTTTGATTCATTCTTGATTAATTTCGGTGAAGTTTTAATGTGTTTAAAACGTTAGAAATCTTCTTAACTCAGGTAGAAATAGTTAGGAACAATCGATTATGAATTTGGTGAAGAATTATGAGGTTTGGGTGAATCATAAATGGTGTAAAATGCTGCTGCAAAAGAGAGAGAACGAAGTTGAAGAAAAATGGACCGGTCTGACCCTGGAGGGTGCGGTTCGGTTCGGTCTTAACTGAATAGTGGACCAATTCGATCTTGGGAAGCCGGATCAGTTCGGTGCTCTGAATTTTTAAAATTTCCCCTTTTCTCTTGCATTCCTAAATGGACGTGGTGGAAAATCCTTAAGCACATGTGAAAATAATATTGGGAGATTTATTAATTTATAGTAGGCCTACGATGGGAGTATGACTTCATATTAGAGAGAGAATTATGACGGAAATGGGATTGGTGAAAGTAATTCGTAATTATTCTGAGAGATGGATAAAGAATTATGGGAATCTAATGAAACTATGTACATCAGTAGATTAAAGATGGTAACTACTGAATTATTATATAACAAGGGGTAACTAGAACCTTAGAGTTGTGTGAATACTCAAATAAATGCGATAGTGTGATAAATAGTAAAATAATATGTACGTTAAGTATTAGAGAGATCCATACTACGTACTAATGTGAATGAGTGGGTTGTGGGTGTACCTACTGAATTACATATCCGTGGAGTGAATACATATGATGTACTTGTGATTTAATTGATATGTTTGATGAGACATTCCGAACCATGGTCGATGAGACATTCCGAACCATGTTCGATGAGATATTCCGAATCAAGTTCGATGAGACATTCCGAACCAAGTTCGAGAGGACATTCCAAACTATTAAATCCTTAATGTGTAATATAAGGCCATTATATTGAAATATGTACTTTTAGTATATATTGTGTGAGAAATATATACCTTATGATTATTCTACTTTGAGAGACAATAGACTGGAAGATGTGATATATAGATATATATCTAAAAAACTTAAATTAAGTAGAGAGACTAAATTAACAGATTTAAGATAGATGGTGAATATTTAAGAAAGTAAATTAAGTAGTGAGACTTAATTATGAAGACGTTAATATAACATATGGGAAAATGTTACATAGTAAATAATTAACATATGAGAGATGTTAAAAAAATGAATGTACTGTATGGGCGGTACGAGGAACTTAGAAGTGTAGATAAGTTCAGTTAACCACTTTAGTCTAGTAGTTTGGGTAGTTTAGCTAGGTGGGATGAGTATAGAACGTTAGGCGTGCACTATAGATGAGGGGTGAGGAAAACTCAAGAGAGAGTGTACGTGATCCTAACATGTATAATCAATAACCTATTTTAAATTGAGATAAATTACTTGTAAGATATTTTCAAAGCGTTATGAGTACTAACTCTTGCTATAAAAATATTTTCAAAACCTTTTAGGTGTCCAGCTACCGGGACGCCAAACTTGATATCTATTACAAGGATACGTAGCTGCAGCACATGTGGATGCTAGCAGGAGTTTGCATTAGATGCTTCATTTATTTGTTCCTAGAGTAGGAATGTATTCTCAGTTACAATTTATGTAGGGCATGTTGCCCAGTTATTTTCAGATATTTTTTAAATTATTTTATTCATTGTTGGATATTTATTTGGATTGGGATTTCGATCGAGGGTTTATTCGGCAAGTCTTTTATTAAGTATTCAGTGTGTTTTAGTTTCATATTGGTGTGAATGGCTTAGTTTATATTTTTGCATATATGTTGGTTTAATTAAAAGATAAAATTTAACACCAGCTTTTTGAATACTAGGTGGTTAGTAATGTTTTAAAAAGTTTCGAAAGTAATGCTAAGAATGAACGAGATGCGATTCCTATTTAATTTGATATAGGACTGATCACCCGATATTTTATTAGGCGGCGTGTCAAAGGGAGGTTAAGTATTTAGAGTGGGAGAAAAAGTTTTAGTGGAGGGAAGTAATTTTTGTTAGTCATCCTATTTGGTATATCTTTTGAGATTGTAAATTTTATGGTATCATTTGGTTCACTTTATAAGACGAAAATAATTAACTGTGTCAAAAAGTGACATTTTTTTAGACGGCTATAATTATTAGTCTAAAATAATAGTTTTTGAGACGTCAATAGTTAGCAGTCTAAAAAAATAATAGTTTTTGAGATGGCTAATTCTATTCGTCTAAAAAAGTATGTTTTAAAGACTATATTTTGTTTGTCTAAAAAAATAGGGTCTTAAAATCAACTTTTTTTGTTAGTGCCGTGGGTAGAGGGGCACCTATAAGTTTCGTATGTAGAGGTATAGGGATTGACATTGGGAGACTTAGGTTCATAGTAGACCTACTTGCGTTAGATATGTTAGAATATGGCATTATTATAGGAATGGATAATCGAGCTACTGACAAGGATTGTGTTAAATTTTATGGGACCGTTACGAGTTAGTAGTTAAGTATAGAACAAATGATTAGACAATGGTGTTCACCATAGCGGTGAACATGATTATGGTACATTATCTTGTTTGGGGTTTAGTTATGGTAACATGGATTGTGATGAAACTTGGAGCAGTAAAATGACCTTATGAAATTTGGTGCACTTTAGAGAGTGCAAAATATTGATGCGTCATAGAAATTATAAGGATTTTAAGTCACGATTTGGGTGCGGATAAATTCCAACTAGTGCACCAATTGGTGTTACGTTAAGATTTGAGCAAGAGTCATTTATGTTGATTAAACTATTTCTTATTTGGGTGAGGATAATGAGAGAGTGTTTGGACTCAGGAGTAGGGTCACTGATGCATGTTCAACTCCTGCTGAGCGAACAAGTATTGTACTGACTTGTGGTCTATGAACAGGAGAAAATTCTCCCCCAACAAGTAGTGTCTCCAAATCCGCAAGGCAAACATGACCGATGCTAGCTCCAAGTCGTGAGTGGGGTAATTCCTCTCGTGAGGCTTGAGCTTGCGGGAGGCGTAAGCTATAGCCTGCTCCTCTTGCAGAAGTACTCCACCAAGTCCCTGTAGGGAAGCGTCAGTATATAGCAGGTACTCCACTCCTGCCCTAGGTAAAGCGAGGACTGGCACCAAAGTCAACTTGTCTTTTAGCTCATCGAAAGCCAACTAACAAGCATCATCCCCTATGTATGGTACCCCCTTGCGAGTCAGATTAGTCAATGGACCCGCTATCTTTTAAAACATCGAATGAATCACCTATAGTACCCTACTAATCCCAACAAACTACGTATCTCTGACGGTGTTATAGGCTGCATCCACTCCCTTATTGCGGACACCTTTCTTGGATCCACGGATATCCCCCAGGCAGAAATAATGTGCCCTAAAAACTGGACCTCTCGTAGCCAAAACCCACACTTCTCATACTTAGCATATAGTTGATGCTCTCGCAGAGTCTGAAGAACCCATCTTAGATGCTCGACATGATCCTCCTCAGTCTGGGAATAAATCAGAATGTCATCTATGAAAACAATGACAAAATGATCCAGGAACTCTCTGAATACCCTATTCATTAAGTCCATGAACATCGCTGGAGCATTGGTTAGCCCAAACGGCATAGCTCGGAACTCGTAAGATCCATAATGCGTCAAGAAAGCAGTCTTCGACACATCCTGCTCCCTAATCCGTAACTGATGGTATCCCGACCTCAGGTCTATCTTTGAGAAGAAGGCAACTCCTCTCAATTGGTCGAACAAGTCATCGATTCGGGGCAATGAATACTTATTCCGTATCATGACTTTGTTCAACTCTCGATAATCCACACACAACCTCAATGACCCATCTCTTTTCTTCACAAATAACATGGGAGCACCCCAGAGTGAGGTACTGCTACGGATGAAGCCTAACAGATGCTCAATATGATCACGCAACTCTCTCATCTCAGTTGGATCCATACGATATAGTGCTTAAGCTATTGGCTGAGTTCCCGGCATCAAATATATAATGAAATTTATCTCTCGGCTTTGCGATAGTCCTGGTATCTCCTGGAACACGTCAAAAAACTCACAAACTACGAGAATCGAATCAATGGGAATTAATACCTCTTTAGAGGTCTCCTCCTCTATGTAATATGAATGAGTGGATGCTCCTCCCTTAGGACGAGGCATCGCCACCAGAAACATCTCCTCGCTCGAAATAGCAAAAATAATACTCCTATTGAAACAGTCTATCATGGCTCTATAATCAGCAAGCCAATTCATGCCAATAATGGCGTTATGCTCATGCATATCTAAGACTAATATGTCTGCAGGCAAAATTAGACTCCCAATCTCTATACCTACTCCCCAGCATATAAATAAAATCAACGATCCATTACCCAACGGTGAGTCTACACATGTCACCGTACTCTCTGCCGAGTCTAATAAACCCGTGGCACGTGCAAATCTAATGGTTATGAAGCATTGTGATGCCCCAGTGTCAAATAAGATAAGCCCCATCGTACCATGGATAGGAAACTTATCCTCAACCACGGGTGGTGCCTGCGGTGCTGCTGCCTGGTGGACGTTATAAATACGTCCATACTACAATTATCCTTGCTGAAATAGGATGGCTAGGATGGCTAGCAAGGCTGGCATCTGAGGTGGTGCTGGGAGGGCGGCTGGGAAGATCGGTCTTTATTGCTCCTGAAGGCCACCCTTCTGCTACAGGGCCCTTTCCCCCTCAGGGAAATATTGACGTCTATGGCCATTCTTGCCATAACCAAAACATCTTCCCCTAAAATTTCCTCCCCTTTGTCCTTATTGTCCCCGACCCCGATGGCCGTTACCACTCCTCCATTGGCCCTGTTGATACCGTTGTTAGCCCTGATGGACCGACTGATAACGATGTTGGCCCTACTAGCCCTGCTAACTGGACTAACCTTATTGGCCCTGTCTATAGCCTCCCTGTCCCTGCCTAGAGTCTCCAGATTAGAATCGCTTAGTAGGGTCCCTCTGATGGGAACCCTGATCACCCTAACGGACCTTCCCCTGAGCTATTGGTGACCCACTGGTACTACTACCTCATGTCCGGCCCTGCTAGTTGGACTCTCCGGTTCGCTTGTTCCCCTGCTGGTGGAAACGGTGGTCTTAGCAATGCAATAGGGCGATGTTGAGTACATCAGTGTAAGTACCCAACAATAGATTACCCAAGAGGTGCTGGCGAATCCTCCAGGTCAAACCATCAATGAATATATGAATCTTCTCTTCTTCAGTAGATGCCTCATCTGGCACAATAGTAATCAGCCTCGTGAACTCCTCCTCATACTCTGCAACAATCATCCTGCTGGAGATTTAACAGTTCCCGCCTCATCTCAGTCTGCGTGGCGGAAGGAAAGTATTTACGGTCAAACCGCACCCAAAAGCTCTGAATTGTCATATTATCCCTCTCTTCAAAGGTGGTAGTGGACTCCCACCACTGTAAGGTGCCCCCACTAGATTGTAGGAAGCCAGTAACTGTTTCTGAATGTCTGTGCACTCATACATGCGAAGATGCCTCTCGATGTCTTTCTTCCATTGGCTCGCGATGGCGATATCAGAACTGTACGAAAACTCCGGGGGATGTGCCCTCTGAAAGGCATCCCTGACCCTCTCCCATGCAGTGGGAAACTGAGCTGGAACTAGCGCCACAGCCTGAACCTTGGGTGGGGACTGCTGCACCACCGCTAAAGCTACATTTATCGCCTGAGCAACTATGGCGGCAACTTTAGTTGCGTTCATCATTCCCTGAGCCTAAGTTACTGGCTGCTCTGGCTGGGCATTTCTATCCATCGGGGCTCGTCTTAGAGGCATCTGAAATGAGAAAGAATTTTATTAGTCCACAGTTATTATCAAATCTCAAATAGCTAAAGATTTAATCGCATAAATAAGATTACAACAGTCCTAAATATGGGGCTCTATATCAAAGGACGATAAGCTGAAAGCATAATAAGCCGTACAGATCCTAAAGGACTCTAGAACCTGATGCTCTGATACCACCAGTGACACCCCACCTAATTAAATACTGGGTGATCAGTCCTTTATTAAATTAAATCAAAGTGTCCAGTTGGTTCATTCTTAGCAACACTGTAGAAAAATAATTTTTCTTTATTAATCACTTAATAAATAATTAAGCTAAGTGTCAAAACATTTAATTTTATAAATTAAGACCTATTATTACGATTTAATATGAAACCATTTTTATGAACACAAAGGATAATATTAAAACCAAACCATCCAAAAGAAACAACCAAGCTAGATTAATCAATCCAAATAATAAATCCAAATTGCAGGACAAGGAAATAAATAAAACAACCCCAACAATAGCTAAATCCTGAAATCATAAAGAGTACAAGTCTCTCTCTGAACTAAATGAAATATGGAAACGGGTGACACATGCCCTATCTGAGAATAACTAAATAGAAGACTGAAAAGATAAGAATGGAGTCGTCTAGTGCAAGGACCTGCAACTTCCACAATAGCCGCAGCACGTCAATGGTCCAAAGATCTAGGCCTGACGCTCCTGTGGATGGGCGCCTGTAATATATATATATATATATATACAAGAGGAAGAAAAGATAACAGGAAACGGGTTAGAGCCCGAGTGTAAAACAACTTTAAAAATAGTTTATAAAGTATTTAAAATGCTTACCAATTGATATTACATACATGTTAGTACCTCGACAATCACTTGAGAATTCTCACCTCTCAACTAGTGTGTACGCCTAATGTACTACCGAATTAACCTAGTTAAATCTAACCTACTTAACTAGTCTAACCCAAATTTTCATTCACCAAGCCTAATCCAAATGGTCGCGTGATTATAGTTTATATCTAATAACCTTTTCTTATGAATTTGCCAAGCCAGTTATATTCATCTCAATTCAGACTTTAGTTTTCAACCACTTAATTTGTTTAATATTAATTATTCCATTTTATCTACTTACAAGCACAATAGCTGAATCACATGTATAGGTATATATATTTATCACTCATATAATATATATGCTAATCGGGCACCCCGCGTAAAATCTATGGTGCTGGTATACTCTGCTATCAAGTCCCCGTATCACTCGTACAAAAGGGAAATACTAGTTTGAAATCAGTCTCGAACTTTATTAACACAAAACACACATATTGGAGGCGAAACATAGTTCCAAGTCACTAAGAGGCCAGCACATACCCTCACGTCTCTTAGGACCATCTGACAATCATTCTCGAATAGCCTGTACCAAGGATGCTATGTTCTAGGGTACAAGTCAATATCTCCCATAAAGGTTCAATCGAGATAAGACTGTCCCGGCGCAGAACCTCCATGATAGCAAGTAGCGCGGGAAATGATTACACACAAATATATAATATAATATATATATACATGCACCCATATATATATATATATATATATATATATATATATATATATATATATATATATATATATATATATATATATATATATATATATATATATATATTCACATTATTCATCTAGGTACGCCCATGACCCATACTATTCGAACCATGCGTGGCATATAGCGCCCGAGTTCTGCGTATAATTTAAGTCATTCTTTTTATTTCCTCAATTACCGTAAATCCTTAAGTACTTCTCGACTTTCGAAGTGTATCCTCTTAATAAATATAAAATCAGTAGGTGTACACTCACTACTCTACTGGTCTAAGTTCTTTTAAATTCTCGCAAGACCTAATTTAACGTACGCACAATTTCCCACTCAATTTATACCCCCGAAATCCCATGGTTAAATCTCATATAAAGTCGTATTATTCGGACCCTAATTATACCCTACTGGTCCTTCTCAAGTCCCATTATAATATATAAATTATGTCCAAAGGTCCTTACACATCGGGAGTGGATTAACATTTAAAAGGAGTAAAAGTTTTCATTTCCAGGAGGAGTCGATCAATCGATGAAAGGGGGTCGATCGATCGATCCAGTCGACCGCTCGACATTCTTGAGTCGATCGATCGAGCAGTTCTTGGCCCAATTTCTGTAATTCTTTACCTACAGGTTTACTTAACATAAGTCCTCAAAACCTCCATTAATTCATCCCAAACTCCCAACCAATCAAACTAACAGTTATATTATCCTACATACATGATTTCTAACATAAAACATACACGAATTCATCAAGGGTTATCAATTTAAAGGGTTAATTCAAATTAATACGTCAAGAACCCTATTATTATCATCATGATCAATATCTTCCTAATTCTTCCAGAATTTAACCTCTACTGGACATCAATTTCGTAGTCAATCATCTACATACAATAATAAGGTTGTCCTAACATGATTTCTATTCAGAATTTCAATATAAATCTCCCAAATATCATTTATCTTTTATGAAAACATAAATTACTATCTCCTACACTAGAATGGGTGTGTTTCAACTAAAGAACAACAAGTTAGATACTTGTATGGAAATCAAAGGTCTGATCCGATGAATTAGAGTGGTGTAGGAACGATCCCCTTCTTTCGATCTACGCATTGGTGGTGGAATTGGTGAGAGTGGTGTAGGGTTGGTGGCTCTCCTCCTTGGAAGCCTTCTCTCTTCTTTTTTCCTTAGCCTCTTTGCAACTCTAATGTTTCTAACCCTCGAGGACTCTAACTCCCATCAGATATAACACTTCAATTTTCGTCCATAATTAAGGCCTAAAATTTGAAATTACCAAAATGCACTCCTGGGTTATCGATTAGGCCTAAAAACGTTCCGAGACCCAAACTAAACCCCTGGGTACACTTTTTTGACTATCTCTACCCTTTCGGATACATTGGTGCACTCTAAATGACCATACGGGTGATTTATAATTAAATTAATTTTTATTTCATTAATTTAGTCTCGACACGACACCGCGCGTCCCGACTTAATTTCTATGATTGTCGTATTATTCACTCGTGATAATTTTAATAAATTCAATCTCAAATATTACTTTACCCATTACATAATATTCAACATAATTCTTACCAATAATTACTAACTCTCGTCATGCTAGTAAATATTTATTTTAAAATCCGAATTAATATTGAATTAATTTATCCCAATTTAATTTAATTAATCCCACAACTAAATGCCATAAAAATACGGGATATTACATTGGACAACTCTTCCTACTGAACCTTGAACTCCTGAAATTCCACCGAAGCCATCCTATGAGGTGGTATAGAGATAGGCAATATGCCTTGATGCACATATATAATAGAGTCCACCTCCCGGTGTGGGGGTAAGCTAAGAAGGTCATCGAGGAACACATCAGAAAACTCCTGCTCCACTGGATAATCCAACAACGTCAGACCAGGGTCCTCCTAAGACACCATACTACTTAACCAATTAAAATATTGCTTATGCTCTTGCATGGTAGAAAACTTGCAAGGATAACCCACATCATGCTCACTTTTAAAATGATGGCGAGATTCATTTAAGAGAGACACCGAGACACTATGCCGATGTCATTCGATGGTAGTGTCAAAACACGATAGTCAACCCATACTTAGGATCACCTCAAACCCATACATGTCCATGAGAATCAAGTCATACTCCAGAACATAATGTACTTCCATTACCACACAACTATAGTAGACCCTATTGAGAACTATACTGCCACCGACCGAAAGTCCTATAAAGGTAGGAGGGTGAAATTGATTTACCTCTAAACCCAAGATGAATGCTAAAGAACTCGAGATGAATGAATGTGATGCGCCTAAATCGAACAATGCTTTACCCAAGTGTTGAACAGTAAAAGCATACCTTTCTTAAACGACGGATCACCAGAAGGACTGCAAACTGGGATATGGCATAAACGCATCCGGGGTTGAACCTTCAACTCTGACCACTGGGCACCTAACTGGGATGTGAAACTTCCATACTGTGCCTCACTAGCTGACGATACTCGAATGGAAACTGCTACTGTTTAGGGGGGCGTGTAACTGGAACTCCTACGAGGTACAAAATTGATAGACTATTGATCGCACTGCTAGTTCCCAGAATCTCTCTATGGGCAGTCCCTCTTAAAATGGCTTGGGGACCCACACGCAAAATACGTTTTTGGCCATCCAAATAGTGAATGCCCCTCCTCTCTCTCCTTATTCCCAGAGGGGTGTTGGGGAAAGAAAGGGGGATAAAAGGTCTCACGCCCTTTTAATTTAGGAATGCTTCGGTCGTCGTCGGTATGAATGTAAAAAGATGGAGTCGGCAACCAATTTTGCACAAAACAGATAAAAGAACATGTCGCCGCCTTGAATGAGCGGCATCAAAGACAAACCGATGCTTACGAAACCAATAGTTCAAAGGGTTCGGGGGCTAAGTTATGAAATGGGAAGGTGTTAGGAATCCATCCCTCCCTTTCCGTCTCTCATGGGTTTGTGTTGTTATTTTCCCTTATTTCTTCGTGAAGTGTGTGTGCGTGTATATATAATGGAGATCGGAATCACCCAAATCATACCATAGGAAAGATAAAGTGAGGTCATCCATAGGAATGTTCCCAAAATAATATATATAAAATACGATTTAGGCGTTTATCGTGATATTGATCGTTATAATGAAACAATAATATATGTTGGATAGAACGCTAATAAGGATCATAAATATAATATGTATAATGATGCAAGAATATGATAAATGCGAAAATGAGGGATTTAGGAAAATTGGAAAATTGGACTCGAGTCTCGGGCTTTAATTCGAGACGCCTACATAGCCTATAAAGGCATCAAAGTCCTGTAGTTCGCTTGCGGCATAGGGGTGGAGTTTATCCCATATATTCTAATGGGGTTTTAGTATATGTGTGTGTATTGAAAAATTTATTTTAGTTTTGAAAAAGTGTGATGGATAATCCCATTTGGAATTTATGGTCGTACCCTTTTTTTTGTTTTTTTATAGAAAATAAAGTATGTGCAATATACTAATAAAAATGTAAGATGTTAATGTGTATGAACTAAAGTAAGAACTAGATTATGAATCTAATGTATTTAATGCGAAAAACAAGAAATTTAAAGAGAGAGGGAAGAATTGGGACCTTCTTTGAAGCTTGATCTTTGATCTTGGATGAACTCTCTTGAATGTGAGATGAATGTTGAATGAGAGAGAATGATATTTTGCCAAATTGCGTATTAAAAGGATGGGAATGTAAGATTGAATGGAATTTCACATGAAGAAACTTCGTTGATTGCAAGAAAATGCTGCTGAGATCACTGATACTGATGGATCTGAGGTGTGTCTTGAAAGTGAGGTCATGCCCTCTATTTATAGGGTCAGTGGTAGTGACGATTGTCATGGTCGCAGTCTTGCCAATCCGTAGGTAACCTTAGACACATTGTCGATTGGCAGGGAAATGGACCTGCCAATCGGCAGTCTCATGGAGATTTTTCTGGAAAAATGATCGTAGAATGCAACTTGTTGATCCAAATAGTGCACGGGGCATATCGTTAGAGAGGTAATTCAGAGACCTTTGGATCTCTCCCGGGTTCGGCATTTAAATTTGGGTCAAATATGGCTCGAAAGCGCACATCAGTCCTTTGGATGGAAGTTTGTTGGACAGAAATGGATCGTTCGTTCGAACGGTAAGTCAGAAACATGCACGAGGCAGACCGTTAGAAAGGTTATGTGAGGTAATTCAACATTTCAAAGAGCCTAGCTTAGTAAAAAAAGTTAACTTTGGTCAACCGGGGCCCAAAAGTGCTTGGTGAAATCTCAAAGTAAAACGAATCGTTCGTCTGTATCGTAAGTCAAAATTACGCACCGAGCAAAAAATTGGAAAGGGTATTCAGTTCCCTATAAATATTCATTTATTGTCGTTCGAGCTGAAGTGTTGACCTTGGTCAAACGGAGCTCGAGAGCACCTAGTGGCAGAAAACGGATCGTTCATCGGAACTGTTATGTCGTTTCATACACTGGGCAAACCATTGGAAAGGGGAGATTCAAAGAGATTTTGCTTTTATGATAAAGTTGACTGGGGTCAAATCGGACCCTGGGAGTGCCCGATGGCCTCGAGATTGATTTTCGATAGTAAAATAATTCATTCGTCGGAACCGTTATGTTGATTCGTGCACGGGGTAGACCGTTAAAAAGGGAATTCAGAGCCCTTAGAAGATTCATTAATCTTTCTCTTTGATGATAGAGTTGACTAGAGTCAAACGGGGCCCGGGAGCACCTGATGGCCTCTAGATCGGTATTCGAATTATGACCTAGGGCTTGTAGTGAAATAGGGAGGTGCTGGGGACCTAAGGAAAGGCTTAGGGGATCCTAGAATGTGGTGTTTATAGAGCCCCTCGACGGGTGAGCTTGGAACAAGTGAAAGCCATCGAATAGACACCATATGATATTTAGGAAGGAGGTCGATTCTACGGACCTAAGGGACGAGGATGACTGATTCAGAGGGTCGATGACGATTTTGAGGACCTAAGGAAATGCTAGGGATGAACGATTATGTGGGCCGAGGTCAATTCCGAGGACCCAAGGTAGGAAGCGACCAATTCCGCGGGTCGAGGTCAATTCTGAAGACATAAGGTAGGGAACGACCAATTCTGCGGGTAAAGGTCAATTATGAGGACCTTAAGTAGGGGTGACTGATTCTGAGGGTCGAAGCCAATTCTGAGGGCCTACGTAAAGGTGACCATTTCTACGGGTCGAAACCAATTCTAAGGTCTTAGGTAGAGATGACCAATTCTGAGGGTCGAAGCCAATTCTGAGGGCCTAAGTAGAGATGATCGATTCTGCAGGTCAAAGCGAATTTTGAAGGTCGAAGCCAATTCTGCGGGCTTAAGTTGAGATGACCAACTATGCGAGTCAAAGCCAATTCTAAGGGCCTAAGTAGAGATGAACAATTATGCAGGTCGAAGCCAATTTTGAGGGCTTAAGTTATGGCTTTCTTTGGGGAAATTTGGAGACCCCACTGGGGAAATTATCTTATGGTTCCTTTGGGGATTTTGGGGAAGCAATTGATTTTGAGTTTTTTTGGTTCCGTTGGGGAATAGGAATTAATTCATGGATGGGATGTTTCCCTTGTTGGGGATTTTTTTTATTTTTGTGGTGTCCTTTGGAGACGTTGATGGGGATATATCAATTGATTTTAGGAATTCTTTTGGGGAAATAAGTGTTCCTCTAGGGAACTAAGTGTGGTAAAAAATACTTTTCTTGGTGAAAAAGATTCTAAAATTCATAATGTAATTTTAGGAATTTTTTGGGGGGATTTTCATGATTTTTCGTCATTCTTGTGGGAATTTATGTACGAAATTTCAGGGAGGCACCGACTGCAGAGTGTAGGAGGTGCCAAACGGCAGTGGCATGGTGGTGTGTCAGGTCTTGAACGGCCTGACGAGCGATCGGGTAAATCTTTCTTTCTTTTATTGAAATTATTTTTACATTATGATCTTTTTCGATATTGATTATTTACTGGGCATTTTGCAGGTGACCTTCAATCCTTGGGGGATGGCTATCCTGCATACAGGGTTGACTGCGGTAAATGCGATGCTTGTTGGCACATGAGTTCGGCTACTCCTAGTATCTCAAGGAGAAAGTAGTTCGACAGGTGGTGGAGGACGAGGTGATGGTGCCACCTGCAAGGCCCATGGTGTATATGAGGCGAGAACGGGAGATGTTAGATGATGCATGAGTGGAGGCGATGATGGGCGAAAATTACTCATCATATACCGATACAATGGTGATATGTGATTACTTAGATTTAGTGTCGATCTGGTTGATGATGCCCAACATATATAACGTGATGCCTCTCCCCTAGGCAGGTTCGAGTCGGCCAGTAGGGTCTTCCCACAGCGTAGGTGGTGCGTCGACATCGGCAGCAACGACGACCTCAGAGCTTCCCTTTGTACAGTTGTATCCTCCTTTTTATAACATTTGACGGGCTGATGGAGGGTCGGTGCGTATGCTGCACCATCCCAATGCGATGGATCCGGAGGAGCTGGGCCTGGCGGAGGAGGTTTTTCAGCCAATAATATTCTTTTCATCTCTTTGTCTTTTAATTTTTTGATTTTTTTCTTTGCCTCAGACTGGCTGATTTGCTCTTTGCAACACATCCGGGTATCAACCACCTGGCTGAAGGACATCCAGGATTGGATAGCTTCTGGAACGGCTCATATTTGGGAGTCTATCCCCATTTTGTCTTGTTTAGTGTCTTCTTCTTTATTTGAGGAAGGGTCTAGCTCGGGGAGTGGAGGTACATCATCTCATCAATGGGGGAAGCGAGCACGTTGCAGGGATGGAGGCTTTTAGGGGGGGAGAGATAGAGAGAGAGAGAAAGAATGTAGGTGGGTTCAGTCTGAGTCCCGTCGTATTTTCCTTTCCTGTAAGAAATATGAAACAAAATAATATATATGCAATAAAATGAAGTTCTTGTTTTAGTGACTTAATGTACATGAGCCATTTACTTTGCTGCTGAGACCATAAAAAAAATTAAAAATGATTTGAGAGAAAATTTATTTTGAAACAAGATGGGTAAAAACATAGAGAGGAGGAAATTCAGAATTCTTTTAAGAATAAGAATTATTTTTATTGAGTTTTTTTATTTAAAAAAAGAAGGAAAAAGGGAATTTTCCAAAAATAGGGGGTTGCCGATCAGCATGCCCCTTGTCCTGCCTATCGGCATGTCAGTCCAATCCAATCAACCCAAGGCTTTACTTGCACTTTCTTCAATTGCTTGGTACTTAGTGGGGTAAATTTTTCTCCGATTTCTGTAGGGATTTTACCTTTGGATGGTGTTTTCCAAGTATAAATAGGGGGTGTGGGTGGAGCATTTTCTTCACACCTCCACATTTCTTCTCTTTTTCATTCTTCTTGCCTCTTATCTCACCAGTTTATGATATGGCTCTCCCCGGGAGTGTTAAATTTTCTAACTACCTCGAAGCTCTGGAGGCGACGCTCTCATACAATGTCAACTATGATGCTTTCAACACGCATCGAGTTTCTTTATGCTGTCAACTACGATGATATCAATGCCCCATGTTGAAAACGTCTAGGGAGAAGTCATATTATATAATTCTCGTGAAGCCAAGTGTTGAAGGTTGGAAAAATGCTGGCATTTAAGACATCTTCCAACGTAGGCAGTGCAATCCTGAACCATGGTATTCCCGTAGTAACCCTGCTGGATGATTTTCTTGGCGAGCATATAGCCATTCATATGGGGTCCACATTCCCCGTTGTAGATTTTCTGCATAATCTCTTCAATGTCAGCCCCTACGATGCAGTGTAAATGGGTTCCATTGAAGTTTCTCTTGAACATTGCTTTATCACAAACAATGTATTGGGCATATAGTTTGTGAAGGGTTTCTCGATCTTTCTTGTTAGAACCTTGGGGATACCTACCATGTTAGAGGAGGTTTCAAATATCATAGTACCGACAGTCAACTATATCAGGATTTTCTTTTGTGATGAGCTCAATGTGGTAGTAGTGGGTTGGTTTATCTTACTTTTGGAGTGGGAAAGGGGCGATCATTATTCTTTCGGGCATATCAACCATGGAGGCTAAGGTATCAAGGGCATCGGCTAGGTTGTTCTTTGCTCATGGAAGGTAGTGGAAGGTGATGTCTTAGAATTGGGCGGCCAACTCTTCTAGGTGGACATGGAAGGATAAAAGTTTCTCGTCTTTGACTTTCCATCTTCTGAGTACTTGATCGGTGATGAGGGATGAATCCCCATAAACATCTAGGTATCGAATTCCTTTCTTGAGAGAAACTTTGAGGCCTACCAGGCACACTTTGTATTCAGTCATGTTGTTGGTGCAGGGAAAATCCAGCTTGATGGAAATGGGAGAGTGATAGTCATCAGGGGAAATCAGAAGTATCCCAATGCCATACCCTTTCCTGTTGGCGACGTCAGCGAAGAACATTTTCCATCGAAGGTCTACTTGGGAGGTACAAAGGATATTCTCATCGGGGAATTCAAAAATCTAGACATCGACTTTTTTCATAGGGTAGTTAGTAAGGTAGTTAGAGATGACTCTTCCTTTCATATCTTTCTACATGACATACACAATATCGAACTCGGCTAAAAACATCAGCCATTGGGCCATTCAGTTAGTCATAGAATCTTTATCCAATATGTATTTAATGGGATCCATTCGGGATACGAGTTTGATGGGGAAAGGTGATCATGTAGTGCCGTAACTTTTGGGTGACCCAGACAAGGGCAACAAATGCTTTCTCCAAGGCGGTGTAATTAACTTCATAACTAGCCAATTTGCGACTGGCATAGTAGATGGCTCTCTCTTTATGGGATTCTTCAAGGTATTGTGCTAGCAAAGCCCCATTTGCAGTGTCAACTACGATCAGGTATAGGAGAAGGGGAAGATCAGGCTGCGGCGAGATAAGTACTGGAGTTCGGGTTAGGTATTTCCTAATTCGGTCAAAGTCTTCTTGGAAAGCTTCATTCCAAAACTTGGTGTAATACTTTGGAAGGAGTTTGAAAATGTGTTTACAAATATAAGTTGACTGGATGATGAACTGGTTGATATACTGCAATTTTTCAAGGAATCCGGGTACTTCCTTCTCTGTTCGGGATGGTGGCATCTCGAGTATGGGTTTCAACTTAGTAGGATCTTCTTCTTTCCCTTTCTCACTAAGAATGAATCCCAAGAGATTCCCTTTGGTAATGACGAAGACAAATTTATGTAGGTTGAGTCCTATCACCTACAAGAAAAAAATCATTTATGTCAGTTTAAAAATTGACATAAATGATATTTATTTATGTTAATTTGGTTTTGAAGGTAAATTTTTGTTTCAATTTAAGTAAAATTGAGATAAAAAACAAACCATTTATCTCATATTTATATACAAATGATTTAAATATAGTGGTAATTCTTTTAGCCTTTAAGTAAAAACTGAGATAAATGGAAAAAACAAGGGGGGGCTTTTTTCCCCCTTCCCGCTCCAAAATTTGCTCCTCAAAATTCTTTCCTGTCTCTCTCTCACATGTAGATCTCTATTGCTGGTACAACTATCTCTGGCTCTCGCTCTCACAAGTCTCGCTCGCTCGCATAGCTCTCTCTCTCTCTCTCTCTCTCTCTCTCTCTCTCTCTATTCCCTCTATAGAGTTCCGCCTCCGTCCCGACAAAGCTCCATCATGCAGGTATAAGATTTATCTTAAATTTCTAGGGTTTTCCAGATTTATTTCTAATTTATGTTTGATTTGTTCTTGATTTTGTTATTATTTTTGGATTTGAATTTATGTAGATATATGGATTGGCTAAATTTGTCTATATATGTGGATTTGCAAGAATTGTTTGTCTAGATTGCGATTTGCTGATTCAATTTGTGTATATATGTTTGTGTGTGCCTTAATGCCTTGTGATTTGTTGATTCGATTTGTGTATACGTGTTGATTCAATTTTATTTTCAGATCTTTCAACTAATTTTGGTTTCATTTTGCAGATCAGTCAATTATGTTTAGGTTAAATTTTTTTTTAGATACGCTAATTTTGTTTTAGAGTTGCATTTTATGCTCTTTTAGTTGATTTTTAGGGATTTTTTAAATTTTGATTTGGGTTCTTTTCTATGGGGGTTACATTTTTATGTTCCTTTATGTTCTTTTGAGTTATAAAGATAGTTAATTTTTAGGGTTTTTTGCAATTTTGACTTTGTTTTATTCAAGGATAAACATAATTATTGAAAATATATTTTTTATGCACCTGCAACAGGTATACTTGAACTTACAACATGTATACACCTTGGGAACTTGCAACTTGCAATAAGTTTATTAGTCTCGCTATAACTGTTCAATTGTTTGTTGTAGTTTGTTATTTTTCTTATAATTTATATCTATGTTGAATATCCGCAACAATCTTTGTTAAAATAATTCAGTTCATTGAGTTCTTCTCTTTTGTTTCTTTTCCTTACACAAGGTTCTTTTGTTGAGTATCAACACGGATATTTTGTTTCTTTTTCCTTTGTGGTGTAATTTTGATGTGAATCGAGGGCAAAATTGCCATTATTTGGATTATTTTTGGGCATAATAGTATTGTACTTTCTTTTGTTATTTTTCTTTATTTTTATTAAAGCATTTTCCCTTGGTATTTAGAGCCTAGGAGTAATAATGGCATTTTTGTAATTATTGCCTTAGCTTGGAGCCTAATCTACTCCTCCCTTTAAATACCCCCTTGTAGCCTCATTTGAGGTAGACTTGAATTTTGAATAGAAGAATGGTATTTCTCTTTCTAAAATTGTGTGTTATAATTTTTAGGAGCCTTTTGACGGGTGGTTACATCAAATTGGTATCAGAGCGGGTGAAGCTCTACATTAATGCTAGTGTATTGGTGACTTTTTTTTTCTTTTTTTTAAAATCGTACACTACCTTCGATGGCTCCCAAAAAATCCAACAAACATAATGAAGAAATGCAAGAATTGAGGCATATGGTTGAATAACAAACCCTAGTTGCCCAAGACCTCACCCAAAAGTTTGAAGCCCTACTATAAACCCTAAAAAGCCCTTACCCGGCCCCACCCCTGCTCCCGCAACCCCCCTGGACAACCACCCCACCTCCGCCCCTCCCTCCAACATTCGTCACCCCGACAATGTCCCCCCCCCCCACCCAAAATCCCTCTCCAAACTCTACCACAAACCCTTCCGACCCAAAAAAAAACCCTGCCCTGACCCTATTCCGCCCTGGAACAGCCCGCCTCTACTCCCCTGCACCCCGCATGCCAGCCCCTTCCCTCCCAACCCATTTTCGTGCCAAACCCTTGCCGCCAGACTCACCCAGACCCAACAGACCCTTACCTGCCCATCACCGACCACCACAGACCCCTTTCCCTCCCTAGTCGGCAACCCGAACACCCCCTACACCACTCCAGTCTTCATCCACCACAAACATTTGACCCGTCTACCTCCTACCAAACTCGATTTACTCCCACTAGCCCACTGTTCCCCCACCACACTTTCGAAACCCTTCCCAGGACATTCCCACACCCACCCGACCCACGTCATGACACTCCTCACTTTTTGAGTCTCTGGCCTACCATATATCCCCATCTAACTACCTATTTACACCGTTCGACCCCTAATCACTCCTTAGCCCCGCCTTCACACCATGCACCCTCCCACCACACCCTCTCACAACTACATTCGGGTTCCTCCTCATCCACCTCCGTGTTTGGGGAGAATTACCCCAGTATTTTGGATTGGATATCCCCACTCCCACCTGGTGCTCCCCGACACGCTCCGCCCTAAGACTGGCGTTGTTTCTATTATGGCGAGCTTGGGCATTTGGTAGGTACTTTCCCTTACTATCCCCAGTACGGTCAGCCTCTTCATCCACCACCTTCATAGATACCTCCCCCTCCTATTGGTGTTATTCCCTCTGTTCCAGGTCACGTGATGGGTCTCGATGCTCATCAAGAAGAGGGTCCCCTCTCTATGGCCCTTCAGCTGCTTTCACGGAGCTTCCACGGGAATATCCGCATATATGTGCCCATGTTTGATGGGTGGTTTTCTCCAGATGCCATGGTCGACTGGTTAGCTTTGATGGAGACAGTTTATGAGTACAAGCGAGTCCAAGGCCGCTCCTGTGTCCTCCTTGCAGCCACTAAGTTCTAGGGATTTGCCCGGTTTTGGTGGATTGCCTCCTATTCAAACTTGGCCGGAGTTGAAGGTTGCTCTCCAAGCGTCGTTCATACCGCCTGCCTACGAACGCGATCTCTTTTCCCGCATTCAATCTCTCAGACAGGACACCTTATCAGTAGTGGAGTACGCGAACTAGTTTAAGCTTTTATGCACTAGGGATCGTCTTCCCGAGATGGAGGATCAGCAGATCAGCCGCTATATATTGGGGTTACAGCCATACATTTAGCACCAACTTGGTCTGAGAGAGATACCGACCTTTCTGAAGGCAATCGAGTATGCATCCAGGTTCGAAGCTTACCATACAGCGCCCGCAACTCTTCCGCCCTCTCGGACTCTACCTAGTCCGATTTCTGCGTCAACTCTTCCTGCAGTGACATCTTCAGCTCCCACTTCAGCTACTCCCACAGGACCTCCTACCTTCTGGTGCTTCAACTGTGCCAATATTGGACACTTACCTTATGATTGCTCTCTCCCACAACGCCACGCATTATTGGCTATGGATCACCCACCTGACTATTTGGACGCATCCAAGGAGCTTCCCTAACATGCCTTGATTACAGTTTTGGAGGGTGATTCAGTTGGTCTTCTCCTTTGAGTTCGAGGACGAACTCTTTTTCAAGGAGGGGAGATTGATGTGAATTGAGGGAAAAATTGCCAATTTTTGGATTATTTTTGGGCATAATAGTATTGTACATTCTTTTGTTATTTTTTTTATTTTTATTAAATCATTTTCCCTTAGTATTTTGAGGCTAGAATTAGTAATGGCATTTTTGTAATTAGTGCCTTAACTTGGAGCCTAATCTACTCCTCCCTTTAAATACCCCCTTGTAGCCTCATTTGAGGTAGACTTGAATTTTGAATAGAAGAAGAGTATTTCTCATTATAAAAGCGTGTTATAATTTTTAGGAGCCTTTTGACTGGTGGTTACGTCATTTTTACATTACAGCTGAAACGAACTATCTTTAGTAAATGCATTTGCTTCTATTTTGAGTGTTTTGGATCTTTTTATATTTTTATTTAATGATTTGTGTGGATTTTGAGCTTTCAGATTTGCTATTAGTTTGTAATGTTATATTAGGCATTGAGACTTTGAGGTTGACATTGTGTATGCTTGAAACTTTGAGGTTCAACATTGTGAGACTTTGTGGTTCGACATTTGTACTTTAAATCAAGCATACGCTGTTGGTGGTGGCTTAGCTAAAGTTGGGCCAAAATTTAGATTGATATTTATTAATCTAACTCACATTTAATTCCTGTCAATGTGCATCGTTTTTCTACGCTCACATCTATTGTTTTCTTTATAGTCTTAAGAATGAGATTATTATTATGTTCATTCGCAATTAACACCTATACATAGTTAGGCTTTGATTGTAAATCATTATTTTTTAAGTCTCTTTTTGTTTAACTGTGATGAACTGGTGATTCATTGACTTAATTTAAATCATTCTTTTTGTTTTATGGTTGTGGTTGTAGTTTTTTTTATTGGATTACATCTTCTTAATGATCCTTATAAATGAGTGCTATTAATTATTTATGATATATCAATTATTATTGAATGATATTTTAGTATGTTAAATTCCTAAATGTGATTCCTTAGAACCTTACTTTTGGAATTTCCTTATATTTGTTTTATGTTTACTAAATATGGTAATATGTTTGATTATTGTATTCCGTTATCTATAATTATGAGGACAATCACTTCAATTGACATTCAAACTTGGGAACATGACATCATGTATCCCAATTACAGTTCTTGCTTATTTATTAAACTTTTTTATTAATGTTTTTTGTTATGCTCTACCCTGTTTGGGGTTTATGTATGATTTATGTGCATAATGTATTGACATCATGATTGAACAAGTGATCAATCGTGCCTGTGTAAATATGAAGGAATGTTAATATAGGCATAATGATCGAGTCATCAAGTTGGTTTCATAGTGCCCCTGTTTTCTTTTATGTTAGGAAGCCTTTTTTCGCTCTTTCCTTATTTTGAATCATTTACTTTCTCTTTAGTAGGCATGCGAATGCTCTTGCAATGATATAATTACTATACTCTACCTCAATATTAGAATAGAAAGATGACACTTTCTTTCTTAGATGTCGACTCAAATGTCTGAAACCATAGGGGTTAGATGTCGATTCTTCTACATTTTTATGTATATTTATTGTTGTTTCCATTTAGGATGAGGTATAAAATTAAATGTCATAGATTTTACTGCTGGGATTGAATTGCTTTTAGCTAGAAATGATGATTACTGGAAATTGCTCATGATAAATTTCTATTGAAGATCATCAAAGCTAATCTCTATTTATGTCATCTCTTTACTATTAATATTGGAGATTTATTATTTCCAAGTGCGCGTGCATTTCAATTTGTGGTCTAATACACTCAGTGTGAGTATATTTCAAAATCTCTATATTTTTTATTTGCCATTTACAAATTTGATTTGGTTCCTTTTGTATCTCCCACTTAAATGCCTCTCATGTGTTTGAGCATATGCCCTACTTGATGAAGTCATCTCCCTGTCACTTTTTTATTTCTGTTCACGAGGCTCCACAACATCGCCATTTTGGGTCCATTAGTATCTGATATCAAAAATATTAAAATAAATGGAGTTTTTCTACATTGAATACTATAGCATATAATAAAGCTTATATTTTTATCAAAGAGTAAAAAAGGAATCATTTTATAGATTCATAGGAGTTCTATTCTTAGTTTTCTAGAGATATTTTTTTTAATGATAATTGAGGCAAAGTTGTCTTTGGGGCATAGATATTGTGGAGAGATGACTCTTGATTGCAATTGTCCACATTTAAGGCTTAGGAGGACATGATGTGTTTTTCTTGGTAAAATTATCAAGAACTTTAAAACAATTCTTGGTTCAATAACAATTTGAATTTCATAAGTTTTTTCCTTCTTTCTGTGTTCCTTATTCTTCAGAAACTTCACACATTTTTCTAAAGCCTAAAGTGAAAAAAAAGAAAAAAATTGAAATGGCCCTGAATATCCCAATAACACCCTGAACTGTGCATACTGTTGCAAATACCTCATCCAAGGGACTTTCTAGCAATATTTTTTAGCTACACATAGAGGTTATTTTTAACAAGTTCGTAGTTTAGGGATGTTCTCGCTTTGGAAATAATTCAGGGGGCTTCTTATGAAATCTGAAAGTTCAGTGTTTTTTTGTGCACTTTAGCCTATCCAAAATCATGGCAAGTGTAAGATCTTTGGGTCCAAATATTTTGACAAGCAATAAGACCAGTGCTTTGTCTCCCTTCCCTTATGTATGCTTAGGATGACATGTTTTTTTCTTCATTTCATATTCATTATAATTCATTTCATCTCTCTGTCAATGGGAACATGTTTTTTGTGTCAATTTTTTCAGATGCTCCACTGAAAAGTAGTGTATTACTTTTAATAGTAAGAATGTGGCACGCATACTATATTTTTTTTG
Organism: Sambucus nigra; assembly: GCA_949130495.1. Taxonomy (NCBI): domain Eukaryota; kingdom Viridiplantae; phylum Streptophyta; class Magnoliopsida; order Dipsacales; family Adoxaceae; genus Sambucus; species Sambucus nigra. The sequence continues at coordinate 193,048,158 of OX422208.1, forward strand.
CGAACACAGTGTGAGCATCATTTTAAATAAATACTTTCTTGTAATCTTTGTTCAGGTAATTAGCTCCCCTCCCTTCTTGGAGTAATTATTTTGAGTAGTTATATTGATTAATTGTCTTGATTTTATGGTTAAGTTCACAGACACACATAGTAATTATCTTTGTTTTGTTGTATTTGAGCCCATTTCAGTCACTGTCTTCTATTTCTACATTAACACAGCCACGTTTCTTCTCTTGCAGCTAATCTCTTCCTTATTCCCTTCTCTTTTTAGGTAAGCATAGATTATCATTGACATCAATTGTTGATTTCATCACCTCTTTGTTCAGGTACACATAGTAGAAAATGAGTTACAAGCCCATATTTGGTTTGTTGTTTATTATTGTTTTATTTGATTGTATTATTGTCTTATATTTTATTTTAGGTTGATATTGCAGTACACTTTATTTGATTTTTTGTTTAGTGTTGATATTGGGAAACAACAGGCTATTTTACTCGATGAAGAGGTTTATTGGGAGGAAAATGTCAGAGGTTGATGAGGAGTCTAAGCAGGTTTCTTACACCGTGGTACAAGACGATAATGGAAATGTTAAGCTTGATTGCCCTATTATTGGGAAACAGTTTGCTGCTGAAGCAATTTCAGCTCAGGTATAGCAATTTCTTCTCATTTTAGATTTACTTTATACGTTCCTATTGCTGAATTATAATGCCCATTCATTATCATTGGTTGATTTTAACACTAAATCCATACAAATAATGAAACACTAAATCCTTATGCCGAATTACTTATGCGTGCCACACATGAGTTCTCCTACCAAGTTGGCATTAATCACATATGATATAGGGTTCTTGGGCATTTTTGTATATTGCAAGCACATTTTTTGACAAGTTTGTTTCGTTGAAGTAGTTGTTGGATGAATTTGGATTCTTTAAATATTATTGGAAATGTTATTCCATTAATTCTACAGTTTGGAAAAGGAGAAATTATGATTATACCAATTTTGCTTGGGAACACCGTAACATTCGTTTGGAAGCCAACGAATGGTTTTAATAAATTTGGAAATCTAAGCACCAATCAGAGTGTATGGCCCGTGATCCTAGCACCACTCAACCTCCCTCCTTCAGAGTGTATGAGACCTGAATTTTTGATGCTGTCTTTATTAATACCTAGGACAAAGGCACCAAGTGAAGGCATTGATGTCTATTTGGCTCCTTTGATAGAAAAATTAAATGAGTTATGGGTAGAGGGTGTGAAAGCATTTGATTCTTGTAGAAAAAAGAGTTTACACTGAAAGCTATACTGATTTGGGCAATTCATGATTTCCCAGCTTATAGGACATTATTTGTTTTTGTAGTTCATGGTTATTTGGGGTGTCTTATTTATGGAGAGGAGACTTAATCTCAACGTCTAAAGACTAGTGGAAAATTATATACCATTCCTATAGGAGGATTTTACCCCCGATCATAGTTTAAAATTTGAGAGAGGTTCCAATTTTTTACCCGTTGGGGTTAAACATAGGCTACTTCTGAGAAAACTTTCAGGTTCAAAATTTGAGAGTAAATCTTTTAATTATGGACCTAATATGCCCGACAAGAATCCTTAATTGAAGAATGTAAAGCATAAGAAGACCCCTATTGAGAATGCAATTGAGAAAATAAAGGCATGCTCTAGAAAGTCAATTTTATTTGACTTGCCTTATTGGAAGGGTAACTCGGTTCGTCATGTATTAGATGTAATGCATGAAGAGAAGAACATCACCAAACATCTTGTGGGAACATGCCTTGGGGGGAGTCATTCGCAGATGGAGAAAATGCACGACATGGCCTAAAATTGTTGAAACTTAAGCCATAATTATGGTTAAAAGAAGATAGTAGCGGAAGGAAAATAAGTCCCCATTGTGCGTTTACTTTGACTAGTGAGGAAAGAAAAGTGCTTTTAAACACAATATAAATTTGAAAGTTCCTTATAATTTTCCAGCCAACTTACAAAGGATTATTAATTATGCCACCCATGATTTACATAAGTGCAAGTCTCATGATTGGCATGTGATCATGTGTGACACCCCGCCTAATAAAATACCGGGTGATCAGTCCTATATCAAATTAAAACAAGAATCCCAGTTGGATCATCCTTAGCATCACTGTCGAAAACTTTTCAAAACTTACTAACCACCTAGTATTCCAAAAGCTGGTGCCAATTTTAACTTTTTTAATTACACAAAACAGTACATGCGGAAATAAATATAAACCATTCACACCACTGATTAAAACTCAACTGAATCATTAATTACACAACTTGCCGAATAAACCACCGGCCACCAAAGAAATAATCCAATACAAATATCCAACACCGGAATAAAATAAGTCTGAAAGCTGAACTGAAAGTCTGGGCGACATGCCCTAAATGAAATTGAAACTGATGAATGATTCCTACTCTAGGAATGAATGAATGATGCGTCTAATCCAAAATCCTGCTAGCATCCACATATGCCGCAGCTTCGTGTTCCTGGAATAGAATATCAATCCTGGCGTCCCTGTGGCTGGACACCTAAAAGATTTTGAAAATAGTTTTATAGCAAGGGATAGAACCCAAAACATTTTGAAAATATTTAGCAAGTGAATTAACTGCAGTAATTTAAAATGCATGAATGCGCTTCATATTTAAGTTAGTGTCGCACTCCCTTGTGGACATTCTCACCCCTCCACTATTGTGCACACCTACCGGTTACCTTAACTCCACCTAGTTGCACTACCCCGTCCAACTACTCCTGGTATAACCTACCCTTGCCATACTACTCTAACCCGAGTATAATAATTTCTTGAAGTATAAGTTATCTCACAATTAACTTAATTAATTCCTATTAAATAGTAGCATATAACCGTGTCACAAGTTATATAAAGTAAATACACCACACACTGTATTATTACTCGTATATAATATTTACTACCATTATATACGTACCTTTATCGCAACATCCACACATATAACATACGTATATCCATCCCTTCGAGCATACCCTCGCCGGATGATCCCCTCTAAAATGCTATCTCACTAGGTGTGCTAAAAAAAAACCTAGTTTCCCCAAGTTGGAATCGCTCACCAACTTGGCCCAAAATATAAACGTAGTGGAGGCGGTCATATTCCTTCCCTGAAAGTGAGATAAATCCCTCACCCATATATATACCGAACGCTATGACCTGGGGATATACTCGCCCTACTCCTCAAGCTAGGGGATTCACCCACATCGCGCAACCTCCCTTCATAGCATTAGAGTATATAAATTGAATAAATATCTAGTCACTGATATTTAATATCACACACAATATATACACGTATATATATACTATCACTACACCGTATATACATAATATAAACCCCGACTATACCGTGTACTAAAATCCCGTACACTGCCTGTAATTTTCCGAGTCTGTGGCCCGACTCAACGTAATTAATTTTCTCACTTAATAATTTATCCTCTTCCCGAGTCTATGGTCCGACTCTAATATATTTAACTCACACCTCAATTTATATAATACTTTCCTCCCGAGTCTATGGTCCGACTCCAATTAAATTAATTAACACACTTATTAATTTAATACCTTTCCGAGTCTATCACCTGACTCTAATTAAATTAACTAACACACATATTAATTTAATACCTCCCCGAGTCTATCGTCCGACTCTAATTAAATTAATTAACACACATATTAATTTAAATACTGATTCGAGTCTGTGGTCCGACTTCCAGTTAATTAATTTACACATTAATTAATTTATACCAATCCGAGTCTGTGGTCCGACTTTAATATAATTAATTAACACACCTATTAATTAAATACCTCCCCGAGTCTACAATCCGACTCTACTTAAATTAATTATCACACCTATTAATTTAATCTTACCCGAGTCTACAATCCGACTCTAATTCAATTAATTATCACACTTATTAATTTAATCCTACCCGAGTCCACAATCCGACTCTAATTAAATTAATTATCACACTTATTAATTTAATCCTACCTGAGTCTACAATCCGACTCTAATTAAATTAATTATCACATTTATTAATTTAATCCTACCCGAGTCTACAATCCGACTCTAATTAAATTAATTATTACACTTATTAATTTAATAACTTGGTGTCACCCAACCATTATCCCCGGGCTCGCTCACTTGTCCCATACCTTAATATTTCTCGAGTCTATATTCCGATTCCAAATTAATTACTCTCTCTCAATAATTAATTTAATATTTTGGTATCACTTAACCAGTATACCCGGACTCGCTCACTTGGTCCATTTTACCTCTCATAATTTCATTTCCACATTATGCCCACAATGTGTCGTACATTCATCTCCATAATTTCCTAATTATATTTACCTATAATTACCAACATACCCGGCCCAAATTCGCTTCGATTCCTTTAATAATATTTACCATAATTAAGTATTTCACTTCGATTCCTTTAATAATGTAGCATCACCCAACTATAATACCCGAACATTATTCCTCGGCCCAATTTCAATACTTATGAATTATCTCCCAAATTCGTTCATCTCATGCCATACCGTTCACACCCTCATAAACCCAATTATATCACCCTATAATTGTTAAGGAAATATGTGTCCATATGAATTTATCACTAAATAAAATTAAGGGATTAAATTTTAAATAAAATCCACTTTATAAACGAACTGGTCGAATTGTCAAGTTCCTGGGACCGTCGATCCCGGCTTGCTGTTGCAGCCATTAACGAATCTTTAAGCTTTTGGTTTCTCCCAAACCCTTACCCATTTCACAACCAACATATCCTCCACACCAGAAAAGGTTCTAAACACCCTAGAGACCTTAATCCATCAATAAATTTTACAAAACCCTAAGTATATTCGATTTGGGTTTTCCACCCGGGTCTGTTCTACCAAATCCGACCCTACCATATTCAGTCCATGTAATCACTATACATATTGTAACCCACTCTACAATTTAATCTTAACAGATCCAAATCATAACTTAACATCCATTGAGTAATTAATTATGCCCATTACTCTAAATTCATAAAAACCCAATTTAAATCTTGGTTACACACCCAAAACGAATTTTCATATACACACACTATGATATGAATTGATTATCATCACTTTAGGAATCACAACAGTTAACCACTTGCCTGTAAGTGTTCGTAGTGTCTGATCCGTTGGCGTAGTCCCTCAATTTAGCTCCAAAATCCCCAAATTGGTTATTGATTTCCTTTTCCCCAATTTTCCTCTCAAGCCCTAGGCTTAGAGTTGAGTTTTTTGTCGTTCCCTAATCTCTCAATTAGGTTAAAAACATCCAATCCCGTTTTTGGCCATGTGGGCCTAATTAAAAAGGCCCAATTCATCCCGTGTGGGCCCGTCTATGCCCAAAAATACTCCGAGACCCAATTACTAACCCCGGGTACTCTTTTCTGACTATCTCGACTCATCTGGACGCAACCGCGCACTCAGAATTGCCATCCGAAATACTTTTCAAAATTTCCAAATTTCGACCTCAAAATGTGACACACGAGATTTTGAACCATTAAACTTAAAATTCGCCAATTATAAATAATTCGGCTCACTCAATTAAATTTTCTAACTCATGAATTTAAGTTCCTCCAATTTAAATATTTTTATAGATCCCAAAAAAATAATTAAATATTAAATCCTCAAAATTACGGGGTGTTACATCATGCAATTGGTTCCTTTGTTGTTTAAGCACTGTTTCTCTAAGCATAAGGATTTACGGAGGGCCATTATGTAAATTAGCATCTGCTTCATATTTTTATGTGAAAAAGTAGTCAAACGGAAGCACATCGTGGTCGTAAAAATAGCTATAGCTGAAGAAATTTATGTGTTTCCCCCATTATTTTTTGACATAAATATTCACTTATTGGTACACTTATGCGACGAGGCAATTCTTTGCAGCCAGTTAGATATCGATGGATATACCCGTTTGAAAGGTTGGTGAAAGTTTTTAAAGATTATGTCAAGAATACATTATACATTGAAGGATCAACATCAGAGGAATATATTACCATGGAGTCATCAATCTTCGCTCGAGAATATATGCCAGACCTAAGCATTGTAGATAACTGTGATGAGTTCATCGATAAGGGTGGTCATATAATGGGCACATGGCTGAAATTAACAAGTTTACAGTGTGAACAAGTAGCTCGTTATCTATTTGAAACTTATGAAGATGTCGAAAAATGAAAAAAGTAAGTTTATGTTGTCTTTTTACATTATTTTAACTTTTATAATTGATCAAGTTCATGATATGTTTGTCACGATCAATGTAAGAAATATGATGCATGTGGGAATAGAAAAAGATGAAGAATGATAGCACAATCAGACAATGAATTTAGGCTATGGGTGTCACAAGAGGTAATTATTATGAGAATGTCTTTTACAAAATGAAAAATTGCAAGAAAGCTTTAAAAATAACCTAATTAATTTATCTATGATCTCATCTATTTAATATGGGTGATACGACATCAAGGCTTGCTCGTCTAACTACTGGACCCAATTTCATGGCACATGAGCACAAAAAGTATCGATTAAACGGTTATGTATTCGGTGTAAGGGCGTAGTAGGAAAATACCAATATACAGAACTCGAGCATTTTATATAAGGCTTTCACTTATTTTCGAGCGAGTGCGAAAGATAAAAATATCGTTGAAGATGAAATGACTTACTATGATGTCATTCATAATATATTTGAATTAGACTACATAAGCTTCAAATAGGTTGTGTTTTATAGTGATTGGGTAAGAGTTGAGGACAAAAATACTTGTAAAGTTGATTTAGGTATCAATTTGATCATTGTTGACTTGTACAAGATGATGAGCAACGACCATGTGAGTGATGAGCCATTTGTTTATGCTTTTCAAAAGGTCAAACAAGTGTTTAACTTGGAGTAAATCAACAATGATCCGCGATCAATCATCTTACATGCGCCAAAGCGTCTAAGCAATAGCGTGGATGACTTGGCTGCTCCTACCAAATATCAATCCCTTTGGGATGATAACTTGAATTTGAAATAATTCTTAGACATGTAATAAGGATTCCAATTGTTTAAAATAATTATTAGTTTGGTTTATGATATGGATTTGTATTCTTCCAATGTCGTTGTTAATTTGTATTCTTCTAATGTCACTATTAATTTATCACAGTTTAATGTTTTATTGGATATATTATTGTTGGATGATAGTTTAATGCTTTGTTCATTTGGATTGGCTCAGTCTTTGGGGATTTGAATCAATCTTTGTTGGTTAGTTAGTGAATATTTTTATTTAGATTTTAATCAGTATAAGGATCATTTGAAACAGTTCTTAGTTTGGTTTATGTAATGGATTTGTATTCTTGTAATGTCTTTGTTAATTTATCATGCATATTGTCTAACAATGTCAAACTAATTCATTATTTATATTACTAAATCATGTTCTTATATATATATATATATATATATATATATGTATGTTTCCACTAATAATAATTTTTGAAGAATATGTCTTCATCAGGGCGTGATCAGCGAAGTGTTGGAGAGGAAGGCTCGTCTAGCACTAGGATTCTAAAGTGGGGCAAGCTGGGAAGCGTAGTGGAGAATAATACGGCCTTCCAAGATAAGGACTTGGAATTGGCCAATACGATTATTGGCCCCGAGTACATTGATTGGAGGAGGGTGCCCGTTGAGCTTAAGATGGTAGTTCGGGCGACATTATAGGTATATGCTTGATTCAATAATATTTGAATTTTATTTTATAATTTAAATACTACTAAGTCACTTACTTTAATATTTCTTGTAATATTGGACAGGAACAATTCGACTAGCCCCGGGAATTACATGACGCCACGTTGGAACAGCTAAAGAAGCAACGGAAAATGTGGAAGAAAAGCATGTGTTCATAGTATTTTGGTACGGGTCGGGAGTCCAACTTACAGTGTACGAACACGGTCCCAAAAAGGAGACAATCTTATTGGAAATTTGGCAACAGTTTGTCGATAATGAGATATCATATAGACAATTTTCCTCTTATGAATTGGGGAGAAAAAACCGAGCCAAGAAGGTTGATGTGCACTGCTCCGAACGTATGTCCTACGCCAAGGTTAAGCATAGGATGGTAACTTTTGAATGTTATTTCATTTTACTTTTATTGTATTCTATTTGGTTGTAATTATATACTAATTCACCGATTTTGTATTTTTTATTTCAGGAGAAGGGGAGTGGTCCTGGGGGTAAGCCACATAGACTTGATGCCTACGTGGCGATTCAAAGTAAGAAAGGGAAGGACAAGGAGGTCAATTCGACTATGACCACCACTATTGTAAGTTATTACTATATTTATGTTATTAATTCATTATTTATAATCACATACTTTTTTTGTTATTTCGCCTAATCGCATCCTCTTTTGTTATTTCAAGAAAAGCTTAAAGAAGTCCACAACTCGCAGAGTGATCCTGACAAGGAATCTATGAGTACGGATGCACTTAGCCAAGTGCTTGAGCGGGATCATAAAGGTCGTACTCAGGGTGTTATCTCTCTAGTGAGGAAGTCTAAGCTCATCAGGATTTCGTCGAGAAATAGTGGCTTGTCATGCAAGGTCGACGGATTAAAGACCAACTAGGACCAAATTTTGACAACATCGAAAAACATTGAATAAAATGTTTTCAATGGTCAAGCATATTATTCATGGTCAATGCGGGAGCAGATCAGGGAAGGGCAAGGAGAAAGTAGTGGATGAGAGAACTGCTACTCAGTCTTTCTCACCCTTACTGATAGACCCCTCATCTCCGTATGACTTATTCGCCTCCTTCTTATTGTGACACCCAGTCTAATTAATTACCGGGTGATCAGTCCTTAATTAATTAATTTCAGAATATCAAGTTGGTCCAGATAATGCATCACTGTCGAAAACTCAAACTTTAATTTAATAAAAACTAACCACCTAGTATTTAAAAAGGGTGATGTCTAAATTTTATCTTGTTACTAACCAATATAAAAAAGGATACCAACAAATGCCATGCGTCACAGTAATATAAATAAAGTCTAACTTAAGTAAAATAAATGACTGGAGTAAAACACGTCCAGATACAATCCCATACAATAAATCCAATAAAAGGAAATCAAATCTAAGAGAGAATTTAAAACAACTAAATCTCTGAATGTAAACAAAAGAAAGGACGACATGTCCAGCATAATAGATAATTGAAAAAGGGAGAATACGCTGAGTCGTCTACTAGCAATTATCCTGTAGCTTCAACAGCATCTACAACACGACAACTGAGTAGAGTCTCCTAAGGATGGTGTCCCTGTGGCTGGGCACCTAAAAATAATGGAATAATAGAAAGATATACAGAAAAACGTGTCAAAGCCCGAGTTAAAAATAGTTTAAAATAGCAAGTGCTTAAATTGATTCAATTAGCACAATTATTAATCAAGTTAACTTAGCGTACTCACTTGAGATACACACCCCTCGATCTAGTGTGCACGCCTAATGAGCCTAACTACCCATACTAGTCATGATACCCTGACTGGCTACTAAGTACATACTATTATGCTGGAAAGACTCCATAAATAACTCAAAGCCGACGTACGTAAGATTTCGATACAGGTTTAGAATTACTTTAGTTTATTCTCATATTCTTCTAAAATGCCCAGCTGATAATACCATAAGTACACATAAAAAAATAGAGTCATCAACATAAGACACCAAACAGGATTTCGATATACACACATTATTCTCTTTATGTATATGTATCAATTTATATAACAATATAGCAATATTGCACCCCTGATTGAGAAACCCTTAGTGCTACTCATACTCGGCTATCTAGTCCCATTGCAACGTTCACGCATAAAGGACAACAGGTTCAATCTCTTGAGAACCAATAAAAACACAAACACCTATTGGAGGTGAACATAGTCCCAAGTTGATGGGCTACGCACATACCTACACACCCATACGACCATCATCACTATCATTCTCACGGATAGACCATACCTAGGTTCCATGCTCTAGTGGTACGACTCTAAATCCCTCGAACGCACACAAGATCCAATCGTCCACAACGCGTTAACCTCCGTTCGATAGCTAGTAGCTAGGTATGTCATACACATAATATTTTGAGCAAAAAGCATACACACAATTATATAAATTCATTGGCTTTCCCGCAGCCTAGTATTCACAGTACGAATAATATATCCCACATTATACCCCGTACCTTATTCGTATATATTCTCCCTTGTATTTTTGCATCTCTCTAATTCTATGATTTTTCATACCTTCTGAGGGTCGACATATTCTCCTCTCACTAATAATTATAAATTTTAAGTCACTCGACATTCATACAAGTCTAACACTCATTTAAATAAGCCTACGAGAAGTTTGAAATAAAAATCGGGCCTTAAGAGTCATTCTGGAACCTCGTTAGAAGACCTGGGAAATCCCGTTCAAACGAGGTCGTTTAACCCAGGTTCGTTCGAACGAATCCCTCCCCCACTTCGAATGAACTACCAAACTCGTTAGAAGGGCCACTAGAATCTCGTTAGAAGTCCCGTTCGAACCAGGTCGTTCGAACGACCTGGGCTGGACTTCTAACGAAATTTTCGTAGTTGCCCAGTTCATTTTTCCAGATTTTCTCCTCTAAAATCTCAACCTAAACCCATTCCAACCCAAGTACAAGGTTTCCAAACTACTCTAAGTCACCCTAGAACACTTCTTAGCATAGTTTAAGGGTCAAATCCTTCCAATCATCAAGTAAATTCAACAAATTCCTAAATTTTCCAATGAGTCATATTAATATAAACCCAAGATTATTAATCAATAAAAACCCCATTTTTATTTCGTGATTAACATCTAATTCACCAAATTTCACATTCCGATTAAGGGGAAAAATCCTCTACATGCAAACCCCCATCAAATTTCTACGATTCCTACACAATCTCATCATCGGTTAATAGTTCTAAAACCTGAACATATGTTAACAAGAATAATAAATGCTAAGAGAAAGAGCAAGATAATCACTTGCCTTAAAATGAACTTCTTATTGGCGGGTTGAAATTGGTATGGGAACGATCCTCTTGACACGATCTACGTGCTGGTGTACTTTTTGGTGTGAAAGCTTGAGTTCTTGGCTTAGGGCTCTAATGGAGTCTTCTTATTCTTCCTTGGTTATCTCTCTCTTTTCCTCTCTTTATCACGTAGGTTGAAACTGATAGACCACTAACCCTAAATGCTTTTAATTAAACCCAATTTTCGTCCATTTAATTACTCAAAATCCCTAAAGACCAAAATACCCCTCCGGGGTGTCGTTTTGGGTTAAAATGCCCCGAACTTCAAATAAAATACTCGAGTAGTATTTTCTGACTATTTCGACCCTTTCGGACACCCTGGCGCACTCAAAATAGTCATCCGAGTTATACAAAAATAATTTACCTTTTAAACCCCCCAATACATACTAGTGATGCTATTCATACGCGTCCCAAATATTTATAACATAACTGTCGTGTATCTCATCCCCGGCCATAGTATTATTTCAATAACTACTAACTCTCATCACGCTAGTAATTATTATCATAAAATCGAATTAATTACAATTTAAATTTTTTTCCCTTTAATTTAATTAATCCCCATTTTCCATAATTTCATAAAAATAAATATGCGTAAAAATACGGGGAATTACACATATCCTGACTGTCCATACTCCATTTACAATTGGTTGGGACAAAGTCTATTTACTAGACTTACGGGAAGGAGATAGAATTGTCAGGGGGTTGAGGGACCCGAGTATACGCCCAGGTTCTGTGGTGCATAACCGTTGCTGCAGCCTCACAAGGCTCGGGCCCGCGTCACTGACGTTGTGGTAGAGAAATAAAATGAAACCCTATTGTTGAATGAACAATGTGGCGTGCAACATATTGTGGGATGTGTTGGTTCTTATATTTTATGTCCTACCTTTTTTTCTCCAACGTGAGAATTAATGACCATTTACTTTTTACGTACTAATTTGTATTTAAGATTCAAATTCGGGTTAATATATTGTGTTCCTTATTTATATTCAGTTAGTGATTGATTATTATTCATATTAATGTTTATTGCTATTAGTTGTTAATGAAATATATCTTTGGTTGTTGTTAAAGATTAAATAATATACTGCTGGGCAGTGGCAGTGGCCATACTACCCAACAGTTTTTTTTTAATTCTGTTGCCCAATTTTGCTATGAAATTTGACCGTGACAATTCCTGGACAAAGACTACATGTCAAGGACTTGTCATGGTCAAAATCCATGATAAAGAAAAACTTGTAATAGCCTTTGACAATGACATGCCAGTGACAAATGAAGACATGTCGCCAACTTTGGTCGTGACAAGTCCTTGACAAAACCAGTTGTCACCTCCATTCCTATCACCGTCTTTGACAGTGGCAAGTTTGACTTGTCAAGGTCAATAACCGTGACAACTAGGTTGTTTTTGTGTAGTGACATCATGAAGTTGTTTGAAGAATTAGAGTCCAAAACCAACTTTGATCACCTCTGCCCACACACACCACCTCGCAGCCTGGGACCCTACGTTTGCGCAGGGTTTTACCGTGTTCGCGCTTGGTCCATCCATGGTTACGGCTTGCTCCCATTTTTTCTCCCTTGATTCTAGGGTTCTTGCTACTATTGGTCAAAACTACGCCGTTTTGCCCTTCTTTAAGCCTTGAAAACTCCAATAAAAGATGTTCAGTCTTGATCAGAACATCACCGGAATCCATTGATCTTCCACCACAATCAAACCGAATAAAATAAAGGGTTGTAAAAAGTTATCACATCCTAATGCAATAATTAAAATAGATTAATTATTACAACCAAACCGAGTCTAAGAAAAGTAACTACATATAAACCATTGAATGATCCATTTACATAACATAAAAAACATATGATCATAATGTGGGAGTAATAAAATTTTACAAAACCATGTTAATACAAAACATATACATCCATGTACATACTTTCTAACATGTAACTTAGGGTTTCAATAGTGTATCACGTCGACCTTTTAAAACATGATCGATCTATAACCAGGGGTCTGATAGTAATTATTGGGGATTAATACAATGAAAAGATTTGTTGACCAAAAAATCTTTGATCAATCATGAAATAGAAGAAAAATAAAAACTAGGTTTAAAAGTATAAAAATAAGGTTTCGAATCACGATACCTTCTCGGATTTTATAGGTGGTCCGAATGAGGAGAAATATGATTTGTATAAAATGAATAGGTTGATATTCTTTACCCTCCAAAAACTTGATAGAACCCTAAATGTCTTGAATCTTCTATTATATGACCCCCCTCCCCCAAAGTAAACCTAGTGTGTGGGCACTCCCAGAGGTGAAAATTGATGATGTGTAAGAGAAATTAATTTCTCTCTCCTCACCCCTTCAAAAAAACATGAATAGTATTTTCTTGTCTCTCCCTATCTAACCTTTAGAATGTGTTATTTAACTTAAAATCTTACCTTAGACCCATATATATAGGTACACAGAATGGGATTGGGGAAATTAAGCTTTCTAGAGAGTTTGGGCCTACTTCATGGGTAATGGATTATATTAGTGACCCAAGACTAATAATTAAATGTAATACCCCTTATTTTTGTGATATTTATTTTATGGGATTAATTAAATTAAATGCGTATTAATTGGAAATTAATCCGGGTTAAAATACTAGCGAGATGCGAGTTGGTATTTCAGAGACATACTACACTGCGGGACAGTATGCCCAGCTCTTTATTTCATAGATAGTGAGACTTCACGGTGTGCCCCTAAATATCGTGTCTGACCGAGACAAGATATTTATTTCACGGTTTTGGGAGAGTTTTCAGGAGGCCATGGGCACGAAATTGCGGTTGAGTACGGCGTATCACCCGCAGACCGATGGGCAAACCGAGCGTACAAATCAGATGTTGGAGGACATGCTACGTATGAGTATCATTGATTTCGGGGGTGGATGGGAGCAGTATCTTCCACTGGTGGAGTTTGCTTACAACAACTCCTACCAGTTCACCATTGGCATGGCTCCATTTGAGGCATTGTACGGTAGACCTTGTCGTTCCCCAGCATGTTGGTTGGAGGTGGGGGACAACAAACTACTTGGGCCAGAAGTGATTCAGGATACTTCGACGAGGATAGAATTGATTCGGAGTCGCATTCGGGTAGCTCAGGATCGGCAGAAGAGCTATGCTGATGCGAAGAGGTTCTTCAGAGAGTTTCAAGTGGGGGACCAGGTTTTGCTCAGAGTATCTCCTATGAAGGGGATTATGCATTTCGGGAAGAAAGGGAAGTTGGCACCGAGATACGTGGGACCATTTCCTATTATTGAGCGGATTGAACCGGTTGCGTATAGGCTTGGATTACCGGAGCAATTACATCGAATTCACGATGTGTTTTATATTTCCTCGCTAAGGAAATATCTTAGAGACGATTTGGCTCATTCTCACATCTCTTTGGAGGACATCGATCTCCATCCTGATAGCTCCTACGAGGAGGGGCCGATTGCTATTTTGGACCGAAGTGAGCGGAAACTGCGGTCAAAGATCGTTCCATTAGTGCGTGTTCAGTGGCGACATCATAATGTCGAGAAGTCTACATGGGAGCGCGAGGATGAGATGCGCGAACGTTATCCAGAGTTGTTCTTACCAGGTACTTTCTAGTTCCGAATTTCGAGACGAAATTCAGTTATTAGGGGGGAAGTATGTAATACCCCGTATTTTTGTGATATTTATTTTATGGGATTAATTAAATTAAATGCGTATTAATTGGAAATTAATCCGGGTTAAAATACTAGCGAGATGCGAGTTGGTATTTGATTATATGTGCATATATGATTATATATGAATATTGAATTATGAAATTTGTCGTGAGATTGAAATACGGCAATTTGGAAATTTTATTGAGACGCGTGTGACAGTCGCGTCATGGTATATAATTATGATAATTAAAAAGTGAATTTTATTTCTATTATCCATATGGTCGTTTTGAGTGCGCCAACGCGTTCGGAAGGGTCGAAATAGTCAGAAAACACTAGCCGGGGGTTTGGTTTGGGTCCCGGGGCATTTTTAAGCCATACCGGCAACGTATAAGGGTAGTTTGGTAATTTTGAATTTTGAGGAATTAAAAGCTACGAAAATTGGGAGTTAATATCTGATTAGGCATTAACCCACTAAGCCCACTAATACCCAAATAGGCTACGGAGGTTATTGAAAGAGTTCCTAAACCACAAAGCCCCAGCCACCATTGTTACTTGGAGAAGAAAGCTTGTTAAGAAAGATAGAAGGATTTTGCAGAGGAGAGAGAGAACACTTCAGAGATTCGTCATCAAATTCAGAGATTCATAGAAGGCAAGTGATTTAATTTCGTTTTCTTGCAAAGAATGCTTCTTCCATGCGTAGGAATTTATAAAATTTTATTGCTGTTGGGAGATTTATGAAAACCCATTAAATTGGAATTTGAAGCTAGTATTTTGATGAAGAATTGCATGTAGAAATGTGGGTAGGTGATTTATCTGATGACATTACATATTTGGATGAAACAAAAACGGATTAATCATGCCCATTAATTATCATAGAAATTTCTAGGGTTCATGTTCTTGAGATTGGAGAAAAGTGTAGAGAATTGATGATTGGATGATATTTAGGTTGAATTAAACCCACAAAATGTGTTAAAATAAGATCTAGTATGTTTAAGAATGATTAGGAACCTTGAACAAGTGTTGAATTGATGTTTAGAAGGGATTAGAGAGGAAGAAAAGTTTGAAAAATGAGTTAAGGAAAATCTGGGCTTGAAACTGGCCACTCGTTAGAAGACCTGCCCAGGTTGTTCGAACGAGCTTCTAACGAGTTTACCATTGACTTCTAACGAGGGTGAAGTTCGATCGATAAGATCGTTCGAACGAGATCTCGTTAGAAAGCCCACTTCGTTCGAACGAGATCTCGTTAGAAGACTCAGTTCGTTCGAACGAAGTCTCGTTCGAACAGCCTCGTTCGAACGAGACTTCGAACGAGTTGACAGTTTAGGATTTTTAGCCTGTTTTGATCCCGAGTGCCGAGTAACCTCGTGTATAGGTAGAGATAGCCTTTCATTGATGAGTAATTGATATATTTGGGATGTTTAGGATATAATGAGGAGTCAAACCTAAAAGTGTAGTTTGAACCTAAGGGAAAATGTGAAGTAGGACGAGAGTGTCTATTACGATGTGAGTTATTGACGGCCTAATTAATTATATTAACCGGGAACATATAAATGGTGTAGTATTATATGTCAGTACGAGAAGAGATATGTACCAATATATTATGGTGATTACTAAGACGTGTGCATACTTAGTATATATGTATTGATTTTATGTGTATGACATACCTACCATACTTGCTATCACGGGAGGTTTGCGTTCGCTTAGGGCCCTCTAATCCTTGTGTTGCCCGGATTTAGACTGGTTACCTCGATGAACATAGGTCAGAGAAGGACTTATTGGGATGTTAATAAGTCTGCTGATCGTGGGAGCGCAGGTATGTGCGTGTCCCATGTGATGTGACTGTGTTCGCCTCCATTATTTGTGATGTTGTTATATGTGAACTATTCCTGAGAGATTCGGAATATGTGATCCTTATGTACGTGATGTACCGGGATACATAGCAGAGTATGTGTGCACCGCAGCTAGTCTCGGGGTGCTTGTATTGTATATTTATGATGTGAATAATATACACTTAATTAATGGGAACTTCATGTTAATATTGTGAATAAAATTATGGTATTGTTTTGAGAAAACATAACGGGCTAACCAATTGTGAAATATATTACATATTGAGAATCTGAGTTTAAGTAAAGCCTCTATTTTTTGGTAACGTTAGAATGTAATATGGGAATCGAGTAGTAAGGGTTAGAACTTATTACGGCTTGGTTAGTTATGAATGTCATTTAGATGGGTAATGTACGTTAGGAGTGCACATGTAGTCGAGAGGTGAGGATTTCATCTGAGTGCACGTCCTAACATGTATTTTGCATTTAATGTTTTAATGTTATTAAAACACTTGTTGTTTTCAAAATGTTTTCCACTTTCGGGCTCTAACCCATTTGCTTTCAAATCTATTTTTGTAAAAACCATTTTAGGTGCCCAGCCACAAGGACACCATGCATAGGATTCTCATTCAGATGACGAGCTGTAGCTGTTTGTGGAAGTTACAGGACTTTGCTTGTAGACGCTTCATCGATCTTGACTCGATATTTATCAGTTATCAGTTGTAGGTCATGTCGCCCATTTCTTTTAGAGACTTTGCATTTATTTCAGTTATTCAGACTTTTCGCATGTAATTATTCAGGATTCAGACTTGTAGTATCTTTTCCATTTGTTGGGATTGTTGTGAGGAGTTTTCCTCTGGATTATTATTATTACTGTTGGTTATTTCATTACTTCGTATGGTGAATGGATTATGTTGGTTATTTCATTACTGCATGTTAATCAGACTTAACTTAAAATTTGGCACTTACTTTTTAAATACTAGGTGGTTAGTAATTATTAAAATGTTTTCGACAGTGATGCTATTAACTGAACCAACTTGGCATTTTGAATTAATTTAATAAAGGAGTAGCTACCCGGTATTTAATTAGTCGGGGTGTCACAGGTGGTATCAGAGCATCAGGTTCTAGTGTCCTTTAGGATCTGAACGGCTTATTATGTTTCCGCTGAGCTTTCTTTGATGTAGAGCCCTATATTCTAGGATTATTGTATTCTTTTGTATATGCTACGTTCTTCAGCTATTTTAAGTTTATAACTGCAAACTTATAAACTTCATTCTTATTTCAGATGCCTCCACGACGTGCACGAAGGGTTCCCAGGGATGCGACGCCAGAACCACAGCCCGCACCAGCTCAGGGCACGATGAATGCCGTCGAGGTTGCAGCCATTGTGGCTCAGGCGGTAAATGCCGCACTAGCTGTAGTTCAGCAGGCACCACCTCAGGCGCCGATTGCCGCGCCAGTTCAGGCTCATGCATTCCCGTCTGCTTGGGAACGTGTACGTGATGCCTTTCAGAAAGCACACCCTCCGGAGTTCGCAGGTAGCTCCGATGTGGTAGTTTCGAGTCAGTGGAGGAAGGACATCCAGCGACACCTGAGGATGTATGAGTGTACAGATGTCCAGAAGCATATACTAGCTACTTTTAAGCTAGTGGGGTCAGCACTGCAGTGGTGGGAGTCTATTACCACCGTAGAGGAGAGGGATACTCTCACTATTCAGGAATTCTGGGTGCGGTTTGACCGCAAGTACTTTTCGTCGGCTGTTCATACGGAAATGAGAAGAAAGTTGATGAGACTCAAGCAAGAGGGTAAGACTGTGGCCGAGTACGAGGCCGAATTTACTGATCTTCTGAACATTGTTCCGGATGAGATACCGACGGAGGAAAAGAAGATACAGAAATTTACAGACGGGTTGACATGGAGGATTCGTCAGCACTTGTTAGGGAACCTCTCGTTAGCCACTTATTCTGATATGGTTAATGCTGCATTGCTCCATTGCCAGGATCACCGCTTTCACATGGATGAGGGCAAACGATCGGGAGAGTCTAGCCATCAGGGCAGGACTGGAGGAAATGGTGCCAGTGGGGCACAATCTGTTCAGGGGCAGAGGCAGGGTGATCAGGGTACTCAGCAGGGGGATCACAAGAGGTTCAGGTCAGGAAATTTCAGGCACGGACAGGGAGGTTTTCGGCAAGGCCATCAGGGTCCGAACGGCCATCAGAACCAGCAGGGTCAGAATGGTCAGCATCAGTTTCAGCAGGGCCAGTGGAGGAATGGTAACGGCCACCAGGGCCGGGGGCAGCAGGGACCGAGAGGGGGGAACTTCCCGGGGAAGTGTTTTGTTTGTGGCAAGACTGGCCATAAACGCCAGGACTATCCTGATAGGGGCAGGGCCCCGCAGCAGCAGCAGGGTGCTCGACATGAGCCACAGAGGCCACTTTTTCCACCATCCCTCTCAGCTCCAGCCCAGGTGACAACTCTTCCAGCCATTCCAGCAGTTTCTGTGCAACAGGGACAGTTACAGTATGGACGTGTCTATAACGTCCACCAGGCAGCAGCTCCGCAGGCACCACCCGCTATTGAGGGTATGTTTCCTATCCATGGTACTATGGGTCGGGTTTTGTATGATACGGGGGCAACACATTGCTTTATAGCTACACATTTTGCGAAAGCCTTAGGGTTGTTAGCAACGGCAGAGAGCACAGTGACGTGTGTAGATTCACCATTGGGGAGTGGGTCACTTATTTTCTTTATATGCCGGGGAGTGGGGGTAGAGATTGGTAGTCTGGTGTTACCTGCAGATATGTTGGTATTAGATATGCATGTTCACGATGTGATTATCGGTATGGATTGGCTCGCTGATTATAGAGCCATGATTGATTGCTTCGGTGGGAGCATTGTTTTTCCATTCCGGGGCAGGAGATGTTTGTAGTGGCGATGCCTCGTCCAGAGGGAGGTTCGACCGCTCATTTGTATTACCTAGAGGAGGATACCTCTAAGGAGGTTGTGATTCCTTTAGATTCAATCCCAGTTGTTAGGGAGTATTCTGATGTGTTTCAGGAAATACCAGGCCTACCCCCCAGTCGAGAGATAGACTTTGTTATAGACTTATTGCCAGGTACGAGACCTATAGCACGCGCATCGTACCGTATGGCTCCAGCTGAGATAAGGGAGTTACGGGATCAGATTGAGCAGTTGTTGGGTCAGGGGTTTACTCGGAGGAGTACTTCACCATGGGGTGCCCCTGTGTTGTTCGTGAATAAGAGAGATGGTTCACTGAGATTGTGTGTGGACTACCGAGAGTTGAATAAGGTCACGATACGGAATAAGTATCAGTTAACTCGAATCGATGACTTATTCGACCAGTTGAGAGGAGCTTATTTCTTCTCGAAGATTGATTTGAGATCGGGATACCATCAGTTGCGTACAGGGAGGGGGATGTCTCGAAGACTGCGTTCTTGTCGAGATATGGTTCTTACGAGTTTCGGGTTATGCCTTTTGGTTTGACCAATGCTCCAGCAGTGTTTATGGACTTGATGAACAGAGTGTTCAGGGATTTCCTAGATCAGTTTGTCATTGTCTTCATCGATGATATTCTGGTTTACTCCCAGACAGAGGAGGAGCACGCCGAACATTTGAAGCAAGTTTTGCAGACACTACGTCAGAACGAGTTGTATGCAAAATATGAGAAATGCGGGTTTTGGCTGAAGGAGGTCCAGTTTTGGGGACATATTATTTCCGACCGGGGAATATCTGTTGATCCGGGGAAGGTATCCGCGGTGAGGGAGTGGGGACAGCCCACGACACCAACGGAGATTCGTAGTTTCTTGGGTCTAGCAGGATACTACAGGAGGTTTATTCGGGGTTTCTCGAAGATAGCAGGTCCTTTGACACATCTGACTCGTAAGGGTGTGCCATTCATCTGGAGTGATGCCTGTCAGTTGGCATTCGATGAATTGAAGGATAAGTTGACCTCAGCACCTGTGTTAGCATTGCCGAGACCGGGAGTTGAGTATTTGGTTTACACCGATGCGTCCTTACAAGGACTTGGAGGTGTATTGCAGCAGGAGAGTCAGGCCATAGCTTATGCTTCCCGTAAGCTAAAGCCTCACGAGAAGAATTACCCCACTCATGACTTGGAGTTGGCGGCAGTTGTTTTCGCCCTTCGTATTTGGAGACATTACCTTTTGGGGGAAAAGTTTCGATTGTTCACAGACCACAAGTCCCTACAGTACCTATTCACGCAGAAGGAGTTGAATATGCGGCAGCGAAGGTGGCTTGAGTTTGTGAAGGACTATCAGTTTGATATCCAGTATCACCCGGGAAAGGCTAACGTGGTGGCAGACGCGTTGAGCCGTAGACCAGCAGATGAAGTGGCAGAGGTGTGGAAGGCCAAGTGGAAAGAATTGGGACACCAGGATGCAGTGGCCCGATCATTCATGTCGGTAATGACTGTTACACCGCAGATTGTCACGAGAGTGGTAAAGGCACAAGCAGATGACTCGTTCTGTCAGGAGCAGATAGTTCCATTGTTAGCAGAGGGAGCCGAATCCTATACCGTTAGCTCAGACGGAGGATTATGCTTCAATGGGAGATTGGTAGTTCCGGAAGGGGAAGAATTGCGGCACGAGGTGATGGCCGAGTCGCACGGCTCACGGTTCGCGGTACATCCCGGTGGGGACAAAATGTACCAAGACATGAGACGTCAGTATTGATGGAGCGGAATGAAGAGAGATTTTGCCGAGTTTGTCTCTAAATGCGCCACTTGTCATCTAGTAAAAGTGGATCATCAGAGACCGGCAGGACTGCTGCAGCCGTTGGAGGTCCCGATGTGGATGTGGGAGAGCATATCCATGGACTTTATCACGGTGTTGCCCACGTCACAGAGAGGTCACGACTCCATTTGGGTAATTGTGGACAGGTTGACCAAAGTCGCTCATTTTCTACCCGTAAGGACAGACTACACTGCGGGACAGTATGCCCAGCTCTTTATTTCAGAGATAGTGAGACTTCACGGTGTGCCCCTAAATATCGTGTCTGACCGAGACAAGATATTTATTTCACGGTTTTGGGAGAGTTTTCAGAAGGCCATGGGCACGGAATTGCGGTTGAGTACGACGTATCACTCGTAGACCGATGGGCAAACCGAGCGTACAAATCAGATGTTGGAGGACATGCTACGTATGAGTATCATTGATTTCGGGGGTGGATGGGAGCAGTATCTTCCACTGGTGGAGTTTGCTTACAACAACTCCTACCAGTTCACCATTGGCATGGCTCCATTTGAGGCGTTGTACGGTAGACCTTGTCGTTCCCCAGCATGTTGGTTGGAGGTGGGGGACAACAAACTACTTGGGCCAGAAGTGATTAAGGATACTTCGGCGAGGATAGAATTGATTCGGAGTCGCATTCGGGTAGCTCAGGATCGGCAGAAGAGCTATGCTGATGCGAAGAGGTTCTTCAGAGAGTTTCAAGTAGGGGACCAGGTTTTGCTCAGAGTATCTCCTATGAAGGGGATTATGCGTTTCAGGAAGAAAGGTAAGTTGGCACCGAGATATGTGGGACCATTTCCTATTATTGAGCGGATTGGACCGGTTGCGTATAGGCTTGGATTACCGGAGCAATTACATCGGATTCACGATGTGTTTCATATTTCCTCGCTAAGGAAATATCTTAGAGACGATTTGGCTCATTCTCACATCGCTTTGGAGGACATCGATCTCCAACCTGATAGCTCCTACGAGGAGGGGCCGATTGCTATTTTGGATCGAAGTGAGCGGAAACTGCGGTCAAAGATCGTTCCATTAGTGCGTGTTCAGTGGCGACATCATAATGTCGAGGAGTCTACATGGGAACGCGAGGATGAGATGCGCGAACGTTATCCAGAGTTTTTCTTACCAGGTACTTTCTAGTTCCGAATTTCGGGACGAAATTCAGTTATTAGGGGGGAAGTATGTAATACCCCGTATTTTTGTGATATTTATTTTATGGGATTAATTAAATTAAATGCGTATTAATTGGAAATTAATCCGGGTTAAAATACTAGCGAGATGCGAGTTGGTATTTGATTATATGTGCATATATGATTATATATGAATATTGAATTATGAAATTTGTCGTGAGATTGAAATACGGCAATTTGGAAATTTTGTTGAGACGCGTGTGACAGTCGCGTCATGGTATATAATTATGATAATTAAAAATTGAATTTTATTTCTATTATGCGTATGGTCGTTTTGAGTGCGCCAACGCGTCCGGAATGGTCGAAATAGTCAGAAAATACTAGCCGGGGGTTTGGTTTGGGTCCCGGGGCATTTTTAAGCCATACCGGCAACGTATAAGGGTAGTTTGGTAATTTTGAATTTTGAGGAATTAAAAGCTACGAAAATTGGGAGTTAATATCTGATTAGGCATTAACCCACTAAGCCCACTAATACCCATATAGGCTACGGAGGTTATTGAAAGAGTTCCTAAACCACAAAGCCCTAGCCACCATTGTTACTTGGAGAAGAAAGCTTGTTAAGAGAGATAGAAGGATTCTGCAGAGGAGAGAGAGAACACTTCAGAGATTCGTCATCAAATTCAGAGATTCATAGAAGGCAAGTGATTTAATTTCGTTTTCTTGCAAAGAATGCTTCTTCCATGCGTAGGAGTTTATAAAATTTTATTGTTGTTGGGAGATTTATGAAAACCCATTAAATTGGAATTTGAAGCTAGTATTTTGATGAAGAATTGCATGTAGAAATGTGGTTAGGTGATTTATCTGATGATATTACATATTTGGATGAAACAAAAATGGATTAATCATGCCCATTAATGATCATAGAAATTTCTAGGGTTCATGTTCTTGAGATTGGGGAAAAGTGTAGAGAATTGACGATTGGATGATATTTAGGTTGAATAAAACCCACAAAACGTGTTAAAATAAGATCTAGTATGTTTAAGAATGATTAGGAACCTTGAACAAGTGTTGAATTGATTTTTAGAGGGGATTAGAGAGGAAGAAAAGTTTGAAAAAGAGTTAAGGAAAATCTGGGCTTGAAACTGGCCACTCGTTAGAAGACCTGCCCAGGTCGTTCGAACGAGGTCGTTCGAACGAGCTTCTAACGAGTTGAACATTGGCTTCTAACGAGGGTGAAGTTCGTTCGATAAGATCGTTCGAACGAGATCTCGTTAGAAATCCCACTTCGTTCGAACGAGATCTCGTTAGAAGACTCAGTTCGTTCGAACGAAGTCTCGTTCGAACAGCCTCGTTCGAACGAGACTTCGAACGAGTTGACAGTTTAGGTTTTTTAGCCTGTTTTGATCCCGAGTGCCCAGTAACCTCGTGTATAGGTAGAGATAGCCTTTCCTTGATGAGTAATTGATATATTTGGGATGTTTGGGATATAATGAGGAGTCAAACCTAGAAGTGTAGTTTGAACCTAAGGGAAAATGTGAAGTAGGACACGAGTGTCTATTACGATGTGAGCTATTGACGGCCTAATTAATTATATTAACCGGGAACATATAAATGGTGTAGTATTATATATCAGTACGAGAAGAGATATGTACCAATATATTATAGTGATTACTAAGACGTGTGCATACTTAGTATATATGTATTGATTTTATGTGTATGACATACCTACCATACTTGCTATCACGGGAGTTTTGCGTTCGCTTAGGGCCCTCTAATCCTTGTGTTGCCCGAATTTAGACTGGTTACCTCAATGAACATAGGTCAGAGAAGGACTTATTGGGATGTTAATAAGTCTGCTGATCGTGGGAGCGCAGGTATGTGCGTGACCCATGTGATGTGACTGTGTTCGCCTCCATTATTTGTGATGTTGTTATCTGTGAACTATTCCTGAGAGATTCGGAATATGTGATCCTTATGTACGTGATGTACCGGGATGGATAGCAGAGTATGTGTGCACCGCAGCTAGTCTCGGGGTGCTTGTATTGTATATTTATGATGTGAATAATATACACTTAATTAATGGGAACTTCATGTTAATATTGTGAATAAAATTATGGTATTGTTTTGAGAAAACATAACGGGCTAACCAATTGTGAAATATATTACATATTGAGAATCTGAGTTTAAGTAAAGCCTCTATTTTTTGGTAACGTTAGAATGTAATATGGGAATCGAGTAGTAAGGGTTAGAACTTATTACGGCTTGGTTAGTTATGAATGTCATTTAGATGGGTAATGTACGTTAGGAGTGCACATGTAGTCGAAAGGTGAGGATTTCATGTGAGTGCACGTCCTAACATGTATTTTGCATTTAATGTTTTAATGTTATTAAAACACTTGCTGTTTTCAAAATGTTTTCCACTTTCGGGCTCTGGCCCATTTGCTTTCAAATCTATTTTTGTAAAAACCATTTTAGGTGCCCAGCCACAAGGACACCATGCATAGGATTCTCATTCAGGTGACGAGCTGTAGCTGTTTGTGGAAGTTACAGGACTTTGCTTGTAGACGCTTCATCGATCTTGACTCGATATTTATCAGTTATCAGTTGTAGGGCATGTCGCCCATTTCTTTTAGAGACTTTGCATTTATTTCAGTTATTCAGACTTTTGGCATGTAATTATTCAGGATTCAGACTTGTAGTATGTTTTCCATTTGTTGGGATTGTTGTGAGGAGTTCTCCTCCGGATTATTATTATTACTGTTGGTTATTTCATTACTTCGTGTGGTGAATGGATTATGTTGGTTATTTCATTACTGCATGTTAATCAGACTTAACTTAAAATTTGGCACTTACTTTTTAAATACTAGGTGGTTAGTAATTATTAAAATATTTTCGACAGTGATGCTATTAACTGAACCAACTTGGCATTTTGAATTAATTTAATAAAGGAGTAGCTACCCGGTATTTAATTTGTCGGGGTGTCACATTAAATTGGCTTATAAACAGAAATAGGAAAATCCCTTATTACTTTTCATAATATATTTTCATTCCCGTTTTATTACAATTGATTTCACTAAATAAAAATAATTTCACTCCAAATTAATTAACTCAGAATTTCTCGAATAATGAGGTATTTGTTTACAAAATTGGATAGCGCATAACTTAGTTCCCCGCGTAAAGCATACAATACCAGCTTGGAGAAATTCAATTTATCGCAAATTTATAAATAATCCACTCATCAAGTTTACTAATAGAATGAAAAGTTACAAGTTTAATAAGGGGGTATTAATATCCAGGATATATTCCAAACATGAATTCCTCTGGAATAAGAGCTCAGACATGCACATATAATGATTGCCCAACTTCTTGTAAAGATTTACACGCAATAAATTAGATCACACCCATAATAATCAAATCAATAATTGGATGTACATTTAAATCCTCATATTACCATGGGTTAAGAATCTATTCCCCCTTTCCAAACAATATGAGATTGTGCTAGTCTAATCTTGCCAAAATCTTGACTTAAATATCTCCATTGACCCATTCAATACATTCATGATGTATTGGTACGGTGCTCTTTGAAATCTCAAACAAATTCCCATACCATCAGACAAGTTCTTGTATTAAATATAAACTACTAAGATCGTACTCGCAACTTTATCAATACGATGCCAACTCTTATCTAGGTTGTGAATTGTTTAATTGAACTAGAAGCGGAATTCCAATCTTAGGTTATCAGGTTAAACCCTACTCACCAGAATTCCTACTAAGTTAAATTGGCCAACATTAGTACAATATATTTAAAACAAACATAGCTCATTCTCACAAACATGATTCTTATTTCAAAATGAGCTTGACGTACCTTTATTAATAAATAAACGTCATATATGGTTTTAAGAATAAAACCCCAACAATATCCTTATTGATAAAATCTTTAGGTGTCTTCTGTATAAGTTTCGTTCCAAGGTTGAGGCTATTAGATAAATTTGAGTCTACTTAAGACTCCTATCAAAGTGGATGAATTGTTAGGCTCACTTCAAACTAATAAGGTAAATTTGAACTATTACCCCGAAGAACCTATTAAAGAGAAGAGCACAATGTTTAAGGTGAAATCTCACAGGGTATCTTCATATAATTCCCTTGATATTGGTGAGGAATATATAGTCTTCCAACCACAAATTTGCCAACACATGGAAAAACCGATATCAAACCAAAGTCAACGAGAAATCATACCCGCTTAGGCTTAAGTATCAAGGACATGGGGAGAAAAAGCAAGATTCCCTATGTCTCATCACATGTTACACATGAAGAAAATGTGCTAATAGGGAATGTTAAAAAAACAAGACAATTTTTTTTTAAAATTAAATATAAAACTTAAATAGACTAATCCCAAATAAAAATTTACACCAATTTGAGACCCAATTGTTGTGATAAAATGATTTACCAATTTGATCTAAACCTAAAACACAAATCTAGGTGATAGCATATAAAATAAATAAATCAAACCACAACGCGTTGATGTACGAGTAAAACTCACAACAGAAAAAATCTCGAACGACTCAACCAAGTAAATTCACTATGATAAGATTTTACAAAATTCGACAGATGACTTACTCAACGACTCGACGTCTTCGCAAGCCTTGACACATTTTCGATCTTCAACCTCTCCTCCACAGCGACAACATAGGAATCCACCCACGCTAATTGCCACAGTATGTGAGTCCACACATGCCTCGGTATTCACAGATACAGGCTCAACAATCGTCTATAAATATGGAACACGGACACACTAATTCTTAACCACAACACCACACCACGAAGTCCACCATGTGTAAATAGCAAATCGGATACGATATCCTCCACGCGAAAAGATGTTAAATCAAGATGAAGAAAATAAACTTCTTGGTGTCCATAAAACAAGATCTCAAAGCATATAGAACAATGAAACTTGGGTTTGGGAGCTTTTGGATATGTATAGGAAAACATTTTTCGCCAAAAGTCTCTCTAAAAACAAATGCCTAAACCCATTTACATTGGAAAAAAAATTCAAGGCGGCATGTTTTTCGAGAAATATCGTTTGAACGAAAATAAGACCTTGTTCAAATGAAACTACAAACTCGTTCGAACAAAAGAAAACCTCGTTCGAACGAACAACTAAACTCGTTCGAACCACCTTCGAACGAGCATCAAACAATATTAGTTCTGTAAATAGAAAAATCCTGTTTGATGTTCGTTTGAATTTCGTTTGAATGAACTGCTAAACTCATTCGAATGAAACCCATAAAGTCATTAAAACGACTTTAAAATAAAAAATAATTTTCTTTTAAAATCTTTCACAAACAACTCCAAATAATTTATAAAAACAAACACCCAAAATAAAATTTCCAAGGATCAAAATTCATAAGCATTCATACCAGAAAGATCCTCGAAAACATGACGATGAAAGGTGGCACGAAAAATGACACGATGATGCAATCTCTGAAGCTTTACCGCTACGTATTCAATTAAACTTGTCATAGACTTAAAAGTTCAACAACACAAAGCTTAGCCTATGACTCAAAATGCTTTGTCCGAAATTAAGCCAATACATACAAATTGACTAAATTATAAATTTTTCCTTACAAATCAAAAACAAAACACCTATGGGTCGTCAAGCTCTTTAAAATCAATCCACAACTCTAAAAGAAAAAAGTAGAGATGCTCGACACATACATACGCTGAGTAACTTTTCTCGCTTGTAAACTTTGTCACATGTTGAAAACCTGCACACTTAAACACACCTTCAAATGATATAAATCTACATATAAATAAAACTCCCCCTATGTTTAACACTCCCAACCTAGGTAAATCTCCTCCTAACACTAGAGTGAAAGATACCATAT